>JAHXGP010000012.1:0-482894 GCA_028505775.1 Aspergillus minisclerotigenes
AACGTAATCGGTAAGCGAACCGAATATGTAAGCGAACCGAACACTACCTGCTATATAGAAATTTAAAATGATTAAAATACTATGAATTCTGACTTTTATATAAAAATAAGTAGTTCTATTAATTTAGGTAGTATATAATTTTATGGCCTTGTATACTATAGCTAGAATATTTAGATATAGTATATTTAAAAGCTAATTTAGTAGATAGAGATTTATCTATCTATATAATTTTATCTATCTATTTTTAATATTTAATAAGGATTTAGATTTTAGATATTAATATATCTTTTTTAAAAGTAATCTATTTAATAGAGTATTTTTATTTTTTAAACTATTTTTTATATATAGCTTAATATTACTTTAATTAATATTTTAATATTATTATATTATTTATAGCTTATTTAATATTTTTAATTAATTAATTTAAATTAGTTTTAATAGATAAATTAAGACTATAAGATTAATTTTTAAGTAGCTTTTTAAATATAGATTTTAACTTTTTTAACTATTTAATTATATAAGATATTTTAAATATTAAGTTATTCTAGTTATTAAATCTATTATTTAAAGATATAGAGATTTTAAATTAAATTATTAGCTAAGTAAGAATATATTTAAAGTTTAAAAAAACTAGACTAGTAGCTTTAAAAATACTATAGATATTACTATTAATAAAGATTATTATATAAATCTAAGAATATATCTTTAAAAAATTAAGTTTATTAATATAATTAAATCTATAATATATTTTAGATTTAATTAGATCTCTATATAAATCTTTTAATAATAAAAAAATAGTAATATTAAATAGCTAAAGTTTATAAAAAATATATATAAATATATAAATTAATATAATATTATTTTTTATATAAATCTAATTAAATTAAAATATTAAATAACTATCGTGGCTATTTAAAATAAATAAATAATATTTTTTTATAGATTAATTAATAGTATAAAATATAAAATAATTCTATAGCTAATATAGATTAATTTTATTATTTATTTAGCTATTAAAATTAATCTTAATTTTTTAATTAAAAAAAATTTTATTATTCTTATACTAGGCCTTTATATATATTTTATTTTTAAAAATAATATAGAAAAATAAAGTCTATTTATTAGAACTAATATATTTTATAGTAATAATCTATTTTTAGTTTTTTAGCTGTAATAAAAATAGTTTTTCTAATATATTAGATCTAGTAATAACTTTAGCTATAGTTATTAGATCTATTATAAATTCTATTTTATTAAAATTATAGATATTATTTAACGCTATACTATACTTTTAAATAATCTTATTTATCTATTTAAATTAAGTATTTAAAATCTTAGAATTCTTTATTTTAATATATTGATAGTTATAGTAATATATAAAATAGATTTTAAATTTAAATATATATTTAATAAAATTATATATCTATTTCTTTTCTATAGTAGTAAAAAGAGAGATAGTATTATATTTTAAAAATAGAATATTAGCTATTTTTTATATATATATAGATTAAGAAGATACTCTATATTTATTTAATAATAGAATCTATTTTTTAAGTAATTCTTCTTTATTAAAAATTATTTTATAACTATTAATATATATACTGTTTTTAAATAAAGCTTTTTTTAGATAATTATATAGTATAGAAATTAATATATTAAAAATTTTAGCTATCTTTTTTAAACTACTAATTTTATTTTTTTTTAAAGCTGAAATAGCTAATAGAATTCTATCTTTCTACTCAACACGCGATTTTAAAGATTTAGATATTTTTAATAGAATAGCTAGTATTTAAATTATTTAAGAAATTGAGGCGCGTTGAAAACGCGTGCGGTGTTCAGTTCGCTTACATATTCGGTTTACTTACCGATTACGTTAACGTAACATAATCGGTAAGCACCCTGTGCATGTAAGCACCCGTCTCTTAAGTCAGCAGACCCACCCGCCCTTTGGCGTGTTGGTTCTGGATTCGTGATTCAGACGCCATTTAATTGACCTTTCCTAGTGGGAGTTTGTTGCTCAGCTTTTGCCTTGTTAGGTGAAAATAGTATCATATACCACTGGTAGTAAAAAAGAGCAGCCATCCTCTCTTCGTAGTCCCATTTTCATAGCATAATAATTATGAATTATTTTCCTCTCGATGTTTAACAGCCGTTCACCATTTCAACAATGAGTCCTTCATTCGAGAATAGGACGGAAAGTAAAAGAAAGTGTATACAGGTTCACTCTATATATTGTTCTAACTAATCTTTTAGACTCGAGCCTACAATTTATATCGCATATAAAGCGGACTTCAATACTTCATGATCGTCCCCCAGTCGGAGAGAAGAGTCGCAAAACACGACCTTATTCTATATTTACATCTGCTTGCAGGCGGGAAAGAGTATTTACATTGTAGAACATTGCTCCAAAAAAGAGAAGACGTTTTGTCACATATACCATGACTGCGTGTCCATTTCCCAGTGATATGCTGTGCAATGTACCCCAGCAGTGAACGATATAAAACCAGTTGTCCACCCAGGTCACTGCAGACCTTGAGCCAGGGCCCTATGTATCCGTGTTGGCGCAGGTAAAAACGCTGCCGCTGGTATCGTTATGAATAGCCGTGCCAGAGGCATATAAGCCCAATACACATAAGATGAGACCGACCAGGGCAATTCCAATGTTCAGTATGGTCAGCAGGATTTTCTTTGGGCTGGAAAGCCATTGGCCATAGTTCAGATGCAACCAATAAATCCCACTCAGCCCATAACTGAACCAGCTCGCGAACAGGGCACTCTGGAGAGGCGTTAGGTATGTTTGTTGGGAATTCTGAGGAAAGGGTGACATACAATCAAGCTGTTTAGATTGCTAAAAACAGGAATACCCTCTGAAATGATCCACGCGACAACCCAACAGGTCAGGCCTAGTGCGAGCCAGATACTGACGGACTTCCAGCTGCGACTGTGTAGGAGGTCCGATTTGCGGCAGGCCCGGAAATAGATATACTTCAGACCGATGTGACCGTTTACAACACCTGCGCCAACGATCTGGATCAGGTTAGCATTATTCGATGGGTTGGATTAATCAGTTCGTACCGTTGGGATGGCAATGCCGTAGGCAACCTTTTTCATCACAGGTCCGGCGGAGGTCAAGGCAGGAGAGGCAACGTCAGTTCCAACATAGTAATAGATGACGACCGCGGCAGTGAGATACAGGCAGATCTCAAAAGACTGCAACATGAGTAAGGACTTGTTGAAATCCTTAGGATTCTCCATTTCAGCAATGAGACCAAAGAAGGCTACATGAGCGCAGTAGGCGAAGACAATATTCGACACTGCCTGGAACCCTGTGTAGAGATTTGTCTCTACCGTGGCATGAATAACCCGATCAGGGTGATCCTGTACACCCACGGAGATCATGGTAATCATGACCGCGCCGAAGATGCTGAGAAAGGAAGCGAACGAGACCCACGTCATTCCTTTCATCGTTCGCGGGATGGATAACACCATGGAAATGAGCATGCCTACCACGCTAAAGACGATGGAACAAGTGCCGTGCTCGGTGATGGTATTCATCATGACACGGAAGGTCAAGATATGACTTCCCATGACAAAAATGCAAAAGAGAAATTGACCGAGACCGAAGAGCTCACGCCCAAAACGGCCGAGCAAAATTTCTCCGGCATCTGCCAGACTCTGAATGTGAGGATAGCGCTGGCGAAACAATCCAATATTGTAGCCTGTGTATAACGCGAGAATGCCGAGACCGACGATCAAGATAACACCCCTAGTTCACTGTCAGTCACCGGATGTGCATCTCCCTCCCTCGTAGTACTTACGGGACGAAACCCAACGTGGCCACGGCTGCTGGCAGAGACAACACTCCCAAGGAAACAGATTCGCAAATCATAACTACCTTCTCAATTAGTGATAGCTTTCGGTGCCTAGCGATGATACTTACGCAAGCCGCATTGCCTATTCACTCAAGTTCTTAGCCTGTGACGAGCCTTGCAGGGAGAGGGGATACATACCACCATGTCAGGGTTTTGTACTTGATCTCAGCGTCCTCTTCACTTCCGAATGCATCCTGGACTTGGCCAGCCATGATATCCCTCTTCTCGGCATCTGCATCAAATTCATCCTCTTTCTTGTCCACCCCGTGATTACTGGGGTACGCTGGTAAGACATCCATGGTGTCTACTCTAAGTGCTTGGAGGAAAGACAACGGATCAGGGGAGAACGTTGTAAGAGACTGCTATATATAAAATCCGTATACGAGAGAGATCCAAGTGTGAGGAAGGTGAGGAAAGCGTGGGAAGGAGCAGGAGGAGAAAGGCGGGTAAGACGGGGGTACCGTTCCCATCAGACGGTGGATCCTGGGGTATTTGAAGCAATCTTGACTGAAACCGCAGTAGCCCATCACCAGTGCGGAGTAGTATGATTATTCCCGCATTTTGCTGTTCTTGTTACATAATTGCACAGCAATTCTACGGAAGACGCTGATAATATGTGGGTCAAACTCGCTCCACACCCCGCCACGATTATGGGCCCATGAGACATTGGAAAAGACGTTCTCCATATTTTCGTATCGTTTGCCGCCCTTGTTGCGTGGAGACTACGGTGCTTCCCAGATGTACTCCACCGTCGACACGGAGATGCGGTAGTATGGCCGGATGTATGTCGTCCAGTATGTTTCTAACATGACCGCAATAGATCTTGTGGTATTTAAGGTTTGCAGGCATGCTATTAAACTCGCACTAATGAAAAAATTGGCGCTGGGTAGGAGGCGAGGATTGGCTGGGTGGGTTCTAGCCTCGAATAGACTTTTTTGGGACCATTCTAGAAGGACGAGAAGGAGGAACGTTGGCACTCTTCAATCCTCCTGCCCACATCTAAATTAGGTTACTAGCCTAGAAGATCCTGTGCCAAGTTGATCTCACTTGCTGAATCCTCCCCAGTATAGTTTATCATATTAATTCGCATCTTACCCGCTATATGCGACGGCCAACGGACGCCGATGTAACCTCTTGGCCCAAACACTTATGAGACCTTTCTCCAAACAACACATCAAATATCCAGTCGGCTTTTTAGGGAGACATGACACGCAGCCGACCAAACCCGCCTTCAGCACCCAACAGGGGTCTGCTTCGGTGAGCAACTATAACATAACGGGGATCATGAACGCCGCGTTGACTCCACCTGTAGCGAGTATCCTATTGGCAGTGGTTATCAGTTCCTGGTCTAATGCCCAAACCCGGTACCGAACCTTCGCTGTGATCCCGTAGATCGGACGGAACACGCGGCAACTTGTGGCGATGTCGGCTTGCTATCTTATCGGCACGAAAGAATTCTTCCATTATCGTCGGGCCTAACTCGGCCTTTATTATCGCCTGTACTGTACCTTCGAGCATAGAAGATGATAACCATGTCTTAGGCAACCTTGCAGTATTCGGATTTCGGAACGCGCGAGTCCTGTTGGCGAACTACCGTTGGCGAGGCACGCGTGCAGATTTCTCCCAGTCGCCACCTCGACGTGCAAAGGCAGAGACAGAAGTGGCCTTGATCCCTCACGGACAGCCCGAAGGCCATATTGATAAGAGATATGTGTGGAGCCAGCGGTAGCGAATAGAAGGGTGACAGAAAGACTCATGCAGTTGAGCGAATTGAAGGCAGATAAGAACCAATTCAGGCAGCGAGATACGTCGGTTCGAAAATTAGTGGAGTAAACACAATTCAAGTTACAGTATCGGTGCGACGAACCCAATGCATATCGGATCTAGATAGTAAGCCGCATTTTCCCGCTCGATCTAAGTAAGCTACGCCTACCAGAATGTTGAGCCCCAGATCTGCTGGCATACTGCCAAGACTTAGACCACCCATCCAGGACAGTCGCGCCAATTAGAAAAGCAAATCTATCGCGAACTAGTCGGTAGAACCGATAGTTTCTCTGGGCGCCAGCCACCTAGTCATCCAGAGGCTCAGCTGAAGCCAAGTTCAAGGCACCAATACGAAGTCTACTTTTGCGAGGGGCGTTTATCCAAATGAAAACGGTGTTGTATGGCGCCGACAGTCAAACAGACTATCTTAGCTTCTACTTGTATCCTTTGATTACAGAGCGACATAGGTCAGTATATCGAGACACTTGATATATGATTACTATCTCAACCGTAGGACCATGCCATTCAAGCAGAAAAAGTAAGCCAAAGTCCATCTTAACACCCTTAGTACATATCACAATCCCTCCGGCATCTCAAAATCATTTCCGAGGAGACCAGTAAAGTGTGTGTTTGTACATCCCAATACTCTCAAGGCCCATTATTACCCACAAAACCTTATAGCAATGTCCAATGCGAAAGCAACAGACGCCAGGGCTAGAAGCTGCCGGCCGAAAAGAACTGATTGTCCGGACTTCGCCCGCTCTCAAAAGAAAGACCGTGCCAAACGTTGTACCCTACAGCAGCTTGTCTGCTACCTGCTGGAGTGCGACCATCGCACAAGCCTCATCGAAATCCCCACTGGGCGCACCACCAACACCGACAGCGCCGATTGTCTCATTTCCGACTTTGATTGGCACGCCACCAGCGAGAATCAGGAAATCATCAACGGCGGCAAGTTGGGCAGCGCCAGGATTTTGGATGTTCTTGACCATAGTACTGGTCGCGGTACGCGACGATGCAGCTGTATACGCCTTCCGGCGCGCCGCCTCGGGGGTGTGGATAGCTGCATTGTCAGCCCGCAGGAGCGCGCGCAGGACGCCCTCACGGTCAACTACAGCAGCCGATACGCTGTATTGCTTCTTGGCGCAGTCCTGAACTGCATCCTGGGCGATTTCGAGGGCGAGACTGAGTGGAACATTCTGTTCTTGAAGGAGTTTCGTGGATGTAGCGGTTGAGAAGGCCGCCGCCGTGCAGCCAATAATCATCCAGAGTTTGGTCATCATTTTTGCTTTTCTTCTTGGAGCTGCTCGTAGGTACTCCGATTGGTGAACTCAGGATGATGATAGACGAAAAGTATCTTTCGTACAAATGTGTTATGCAGGATTGTTGGGCAGTGAGAAGGATATTTAAGTAGAATTTCCAGCACAGACAACCCCCTCAATCGGAGAAATACCAAGGCGCCGCCCCCAGACAAGAGCAGGGACTCTCCCTGATGCTGAAGACTACAATTTGCTAATGACCCACGGAATTCAACGCTGCGCCTCCATGAAAGCGAAGGGGTCCAGACGACGGTGATCTCCCGCGCGCCACGCTGCCAAGCTACATGTATAAATTGGCTACCACGACTATCTGTCCTGTTACATTTCGCTAAATTCCGAATGCTGCCTGCATTTGCTATATGGAGTAAGGGTGCCAAGTGTGGGGGAGCGGAAGTGGAGGAGTGGCTGAGCTTGTCAAGTCAGCGGCAGCAAAGGAATTCAATTGTGCTTTAGGCAGCGAAATTTTGAACCGGCTTTTGGAGCTTGCAAAGCATTATATCTCACCATCCGGCACCTACCGAGCGGCGCATAGCGCCGAACGCCGCATAGATGCGCTGACATGACAGTGGTTTGCTGTAACACTTTCCAGTGCAGTCTTGAGATGCTTACAATCTGCTTGGAAATCTAGACCTCGGTATATCAAATCCGTCCGCCACCGTGACACGTGAGGCCCAACTCTCCATTCGGTGGTTTAGGTTGGACCTCGGCTTGGACTGTTGTGGAAAGAGGAGAACGGTGTGAGATGTGAAGTGACGTTACAATGAATGACTTCTTTGGAACAGTTCACTCTTGTCATACTGAGATTAACAATACATCTGGACCCGGTCTAACACTATGCACGCCCAGATATCTAGCGATACCTGATGCCAACTATCGGCATAAGGTCCTAGTATTTTTGTGCTGAGGTAAAGCCACGGACACTAGTTTGCGAGTCGAGCTGTAGTCCCTGTACTCCTATACTGTAGAGTTGGAACACAGATGGCTAATGAAGGACAGTGTCGACGGGAAACCTGCGTAAAGTCTAGCTTCCATCGAGGAATACGCTCAAGATGCTATATAAACTCTACAACGCCTCGCAGGCCTGGCCTAAACTAATTCACACTCTTTTGTCGATTAAAGAGGTTTGGCAGCGCGTCTTCAACGCCTACAGAGAACTCCTTCGGTTTCTGTGGGGTAGAGCGATAGACGCAGTCATTCGTCCGAATATATAGGCTCCCAGGTGATTGATCGTTTCAATTCACACCTAACTATTATTATCAGGCTGTCAGAGGCTCACTTCCTTCCCTTCACACAGCAACTAAGCCTGTTCAACCCCTGCGATCGCACCAGGGTACATCGCTCGAATCACCTCATCTCTATGGGTGGCGCGTCGGCAGGACGAGGGTGAGGCAGTTTGCTTCGTCGCCAGCGGCGCTCAAGTGCGTCTGCTTTGTCTAAGCCGCAGTTGTGTAGAGGATTGCAAAAGACGAAGATCTCAGAGCTATGTTCTTGGTGGAAATTGCCGCTAAAAGTGGGCAGGAGCAGGAGCAAGAGGAGATTAAGGGAACAGAGATCGACTTGAACCTTGTGTTTAGTATTATATCCTGTGACATCAGCGTACTTAATAATATCGAGGTCCTCAAGCTGCGTGGCGAGATACAGGTTCATTGGTTTTGTTCGACTAAGCTTATAATACACTGGCACACTCGATAGTTTAAGTTGCAGGCGTGCCTTACATTAGGCAGAAAGAGTAGGATAATTGCGTACATGAGAATGGGACCAGCCTTCGTCAATATACCAGGAACCGAGGCCCGAGGGGCAAGAATCATAGTCCGCTACGAACTATTTTACTCCCCCATACAAAACCCCATATAGAGGATTAGACAAATGTGTGGAATTGCCCCATACCAAGGTCGTAGGAATTTTGTACAGTAATTGGCCTCTGGGTAACAGTATCCAAACAAATGCAAATGCTCACTTTTCACAACCCAGGATTCCAATAAGATGTATTTGTTGCTATGGTAAGTGAAGATCTCACATGTTCTACTCTCTATTGCTAAGCAAAATACCATGGGTAGAAGAGTGACTACCGGCGAATCCTGGCTGTTGAATGCGACCTCCATTTCCTTCTTGCCTCTCTCTTTTGTTTGCAGGGTAGGAATAAGATATACGGCGCATGTGAGAGCTAGCGTTCTACTGCTGCAAAGAAATATTTGGCTTGCGCCATCTTTCCCCCTAGCCATATAACAGCCATATGAACAGAAACTTTCCAGTGGCTTTAAAAAGCCGAGAAAGAGGATTATAGCTACGTAATATAACATCTTATCAATTAGTTAGCACAGTGTATTTACAACTCTTCTGTAATAATTACTCGAGAATAATATACAGTTCATAGCGCGATACCACTACGGAGTAAAATTGAAGAAGTATTCGAATTGACCATATACCAAGTCCCGCCCCAAGCCAAGCCCATGTCATGATGCCTATATCCCTTCATCCAGCTCCCATGCCTTACTCTTAGTATTGCATCCGCCGTGGTTCCAATGGTCCGGGACACACTCAGTGGTGGCACTGCAGTCGTCGTCCTCTTTGCAGCTGGCAAATCTGCCATTCTGCAGCCAGCACCATGGCATGCCCTTTTCCCATTCATCGTTCGTCCGCTTCCCGGTTTTTTCGTTGCAGCTGCTCCAGCAGGTTTTGCCTAACCCGGTCTTGCCACCCTGAGGCGCACACCCTCCGGACAGTGGAACAACGCAGCCCCATGACTCCGCGCACTCAAAGTCGGTTGGACAGTCCGATTGCTTCAAACAATTGGCATACGAATCGCTACCACTTTCAGCTATCCAGCACCAGGGGTCGTTCTTCGCCCAGTCGCCGCCAACGGGCAATCCCGTGCCTGGGTCGCATTTGTTCCAGCACTTGCGGGAGGGCATACTGGGGCCGTTACCGACCTTGCTGCAGCCGCTAGCGGCCGTCGCAGACGGTAGGGACGATGTCTTCGAGCTCTTGGTACTTGTTGTCGTTTCGGAAGACGTGGAGGAGGGTTGCTTTGGAGAGCTGGTAGGTTTTGGCGGCTGTTTGGTCTTCGAAGTATTAGTACGCTTTGCCTTATGTGCGCCACCGTCCTCTCCCTGGGGATCATTTGGGTCCACTGTAGGGCAATATTCCACGCCTGTGGTTGTCGTGGTGGCCGTGACATCGCATCCCACAGCCACCAGACTTTTGGTAGTAGTGCAGGAGGTTGTTGTCGGGCCCTCGGTTTTAGAGTCGCATGAGACCCAGTAGTTTGTAACCGAAGAGCTAGTGCATGAGTCTTTGTCCTTGGGGTCTTGTGGAGGGGAAGGGATTGGGGGAGGATTGGGGTCGTTTGGATCAGAGAATCCGTTGTCACCACCACCACAGCCATGGTTGCACCCGCAAAACCTGTCGGAGCACAGATGGCCGCAGTTCTTTCCTCTGCAAATAGGGGACCCACGGCCGTGTGTCACTGTGATGGTCGGTATGCGTGGGAACCTGATCCTGTGATGACCACCACCCTTGCCCTTGTCCTTGTCCTTATCGTCCTTGTCCTTGTCCTTGTCCTTGTCCTTGTCCTTGTCCTTGTCATCTCTATCTGTGTTATTATCCTCATCATCGGTGTTTTCCTTAGGTGGGATATAGATGACGGTGGTCTGGGGCCAGGGAGGCACAGTCACGCTTCTTGTCACTGGAGGATGCAAGACACCCGTTTGAGACAATGGATTCGGATCGTTAGTAATAGTGACAATCACCGGAGGGAACCGTGGCTTCGGCTTGATTGTGAGTCTTTCGTCCTCGTCAAGTGGAATAGTAATATTGATATTGGCCATGGGCAGATCGGTTGCAGTAACTGTGACTCTTCGTGTTAGCCAAATCTCATTACAAGGGAATTCGTAGAAAGCCCTACCTGGCGGAGCAATGATGGTGGTCTCCTGTAGAATACGTGTGACGGTGGTAGTGGTGATTACCTCCCCATTGGACCTTGTTATCAACGTCTGAGTTGGCCAGGCCACATCCAGCGTGGTGACATGCGGCGGAGGAGTGATAACGGTGGTGGAGCTAAGAGGATAGTTGGGGAGGACGAGAGCACAAGGTGCTGGGCATGTCACCTCTGGGTTCTCTTCCGTCCAAATGCTGGAATCTACGTAGACAACGGCTTGGTTCTCGGGGGAGTTGTTACCACCCCGAGGACTGTTTGCGAATGACTGAAGGTCAACTGCCCAGTCCGATATGCCGCCCATGTTGAGTTGGCGGTAGTGTTCGGTGCGAGTTCTCTTGATTTCAGTGTCCATGTAAGCCACCCATTCCGTAGAGTCGTAGACAAGGATGCTGCTGTCGCTGGACACATCATAGGTCTTTTTGGCAGTCGGATTTTCTTCCAAAATCCGGTTGATCTCCGCGTCGGAGATAAAACCTGCTGTAGTGGTGCATTTCCCAGGCTTCGCAGCGGACTCGGGCCCGACGTACTTGCACATGGGGTCAGAGCAGCCAGGCTCAGTCATCTTGAACGACCGGCCATAGCTACTCACCCCAACAATTATTTTGGAAGATGGCACTCCAGCCTTGGTAACCATGGACAGAGCAGTATTCGTCTCGGTAAGATTCACATGAGAGCGGAGGCAATCTCCACTTGGACATCCTGGCATAGAGTTCTTGTTGCCGTAGTCCCACTGGCCATGCAGGTCGTAGGCCATGAAGACAATATAGTCTACCACCTTTGAAATCTCCTCGATTGGGAAGCCCTTTAGATACCAGAACGAGGCTGGTGCAGCAATGGCTACGCTTTTATCAGAGGGTAGCTTTTCGCGCACCATCTTCAAGAATTCCAGATATCGCTTTCCATCCTCGTGGTCACCAGGAGGGATACCGGGGATGTCAGGGGCTCCCGGATACTCCCAGTCAAAATCCACTCCTTCGAGGTCATTTTCGACAATGAAATTAGCCACATTAGTGGCAAAGACCTCTCGGTTCTCAGCCGACACGCCTTTCCGGAAGATCGGGAAGGAATCCGCTCTTGTGGAGAAGGACCATCCACCAAATGTCAGGATACGGTTTATGGAGCCCATGTTCTTTAGCTTATTAAATTGACTATGAACCATGGATACATCAACCTCGTAGCTCTCTGTTATCTCCGCAAAGGCAAAATGGA
The DNA here is from genome assembly GCA_028505775.1 of Aspergillus minisclerotigenes. Taxonomy (NCBI): domain Eukaryota; kingdom Fungi; phylum Ascomycota; class Eurotiomycetes; order Eurotiales; family Aspergillaceae; genus Aspergillus; species Aspergillus minisclerotigenes. The sequence continues at coordinate 12,102 of JAHXGP010000012.1, forward strand.
GATGAGTGTGGATTGCTGTATCGAAGCTGGTAACGTCCATATTCAAACAGCCACGCTCAGCATTCCAGGCCTCAAAGTAGCCGATGCTGATAAAGTCATCCGGGCCCTTATTATTATTCACAATATCGGTACCACAGTTGGAGATGCAGCCATTCGTGTTAGGAGCCGCTGTACCAGGGGCCCCAGTGGAAGACTTGCTCTCGGTGCAGAACTCATCGGTAATACCACACTGACCCCAAACGTCACAGCACGCGTTGAGTGGACAAGGATTGAGACCCTCAAGGTCATTCATGTCCTTTGGCCTTGTGGTCCCTGGTACCTGTGGACCACATACAGCGTTGTCGATAATAGAGGGCATGGGAGCTGTTCCTTCGCTGAGACAGATAGTTTGCTGGGACTGGATCCGGTTACATCCACTCCACCCCCAGGTTTTCTTGTTGAATCTTTCGAGATCCTCCTGCTTGAGACCGTTGGCAACTGCTAATTTGTGGCAGGATTCGTCCGTCTTGACAACATACGAGGCGCAAGTTCCATCCCCGTTCGGCTTCGGCCTCAGGTCGGGCAATGTACCCGCTGAGCAGCAAACATGCTGCTCCGGCTGCAGCGAGGAACAGAGCTTCTTGTCGGGGTTGAACTTAGTAAATTCTGCCGGAGAGAGTCCGCACCTTTCTGCTAGCGCCCCACAGGAGTCTCCAGGAACAACCTGGATCGTGCGGCAAATGGCTCGTCGTTGATGAGAATGAGCCCCCCCTTGATGTGGATCCAAGCGGCCTTCTCCGGCAACACCTCGACTCGACGATTCGGAGACGCGAGCCGATGTTGCATCATCTTGCAATTGCAGGATGGATTGGGAGAGCTCCTTCACGCCGTCAAAGTCGGTCTGGCACTCCCCATCGACCCAGCCCCGGACAATGCGCTGCACAGCCGCGAGGTCACCGCTGGCATCGACGACGATACCAATCGCTTTGTTGGAATTCTCTCCACAGTACTGTAGGGCAATTCGGCCGACCAAATCCTGAGATTCGATATGATCGGTGAACTCTTGGAATACAGTTGTAGCGGCGTCCGAGTGCTGAACCCCCGGTCCGGCGTACACTCCAATGAGTGACCTCCCATGGTAGCTATACACAGTCGCCGGTGTCTCATTCTCTGAGGCTAGGAGCGCCTTTTGGACGTGTTCCAGAGCAGACTTTACGCCAGCAGATTTTAAAGACGCAGAGGTATTCCACCAGCCAATTTGCAGGGTAACTTCTTGATCAGTAAACCCAGATGAGACCACGGCCTGAAACTGAGAGGCCTTAGCAGCCGGGTAGCTTTGAGATGCAGAACATGCGCGAATAGCAGGATTTGAGGGATTATACAAAGAAAAGTCTAAACGCAGAGTTTGATTGCAAGTGGTCAATTGATCCACACTGCTATAGACCGCCCATTTGGCCGGAGATGGGATTTCGCTGCAGTCCCTTGGACAGGGTTTCCACACCTGAGACCAGGCATCAAAACTGGGGTCTGCAGCAACCTGGACGGAATTTGTCAGAGACAGAGACAGAGCCAAGAAAAAGAATGGCGAGGGCATTATGCCCGAAATGAAAGAAAAGGAAAGACCTAGAGAAAATATAAAGAAAATAAAAGAAAATGAAAGGAAATTGTTAATGAGTGAGCAGACTTGGGTGAAATGAACGACGGGATAGTGAAGAATGAACTCTCGAGGGGATCAAGCCTGGTTTTATGTCACATACAAAATGAGCTTCACCTCACACGTCCTCTCCAGCCGATTGTGAGGGCAATCCGGTCATTTGCCAAGCCTTGATCAAGGTGCAATGGAGTAAACGGCTCCGACGAGCTATTGCTCCAATCCATTCCACAAGTCGATAGTGGTGGTCTGATGCAATTGATCCCTGTCTGTAACTATTGCATACTAAGCAACGGCTATACTACTAAAGCAAACCTGGGAGATATCTCTCCTATCCTGTACGTAATACTACCTGCCGCCCGAAGCCGATGCATTTGGGGTCATTTCTATAGCCAACGGGCACTTGCTTGCCGCCAAACCACGCTCCTGAAGATCTGTCGTGCAATGCTACTTGAACTACTGAAATGATAAATCTGCCGGAGCTTATGGGCTTCCCAGTTGTCTCTGTGGCTGGCTCTTCCTCTTCTGTTGCTGCGCAAAGGGTTTTGACCTTAGGCGAAGAGATAGAAATGCCAAGGATATCCAAACTGAATATGATGCTACTTAACTAAGGCTTGGCACATTAACTTCTCCACATTAATTAGACTATAGAACCTTGTTATGCGAAACGAAGCTCACCAAGACAAAGGAACGACCTTCCAAGATGAACAGGTGTGTTCGCTATGTGACACTATGCACTCCCCCCACCGTGCGAATTCAGCCTTCCGAGCATGCACATGTTTCCAGGAACGCCCAATGATCTCGCATCACATACATTCTCCATAATTGGGCCCAAGGCGCACACTGGCTTTAAGGACCTATTCCATGACGGCGAACCTAATATTTGAAGGGTAGGTAGGCACTGAGTAGCGCTCGATTGCAGGGTGCCGGTGGAGCAAGACCTTGCAGCCATGGACAAATACGTGTACCAGGGATTGGACATTGTGGAAGGGGTATGCCAATGGTGGTAGGCCTTCCAGCATCATTGCATGGATCTATCTATAAGGGTAAAAACCACCACTTGGCGTCGCACAGGCCCCATATATCGTCTATTTCCCAGTCAGGCGTAGCAGGGTAGCATTAGGATGTGGAATTGACAGGGCGGACCCACCGACTCCATAACGTCACAACGCGCTAGTCACAACATACTATTTGTTAGTAATCCCTGCTAGTGCTCTTCCTATACTGGGATATCTATTGGTGAGCTACGGTGCTGCTCTGACGCCGTTTTTTCCAGCGGAGATTTCACCTGTAATAACGCAAGCGGAGGCTCCATAACCTCGGTTTTTAAGCCAGCTTCTCATCTCCTGGAAGACTAGCCTTCACTGTGTTAGATAATACGTACATAGGTTTTATTATACTAGCCAAACGATGTATAATGGAAATGCTCGGCATAGCAACGCTAAAGGCAGAGAAATGCCTCGTACCAGTTATTCCTGAACCCCCTGAACACCCATTCAGTGAGCCTGCTAGACTGTTCTATGACTTCTGTACATACTTTGAACCGGCTAGTCATCTTTGAAATATGTAATATTGTCTCCTTCATTTAAAAGGAACAGAGCCAGCATCTCAGCGGCTCTTTTGGACTTTCTAAACGCTCACTGCCTTGTACTTAGTACCAGTCGCTCATTTCAGGCATATTTTCTGTTATACTATTCATTCGTTCTCTCTCTTTTCTTTATTTTTTTTTTATTTTTTTTTTTTTAAGTGTGTGTGTGTGTGTGTAGGGGAGATTATTTTCCTGGATCCAGGACATCGACAATGGCTCCTAGAACCCCAATCACTCGTTTCCTTTCCTTTTTCCTTTTTGCATTTGTTGCACTCCTATGTATCTACCATGGCACTCAGTCTGATAGTCTCCGCCTGACCACCTATGCTAAGCGCGCATTGCCCGATGATGCGACTATTCAGCCCCGGCTGGACCTTGGTAATGAGCTTCATCTCCTATCAAAACGTGCCCCTCCTAAGAACAGGGCGGAGGCAGCCGAGAAAGGCAGAGGATATATGTGCCAGCTAGAGAGCATAGAACCGATTGATTTAGATTCCGAGCTCCTGGACTTTCAAACGTTCAACAATGATTGGTCTCCACAACCTTACGGAGTGAGCAACGGCGACCCCACCGAGACCGGATCAATAATTCCAGTGGCATTGGCGGCGAAAGGTCTACCCATTAATATAGGAGATCGAGGTCTGAGGGGGTTGATCTATTATCAGGGTGACGCATATAAAGTTGGTAACTCAATCTATGATGTAAGTCGCTGAGAGACCTCCGAGGCAATGGATTATAGCGCGGCTTACTAGGTTTCGTTCAGGCTACACATGCCTTCTACAAGGCCACTATAAGCACCAAGGCGGGCTACATCTCTGCAGAAGAAAATATAAGTCCAGCCCACATGATTGCCCAGCAGATGAAGGGAGACCCCGCTCCAACCATTTCTAGGCTATCTGATGTTTACTTTTTACTCTGGAAGGAAGTGGCAGGCAAGTCGGAGGCGGAACTAAAAAATATCAAATATTTTGTCCGCCACCATGTGATTAACGGTCACTCTTTGGATGTTGCCCTGGAGGTGGCCAGTGGAAAGCCTCTTCCACCCAGAGGGAAAGACGAGCCTAGGGACACGAGCATGGTGGAAGAATGGCCGGGTAAATCTTATGACATGTCCACCGATGATGGTAAGGCCATTTTGGGGACTCCCAATGGTGCCGGTGTAGCCCGTTTCCTCATGGACCACAAGCTAGAATTGGGAGTTAAGGCCCCCAGCAAGGTGACGGTCTTCAAGACTACTGGACACACAAATGCCGACACCAACCAGCCAGAGGACTGGATCCATTTCCTATTCGAAATCAGCCCTGTTCAGAAGAAGAAGCGGAGGGGAAGGAAGTAAACAAGGGGGACTGGCCAGATCACCTAAAGCCTTTCAAATTCAAGGGGAATTTAGTGTCTAGTTCTGAGCTAGGAGGGACAAGAAAAATTTTCAGAATAGGAGTTCCAGGATGGAGTGCAGAGTTTCAGTCTAAGTAAAATTAAGTGGGCTGTTTCTCGTTTCTTGCTTGGCAGACATGGATGAGTGGAAGCACTAGCAACTAATTTAAACGCTTCCTCCCTTGCGACCATTCACTTCAGCTTCTTCTGTTGCAACCTTTTATCTACGGCATTTGAAATAACAATGAACGCCTTTGAAAACCTCCCCCCTGAAATCATTATGCGTATTATTCAAGATGCTGCTGATTTTGTTGGCGTACAAAGTCTGTTAGTAGTTTCACCGCGGGTTCATGCTGTTTTTGAGGCTCAGGCGTACAGAATCACGGAGGATCTTATACTATCAAACCCCATGACTACGATGCCTGAAATTAGAAATCTAATCCGATACACGGCCCTGGTTCCTGGAGTACACCGCTCCAGTGTCGACAACTATATCGCGGTAATGTGTGAGAGTACATCCAGTGTTCTCCCTCGGCAGATGAGCTTTGCCGAACTAGATCGAATAGTTCAGATCGCTGCGCAGGTTCAGCGCTTAGCATGTGTATGCCTTTCTACCATGCAGCAAAATTTTATCTCTGCGGTCGGGGCCACTGCCGCTGGCTCCCTGTGTGGTGCTGTCCGAGCACAGAAAGCGAGCGAGCCTTTATTATGGATTGAGGAATACCGAGTATACTGGGCTCTGTGGCATCTAGTCTACTATTCTATCCTCTGTGAGGCTGCGGAGCCACTGCCTGCAGATTCGATACAAAGGATATATCAGTCTGCCATCCGGAATCAAATGTGGATATACAGGAATGAATATATCTGGACGGTGGCCGCAGTTCTCTCGGACTTGGGACTACGTCCCTCCTATGGGGATTCTGAACAGCAGGAGCCCTCAAAGGCCTTCTGGGATCTCCCAGAGGAGACACCCATACCTTTATTCACATCCTTTGAGTTTAAATTTGAGAATTACCTCATCTGGAGTCCTCAACCAGTACCGAAGAGCACTCCCGTTATAAGTATTTGGAGTCGTGGAGTGGATACGTGTGACCATGCGTCAGTGCAGACATCAAAGGTTTCAGCATATAGCAAAGGGTATCTGCGGCGCATTCCAGGTTCAGCCGCGATGCGAGACATACGACCATTTCGACGACTTGGAGTTCTTTTGTGGGACAAATGGCGTGTATTCTCAGTTGGGCTTATAAGAAAACCGCACCGAGGGGTCATTCCGACCCCAGATGGAGAATTTCTTGATTCTGATTCTGATGACAGCCCCCGTTTGTCTCTAGAAGAGGATACGTCGATATGGTTGGCGATGGTTGGTAAGACGCAGTGATGGACTACATGTGAAGATACGGCTTTGGATAATTTATTTGCTTTTCACCAAGGAAATAGAATGCCAAACAGGGAATAGCAATATAGTGGCTGGTCGATATAAATGCTAAAGTAATTCTATATAACCGACTAATCAGCTATGTAGACCTCGAGAAAGCCCACCTGAGCACAGTCCAGTCTACAGGAAGTAGGCCAGGTGGAGCTAACAATGACCGCACGGCTTGAGAACAGGTATTCGTTTCCCCGAGCAACAGAGGGTTGCGGGACTTAGCAGTGAAAATCTCCCTGGATCATTTACCTATATCAAGGAAAGAAGAAGGTAGGTTTCCTCCTGTTTTAGAGGACGGTCTTTTGAAAGCAGTTCCACAGTTCATGTATGACCTTCTTCTTGCAATGATAAACAAGTCAGTTGACATCTCTGGCAATGAGCCTGCCTTTCAATCTATCTAGCTCGTGTTTAGAGGACAGGAACAATGACTGTTCTCGGACAGCAGTGCTATGAGGTTTAACTTATTCAGCAGTCAAAGCCAATGTTATTATATTTGATATCATTCACGCTATCCAGCCTGTTCTCCCAACTCATCACCCAGCAGTAAATCCTGGTATTCCCAATTGAGAGCTAATTTGGCATTGGTTTGTATGACCCTAAATTGAGCTCCCCCCATTCAAATGTATCATTAATTCTTCTTGTTGTACATAAAGTAAGTTGTCCCCGTGTAGAGGTACTCAAAGATATAGGAAAAGATATCTCCAATGGGCTTATTCATCTGTGGGGATTTCTTAGGTGAATTGGTATTGATATTATCTATATTCTGATCATAGGTGCTGGTTCGCATCGCAGTCCACCACCTTGACGACCCGGTGCAAAATCTGTACAGACGAAATCGAAGACACTGCTGGCACAGCAGCCCGGTGGGGTATAAGAAGACCCGCGGGCTCCAAGACTCAATATTCCACTCGCCACGCACACTGTCCATTCTGTCGTCCCAGGCCGACTGCCATCCCGCCAGAGTCGCTTCTTGCAACATCACTCACGTCTTTTCCCTACACAGTGATGGCCAAAAGCTTGATATGCGCGTAACAACTATTGATGGGCACACTATGTGAGCTCACTCGGTCACTTTCTCTCACTTCTACATGTTTGACATGTACAAGCAGCTTGGAGCTTATAGAAACAAAGTTATTATTGCAAGTGTTTAAGTGGAGTAATCTACAGGTTGAAATGTCCAGATATGCATCTCTATAACCCACTAATCTCCGAGTCCTATCCAGTACAGCAGCCATCCAAGTACCATTGTGCTTCTTCACTGCTTCCCCTCCAGGATCTTTTCCACCTGACGCGCCGCTGCGGCGCCCGAGCTCATAGCGCCGTCAATGGTACAGGGCCCCATAGCCGCAATGTCCGCCCCCGCGAAGCTCATTCTTCCCTGGCCCTTGCGGATCTCGACAGCGCCGTCGAGGAAGTGCCGCGGCGCGTGCATCATCCACCCCCCGCGCGAGAACTCATCGGCGTTCCAGTCGTGCCACGCCGTGTCAATGACCTCCAGATCGGGGACGAACTTCCTCAACGCGGTCTGCACGGCCGGGATGTCATCATGCTTGAGGCCGTCGGACTGGGATATCATGCACAGGATGATGGTGTCGTCGCCCCAGCGCTTCTCGACGCGCATGGTATTCAAGGGGTGCTCCCCGGGTGGGGCGAGGGCGGAGAAGGGTGTGATGTGCCCGCGGACGCGCACCCATAGCTTGGAGCCGCGGACGGGGTTGCCGGTTTTGAACATGGCCTGTACCGGTTCTGGTAGGGCCGGGGAGATGTCCAAGAGGCGCATAGTGTTGAGGGGCACGGCGACGACGACGGTCCGGGACTGGATCGCCTCGCCGGCGCAGGTCGTGACGGTGACGCCCTCCGCGCTGTCGGCAATCTTGGCGACGGGTGTGTTGAGTCGCACCTCGGCTTTGGAGCTGCTCTGGATCGCCTCGCTCAGCTTCGTCATGCCGCCGGGGATGCACCACGACCCGGCCGTCTCCAGCTCCGCGGCGTAGTTCCCAAAGTTACTCGCCGTCGCAAACAACAGCTGCGTGGACCCTTGCTTCTTATAATCATGGCTCAGTCCGCTCAGCGCACCCTTGATCAGATCCGCATCATGCTTGGACAGCCCCATCGCCTCGATCCGCTCCTCCATCGTCTCCCCGTTGATGTCGCTGTTATCCACCGCCGTCACATCCCACGGCAGCGGGAACCTCTTGCGCGCGTCCTCGAACAGCTTCCCCACGAGTCCATACGTCTTCTCGATTTCGCTCGTATGGACTTTCCCATCGGCGAGCTGATAGTAGACTTCAGACTCCAGGGGCGGCTCGAGGCGCGCGAGGCCGTGGCGCTCGAGCTCAGACCAGGCGGCAGGCTGGGTCCAGTGCACGTAGCCGCCGCCCAGGTCGAACTGCCCGCCAAAGGCGTCGGTGGTATAGGTGCGGCCACCGATACGGTCGCGGGCCTCGAGGAGGAGGACCGAGTGGCCGCGGGTGGAGAGGTCGCGGGCGGCAGTGAGGCCGGCCATGCCGGCGCCGATGACGATGGTATCGTAGATGGTCATGCTCGTTGTTGTCGTGTTGTTGTTGTGGTTGAGTTGGATGTTTGTGTAGCTAGAGCTGATGGCCGTATTGAACAACGGCCGACGCAGGGTTTATATACCCCATCCATCCACCCGCCATTTGCACCCCTATCCAACACAGCCCTCCAGCCGTACGCATTAACGTCATACCATCTTGCCTCCGCCACCTGATCTCCCATCGTGATGCAACTGGGATGCAACCGGGTAGGGCTACGGAAACACCAGCGTCCGATGCAGTCGATCGGGGCCCGCGGACCCCGTGAGGCAATCTACCACTAATGCCCAATGCGGATATCCAATCTCATCACTGCATCCACGGATCTGCATCAGAAAGAACTGCAGAAAATTAAACAAGATTTTAGTGCCGCCGTGACAAAAGTTCGACTAGATCTACAGACACTGGCAGATGGACTCCCAACACCGCCAGCCCTAGATTTTTGCGTGGAGCTGCGGAACAGCGCCACCGCACCCACAAGTATGAAAGCGCGCTTGTCCATATTCCTTACACTGACTTGCGTCCAACGTTGAATGGCGTTTCTCGTCCGCTGATGGGTGGAGATTGAACATTCCCCGGTGCTCCCGCCGCTAGCACAACACTACTGAAACCGACCAGGTAACTACCATTCCCCTCTTTGCTCAACAGCTCCAGCGTTACGGTCAGGGTCCTACTACTCTCACTTTCTATCAACTATAATCTTCCCTCCACCTAACAACTCAACGTGATGTATCCCGGGGCTCTGACATTCCCGCTTGACAGTCTATTGTGAGATGTGCAGTGAATCCCTTTATCGGCTGCAAAGGGCCTCATTTAGTCTAACCTACAAAATGCTGTAATGCGACCAGGAAGGTCTGTTACACTACCGACCGCCAGTGCGACTCGTGTTCCGATCTGGTTAGATACGATGTACAAGCGATCACCTTGTTCGAATTGTCGTAGCTCGCAGATCCCCTGCCGATCCTGCGGGGCAGGACAGAAACCCTCGGAGTCGAGGAGACGAGTTCTAATATCTAGTCAATAGTATGTCAAACACACGCGGTCCTCTAATCAAGATGTAACATGATGGAGAGGGGGGATGTATCGTATGCTCAGTATACAGAAAGCATCTCGCTCCAAAATAGCCGTAAAATAACCTTTAAAGTATGTCAAAGATCCGTCTTCGACCAGAAGAAGGGGACAAGCCAGAAGTCGGTTATCAGAAGGGGGGGTTTCGCGGCTTTCTGGCTTGAGCAACAAACCAGGGTGCAGTCGACCTCGAACTTAATTAGAGCATTACGGACGCTCCACCGGTGCAACTCTGACCGTCGGTTAGATATCTCATATTCCGCGTTCCCGCCTTAGATCTTATCTAACCGCCTGGACTAATCCACTAGTAGAGAGGGGTTCGGGGTGGGTTCGGTTCAGAGATCTGGAAACCGCCCCCGAACCCCACTCTAGTTGTGGAAGAGAAGACATAGTCATTGATTATTCGCCACTATGCTCTTAAGACTGATACTTTTACTAACGTTGATAGACAAGCATTATAGGAATGTTCTTCTATAGCCAACTATTGTAATCGGGTTCTATCTCCTAAATAAATAGAAACGAGATCTAGTTCAATCGATCTTGATGATTAAGGAGCTATTATTCGTGGTCACAAATATAAGGATGATGCTTGAGAAGATGTGGGTTGAGAATGACTTTGCCTTTTTTAGACCCTATGGATTGCACCAATATAGGTTATCGCATGGGAGTGTTATATATCTTGCATATTGCCCTATTCCGGACAGATTTGTCGGCACATATATTGCAACAGATCTAAGTTCACTAAGCGAGAGAGAATCTTTTACACGATTCATTGTTTTGTATGCCATATTAAGACTGAGCATACATTCTATCAACTTAATACGTCATTTTGGAGTTCGCCTCGACGGACCACAGTCTCGAATGTTCATTTGCATTCAAGTTCAGCTACAATCGATGAGAACGTCAACCTGACGGGTCACGAGGAAGACCCCGGGGGCAACAATAAGTTGCCTTCACTCGGAACCAATTCGCTAAGGAAATAAACAGAACCAAGCAAAAGATCACTGGTGCCCAGTTCATCGTACCCAACGTCACGGGCACATGTTGGGGGAAGCAAACAAACAAGGCGCTGATTGCCATCCAGCATATGGCCACAAAATTAACGACGGGGCCAGCAGCACCGATATTAAAGTATCTGTTTGAAGGGAGGTTTCGGCGATTGGCCAGACCCAGACAGGTTGGTATGGTATATGAGGTGGTAAAGCAGACAACCGATGCGCCAAATAGTCCGTGAAGAACAGTGAGAGGTGCAAAACACAGAAGGGAGAAGATTGTACACGCCATACAAGATGCAAGTACAGCGTTGAAAGGTGTTTGGAAGCGACCATTGACTTCCGATAGCAAATCTTTGAATGGCAAGCCTCCCGCTTGGGCGAACGACCAAATGACCCTGCTGCAACCGGTGATAATGCTGATCAGTCCGTTGAGGGTCATAGCCCAGTAGATGAGGCATACAACAATAACGAATCCTTTCGATGACCAGGCGTCCCAGCAAATCTGCAAAATTGGCATACCTGCCAGCGGTTGGACGAGGCCTTCCGGATGGGTAGTGCAGAAAATGAGGCAGAGGACCATGACCAAGCCGCCAGTACTAGAAAGCACCGCATTAGCAAGCATAACAATTGGCACCTCTCGCTCTGGATGAGGAAGCTCATCCGCCATGTGAGCTGCGGTATCAAAGAGGCAGACTGTCATCATTCCGGGCAGAAGACCAAGAAAGAAAACCAGGCCATCCGACGACCAGCCAGTCGTATTGACAACATCAATGAATGCTGTCTTCGGAGATGCTTTGGGGTGCACGACAGCGAGTAGGGTAATGCAGATAAATAGGGCTGCAATATTCAAGAAAACCACCATAAAAGATGTCAGGTGTGGCACGGTTTTGATGAGCAACGTGTTCAAGACAAAAGCGACGGTCAAAGCAGCGATGACCAGAAGAAAGATTTGCCATGAGGTCGGCTCGTAAGTGTCCGAAACCAGCTGGCCAAAGGCTGCAAAAAAGTCCGCCGCGAAAACCGCGGTTCCAGATGAAGCGAAGACCCATCCAAATGTTGTCATGGCACCATTCAAATAGCTGAGAAAGCGTGCGTATCGAGGGGGACTTAAGCTGGCAGTCCAATATATTTGCCCTTCAGATGGCGAAGATAGAATTAACAAGACCTCAGGATCTAACCATGACTGGATCCTTACCAGAGCTATGCGGATAGGCACTTGACAGTTCGGCCAAGCTCACCGCGATCAGAATTTGACCGACTACTGCCACCAGGAAGCCCCAGAAGTAGAAAGGACTACCTCCTACCCCGGTTATGAGAGTGGTATAGCTGACAATGCCGAGAGGTGCTGCGGTAACGGAAAACTGAATGCCTATGGTGCTCCACAGGTTGAATCGATTCTCGTCCAGCTGCATCGCTTCATAGATCTGTCCCTCCCGCCTTGTCTGGACAGTGTCGAGCGCTGAGTGAGGCCGGGCCTTTTCGTCAAGCATTGCGGCGGTCATAATTTTTGTGTTGTAACTTTGAAACCATAAGACTTCTGTCACACTTGTCAGGAAATGTTTGTCTTTCAGAGCAGAATGGTAGGCATATATACCCTACGAAAGCACCATTGAAATGTACAACGGACCGGCCTAATCTAGTCGAATTGTATAAAAATGTACCCCGCCTTTGAATCGGCAGGCTTATCTACGCGCTGGGATCTTATTACCGATCCTGTCCATAACTTTCTACGTCTTAACAGCTCTCCAATAAACTTTACGGGGTGCGGGGAGGCGGCTGGGCAAGAGTCAATACTTCAACACCACAGCTCAATAGACGTCAACTTGCAGCTCGCTCTATTTACAACAGCCCTTTGCTGACTTCCGGGCGCCATTGGTAGTGCCACTTAGAACGTGTGAATGAGTCTTCTATCATCATCGTCACCACGGTTAACGGACGTATTATCAGCGAGCTGGGCACCCAACAACAACATACGTATTAGCAACTTCTGATTCCAAAGTTTATTTACAAGGAGCCTATGTCTTTTAAGAGGTCTATTGTCCGCCTCTTGCTCTGTCTAAAACTACGGATACATAATGTGGACTGTGCTGTTTTAGTTTCTATGCTTTACCATAGAATACAATGTAATCTTAAATTCCAGACATACTCCAAGGTACGGAGCACTGTTGAATATCGAGATTAGTGCAGTGGGTAAAGACCGCTAAAACGCGACAAAAGTTCACCAACAAGTGCCTGGTTTTTAGGATCTGAGGAAAGTCTTGTTGTAAGAACTTCGAGCCTCGTGGGTGCTTCATACAATGATGTGTACGCTGTAACTGAAAAGTTAGATGAAGTTATGAATTTATTGAATCAAATTTATGTTTGTTGGAAATTCGCTTTATTAAGTGATCACAGTTTCATAAGTACTTTCGTAGACAAGCGGTTCTCCCGCGCGATTACTTCCATGATTTATCGTCTAGGCATTGGCCACATTGTAGATTGTAGATCATGATGGAACTGCCTCACGTCATGTGTTTTCTTCCGGTGTTGGAATAGTACTCTATGGTGTGATATAGACATACTACCACGGAAGTGTTGGGCTTCCCCAGTAAAGATTTGAGTTGAGATGACTCGACAGCTGTGGCATTGGTTTAGGTTTTAATTCGGTACTATTTCAACAAATTCATGCTACTTACGTGTCTCTTTGATCTACAGCGTTGAAATAGGGAGCACCACTATATTGTGTTCCAGAGAAAACAGCTTCCTCCTCGTCGTTCAGATCCTTTGCACCTTTTTCTCAAGCTACTCTCTCGATGGAATCTCCACAATCTTAAAGTTTGGCGTTCGTATGTAGTGCTTCCTCCACCAGGTCCACAGCAGCTTGAGCACACCCATATGACGACTGATAGCCAGCCCCGCCTGCGCCGTAATTATGGATTACCCATGTAGCACCGATGCGCTTCTTCTCTACCCTTGTTCCTCCTTCGCGTACTGGCCTCAATCCTACGTCGTGTCTTATGATGTCAAGATGTTCAATCCCCTTTCCACCAGTCAGAGATGGGCCTAACTGGACCGCCCTCTTCACAATTCTGACAGCAAGATTCGGGTCAACCTGGGAATCCCAGCTGCCCTTCTGGTAGGAGCCGCCGAGGATAGTACCGCCACCTGCAGCTCTAGTCATAACGTAGCAGGCTTCCTCATCTCCGTCGTCAGTCCCGGATATACTCATCATTTTGCCCGCATCATTACGGACAACCACAATCTGCCCACGAGCAGGTACAACTGACTTGTCTTCAACACCACCGATCCGGGATGCCATGAGACCGGTGCAATTGACAATCAAGTCAATGGGACCTCCCAACTAATCATTCATGGAGCCAGCTTCCAGCACATGCTTGAGATTAGCACGTTTGAAAATAACGCCATTTTTGAGGCATACAAAGACAAGCCAAGGGAGATATATAGCTGTGTTGATGCAGACAGATGTAAAAGCAGTGCCGCAGTCAACCCCGGGACTGAGTTTGCTTTCAGGAATGGCCCGGACCTTTCAGGGAGTTAGTAACCGATCTCAACGCAAGGTGTTCGCACACAATTTCGGGCATAACTGCAACGCACGTTGGGAATGATATCCTTAAACCAGGAATTTGGTGCCAGCAACTCAGAAAACCACTCCGCTGTGGCGGAGCCTTTGTCTTTAGATCGGCTGTAGATCTCACATTCTACCCATTTTGATCAGCAACTCGTCATGGTAGGGTGAAAAAATTAAAAAATAAATTAAAATTAAAAAAATAAACCGGACCAGGGTTTCCGCACGTTGTAGATGTATGCCAGCTTCCGGACAGTTGAGCGCTAAATCTAGCAGCCGCGCCCAGGTCGTTTGGTCCCAAGCTGCCGCTCGGGTTCCGCGTATTGAGACTCTAACCATTCCTCTTGTGAGTCCATGACTAGGATGCACATATTCCAGTTCTAGCTCACGGCATGTGATTGGCTCCAGCCCAAGGCGACGCGTATTCTATGTCATAGTCGCCGGGCATATGCTTAGCAGCTACCATGATCCGGTATCCGCTGCGTTCAGATAGGAGGAGCGCCGTAGTAAGTCCTGCAACGCCTGCTCTAGAAAGGCATGATGGATTAGCTGTCGTTATTGCCACCGTGCCATTACTCACTTACCCGATAATGACAACGTTCTTCTGTGACATATTTGTGATCTGGCGGTATCTGGTGTTTAAGCAGGCGATAGATCTAGACTATAGTTGTCGTGGAGAGACGCGAGGGGAAGATCACCGTCTTCGGCGTAAATCAGATATCTCTGCCATGATACATCTAGCCCACCGTCGAGCCTACACATTATATGTTTGCTGAACCTGGCTGAGACCAAGATTACTAGAGTCTGTGGTGACATAGCCACCAGGTCGGAACCTCGGAAGTTGCAGTCAGTACGCTCAGACCCCACTGTGATTAAATCTAATGTTGACCCATGATTAACTAGTCGCTTATCTACCCGTCAGTGGTTGACACGTCTGAGACATCTACACAGCCGAGGTGGATGGTGAGTCGAGTGTAACGGCGAGGCTTACAAGATCTAGTGTCGCGTGCTGGAGAGCTATATCCCACGGCCTTATTCCAAATTTAAGCACGGCATCAGTCAAATCATTTCCGGTGCTAAACGGGCTGAATCTATTAGTTCTGGATTAAATACTCAAGTTTAATCCCTAATGAGTTCCTGAAACATGAATATTGTGGGCTTGGAAGAAGAGATTGCCAGAGTCCGAAAGAGAAAAGAAAGAAATTTGTATCTTCAGTCACTCGACGAACAAGAGGAGTTGTTGAAGCAAGCTATTGCAAGGAAGAAAGGAATGAGTGTTTAAATATGTATAAGGCCTTATAACTATACCACTCTCATGCTAATGGTAATCTAATTCATTGCCATGTGTGGTCATTGTTTTTTTTTTTTTCAAGTCTATTGCTACTGCGTCTGATGTTCTAGACAACAAGTTGGATAGGCTGATTTGTACATAACCCGAGCCGGACAAACCTTGCTTTGAGAAAGCCCATATAAGTGCAAATACTTAAATATGCTTTGCTCATGAGGCTGAAAAAAGCTCAGTTTCCAAGATAGTAATCTGAGAGTTCACGCTGAGCAGCAACACGCTAACGAGTGGATCAAATAATACAGTTTTACGAAGGCTGCTGTTGTATGCACCCTCATTGCCATTTATTATTGTCCAAGAATATGATGTGTGGAAATACCTTATGCAAGTGTCGATTCAGATGCATCGAGGTTGCATACTCCATGATACCAATGGAATAATGGCAAGGAATGCATTCACAAGGCCCTAGCTTGGCGTGGGAATCAACCTTTACAAGCCAGATGCAAAGGCCTAGCGAAGAGCCCTGATTCTCTGAGTCTAACAACCAAAATTCCTTTGTCAAGTTGTCCTTGGTCTGGTAGACTAGCAACAGTAATAATATGTGAAGTATATCACTATTCCAATCGACAACGACAAAACGGCAATCCTACCAAGTACTTGCGGTATTATAAGCGATCCCCACCTCTGCTATGATATCAGAAAGCCAATTTCATCCACGATAACCCCGATATACCGGAAATCAGCATAGTATTCACGAAAGTGCAAAAAGCAACACAATGGCAACAATGACGAGCCCGAACACTACCAAGGAGAGATTGCCTCCCCCACCTTGTTTCCGCGGGGGAGGGACCCCCTCCGGTGACGAGGGGTCATAGGGAAAGGCAAAGGTACTGTAATTCTGGGCCTCTGGGTCTGAGCTGGGGTTGGCATGTGGAGACAATGTTGTGGGTTTCCCAGGGTCGGTTGGTGAGTCGTGGTGCTTCTAGAATGGTCAATCAATATTGAAATCGGTCGACTGATAATGGATCAGAATGTGTGTATTCAGCAAAGGGAAGACCTACGGTGCTAGAAGAAGAGGAGGTTGCCATGATGCCTTTATGTGGTAAGGTATGTTAATGGGATCGTGGATTCCTCCATGAATTAGTAGTAGTTTTAGGGTGGGGCGTCCACGTGGCTGGTGGTTCATCACCTGAGAAGCACATCGACTGCATCCGAGTCAAGATCTACAAAGCCAAGAACGCTTTTCGCCTGATGACCCGGTACACCTGACACTAGATGCAGCACGGTGACGTTTCCCACCAACCTTAGCCCGAGATGGCTTTTTCCACTTGCCCCGGCCTTATTTTGTTGAGATTCATAAATTCTTCTCATCGACCTCAGAGTAGTATAGTAAGCATGACATCCACCCACTCTAGGGCAGTATCTCCTGCCCCTGCGATATCTTCGTAAGCTGTATCATGATAAAAGTTTCCGGGAGTTCCACCGTTCATCGCGCTAAGGATCTGGAGAAACGGCCACACGAGCAGATGTTATCATCAGCGGTCCAGCGCAAAAGGTATGAAACGGTCGTACTGCTGGTAGCTACCATCGTTTCTGTGGGCTTCACAGGCGTCCGTAGCGTAGGTTATAGAATCTGCGTCTTTCGTTCGACGTCACTCTTACATACCAGGATACTACATGTATTTCTCGGGGTAACCACCCACGACAAGACAGACGAAAGGTACTATCCCTCCCCTGTTTAAAAGGTCGGCTAACATGTGCGCTAAGGAGCGAAGATATAGCTGGCAGTCATTGTTTCAGGAATCTACGTACACCGCGGTGAACCGCCAACGATGTGGGTGCGGACATATGTCTATTCAAACCCGCCCAGGACCTACCAGGCTGTATGACCCCCATCAACCACCACAGTGCTGCCAGTCATGAAGCTCGAAGCATCGCTCATAAGTAACAAAGTGATGCCTCTAAACTCCTCCGGCCTGGCTAACCTCTTCATCATATTTTCGGACTCCCAAAGCGCCCGTGTATCCGGATCCTTCTCCATCACCATCTTTGCCATCGGTGTTTCAATATGCCCGGGACAAAGACAGTTTACACGGACTCCCCCCGTGCCATCTTCTTTGACTTCAGACCACTCCATGGCCAGACTGCGCGTCAACTGGATGACTGCCGCTTTTGACGAATTATAGATAGCAGACGCCATGCCCTTGTTGGCAACGATGCCGCTCATACTTGCCACGAGGAGAATCGAGCCGTGACATTTCCGGTCTAGCATTACCTTCGCGGCTGAAACCGCACTGCGAAAGACGCCCGTGTAGTTGATGTGGATGACGTCGTCAACGTTCTTGGGTCGGTGGTCGATTGCGCTAGCGACGTGGTTTATACCCGCGGCTGCAATCAGACCGTCGAGGCGGTTCTTCTGTGCTCCAATGTCGGCGATGACAGCTTCGGTGTTTGCATCGTCCGTCACGTCCATGCGGCGGTAGTGTAGTGAGCCCCCAAAGTCCGGGTTGGCGCGTGCTTCGGCCGCGCGGAATTCCTCGTCTGGTTCAGGTAGTCGGTCCAGGCAGTAGACTGTAAAAGGTCAGTCATCGTCTAAGAAATGACAATCGCGAGATCACACCTTGTCCACCCGCTTCGACCAAGGCCTCGGCCATAGACAACCCCAGCCCCCGTGCTCCGCCCGTCACCGCAAAAACCTTGCCTGCCAGTGAGAACTCCCGGAATCGCTCCCGGCTCTTCTCCGTGCTTGGCAGTTTCTCCTTCAGATGCGCCTGGCCCGCCAGAGACCGCTTTGCTGTACATGTTGCGCAGTTGACCGGTGGTCTAACGGCATTCCATCTCAAGCTCGTGGTAGCGGGAGCACTACGCCGTGCGTATAAACGGGTTATGCCAAGACGTCGCGACAGCATTTTAACTCTTCTCAATCAACTAACTAGTCCCACGTATCCCAATAAAACTGATCCTTTCCCCGGACAATAGAGAGTAGATATCTTCGCTTACAAAAATCAGACGAAACTGCATGAAAGAGTTGTGTTTGGCGGAAAGAAACCGCCAGTCTACGCTGGGAAAGCCAGGGAGCTTTAAATCGATGCACCAGGGAAGTTCGGGACTCGCCATTAGGTAGTAGACTTGGCCTGGTGGCTCTCACTTCCAAGTTTTAGGTAGGCCAATAAGCTCCAGGGTGTGACATAGGAAGGGAGTCAAGATGATGCAAATCGGTCTGTGACAGGTCTGCGGGCATAATGCTTATTTGAAGTAGTTCAAGATCCGCTACGGCACAGTGGAAATGCAAAGCAGCCAGCTATCAGTTCTCTCTAGCCAGTGGCATAAATTTCCATCCACCTTGTTCATCTTGACGTCGATGACGTCATCGCTCGGCGGCTCAAAGTAGGGCAAGAGATCGACGGTGTGTCGATCTCTCGTGTAGGTTAAGAGAAAGAGTACCATTGGCGGTGATCTAGAGAGTTTCCAAGAACGTGGTTCTTTAGGTCGAAATAGAAACTTGAATCACTAGCTGAGCTAGCAGCATTTTCCCGCAGAAAAAGAACCCACTCGGCTTAGAGATGATCAAGCGGGCTGCCGGACACTCCGTCAGTTAGCAAGGAACGCCTGAGCTATCTTCTTCTCACGGATCACGACAACAGAGATAATGGATTCCTTTGGGGGCAAGGGATACAAGAATGTATACAAGGCATTTTCGACAATGACCAAATACCTCCACAGAAGGCGGGATTGAGGGTTCGAGGGACCTAAGGGCATGCAGAGCGTCAGTCTCTGCTAAGAGTATGGGAGGTGGTCTCGATATTGCTATCTTATCTCATGAAACTTGGCAGGGATAGTTAAATGTCCGCTGGAACAAGCCCTATCCATCCCTAGTATGTGGCACATAATCCGACCACAGCTATGTAGAGCTAGCTAAATTGGAACGTTATACTCAAATACTTAAACTATAGCAGAACAAACAGCAATTGAAATCGGTCACCTGATGTACGATACGATAGCTTTCTGATTCTACGAAACACCACGGGGACTCAGATAACGTATGCACGAAGACATGAACGGATTGATAGAATTTGTTTCTCAGATGCGATATGTCGCTACCGGCCAAGAAAAGCCAAGCGATGCAATACGAGGCCGTGACTCACATTGTAGTTATTTAAATACTCGGCCTGTTGGGTGCTGTGCAAGAGGAGCTTTAAAATACAGCTATCTCCCTTGGCTCAGGCAAGACGACACCATGGAACAAACAAGTATAGAAGGTCAGGCGTTGGCAGCCTGGGAGAACCATGCTAGATCCTGGGATTCGACTATGGGTGATGACGGGAACGACTACTTCTCAGCCCTCGAATTGCCTGCCCTGAAAAGAATGATCAGTGGACAGAAGCGGAATCGAGCCTTGGACCTCGCAACGGGAAATGGTTTGGTTGCGCGATGGCTTGCGGAAGAAGGATTCTCTGTGGTGGCAACGGACGGCGCAAGAGCCATGCTAGAGCACGCAAAGGCGCGAACAGCTCTCTGGTACGAGGAAGGAAGGTTGGACAAGGAGCGAAGGATTTCATTTGAACTTCTTAATGTGACCAACAAGGATCATTGGGCGCATTTTATTAGCAGTGATAACCTTCTGGTTCGTTGTTGTTTTAACAATTGAAACACTACCCACCAGAGGCAAACTGAAAGATAATAGTCGAGCTAACACATTCCAGAAAGACAGATTTGACGTGGTGGTGATGAACATGGGGATTATGGACGTTCATGATCTTGAACCATTAGCAGCGTCCTTGACGTCCCTTTTGAAGCAAGACGGATGGTGGGCCCTACTTTCACTGGAGCTATCTAACTAATACTTGGAACCCTGGACTTCTGACATGTCAACCTTCTACAGTTTCGTGGCCACCGTGCTTCACCCTCTATTCTTCACGAGCGGTGCAAGGCGCCAGATCACAATCCACGAGGATCCTGTGACTGGCCAACGCATAATAGATCGGTCCATACTTTTGAGTCAATACCAAAACGTTGCCCCGGCCCGACAACTCTTATTTTCCAATGGGAGCGAGCATAAGCCGCCGGTACACCTCTGCCAGCCTCAAAGTCTGCAGATCGAAGAACTAATGATAGCCTGGTAGCTCTCATTCCACAGGTCCTTCCAAGATCTGTTCGCCCCATTCTTTCGGGCGGGCCTCATCCTTGATGCTCTGGATGAGGTGAACTTCGATGATACCTTCCGCGAGCCCTCGCGTGAATATGCCGCTAGAAACTTCACCGAATTCCCAAAGATACTCGCTTTTAGACTGAGATTGGGGCCTATGCATATGGGTTAGGCCTCGTGAATGGATTCCAAACGTTGTTCAGGTAGGTGATCTGTTCCGGCAGCATAACCCTCCAGGACTTTTTGATGGTCGGGTTAGGCCAATCTTTGCAATAACGATTAGAGATACCAGTCTATGTTATGCATATGTTATAGATGATGCTAATCTGCGTTTCCATCTTAGTCCCAGTGACTGTTATCCAAGCCAAATCAACGATCCGGCGGCCTCCATCCATAAAAGGAGTATTTCATTTTCTAGATTGGCCTGACAGCTATGTATGGCTAGTAATATTAAAAGAACGGACAACCCACAAGAGGATGTTATTTGTGACAGATTCTCTAGTGCTAGCAATCGATTATTCAGTTGACTTTCTAGTCCTTTGAGAACGGTAAACCATTTATAAGTTACAAAGTGTTCCAAAAGCGGAAACGTTGTGCTCAATCGGTTTCTAGCATGCGAGATGATCTGATGGTTAACCAAGAGATGCTTTGGCCTGGCCTCCTTCATACGGAGAATTTATAATCAAGGTATTTCTATTTCGTTATTCTTGGACAAAGAATCATATCCTCACATTCGCTACCGAGATTCAACCTCCCAGAATGTCATCAAGCGCACATAATTGATCGCGCCAATCTTAATATTGTTGACAAATCGGGGTTTTATCCTCGGTGTATTCTCTGTAAGGGCATCTATGCATGTATCTCCTAAACCTCGATCCATTTCAGGAATGCTGGACTTTCGTAGCCTTCCACAACTTTCGAAATCGGGGTCAGGTATGCGTCGGAGTCATTCTGATCTTGTTGCAGATGACGAACATAAGCCTGAGCGACTTTCAGCCACAACGCCTTCTCGCGTTCACTGGCACCCGATCCTTGCCAGACCCAGAGTCGGCTACCAACGTCGTAGAGGAATACATCGTTTCCGTCCAGGTCCGACCGACGAACTGGTCCACCATCCTTGACAAGATTGAATGAGGGCGTCCCCGAGGCGTCGCTCAGCCGGAATAACTTGGATGGGCGCGAGGCACCGCTCGCATCATGGGATCGCTTGGAGAATGACACAGGACGTGGAGCCTGGAAAGACAGCTGGTCCACCTCCTTGCCGCCTAACAGGTCGACGAAGATCTTTGACCGCGACTCCAGTTGAGATAAAACCTCCACATCGACGTGTTTCGCCAGCGTCATGTCGTTCACAACTTGAGCGGCCTTGGCCTTTTCCATGGGGCTGCAGGTCTTCCCCTGCCAAACCCAGATCTTGTCGCCCTTGTCCAAGACAAAAACATCTTTGTCGTCGAGGCTCTGCCAAGTAGGTTCCACCTCGTAGACAATGATCGAGTCAACCCGGCCGGCGCCTGGGTGCTTGAAAACACGAAGCAAAGTCGTCACCTCCTGGGGTTCCTCTTCCTCCACGTGGTTAAATCCTGAAGCCACACCACCGGACCGGATGGTGATGCGACGGAACAGGGACACGAAATCCTCCGATGGCTGTTGCTGAATTTCACGATGCTGGGTCGCCGCTCCGTGCAGGAA
This sequence comes from Aspergillus minisclerotigenes, assembly GCA_028505775.1. Lineage (NCBI taxonomy): Eukaryota > Fungi > Ascomycota > Eurotiomycetes > Eurotiales > Aspergillaceae > Aspergillus > Aspergillus minisclerotigenes. The sequence continues at coordinate 34,423 of JAHXGP010000012.1, forward strand.
TTCATCCAGCTCAACGGTCTTGTACGCCGCAGTGCCCGCCTCGTCTTGGGTTGTTTTGCTGCCGAGCCAGAAAAAGATATCGTGGCCCAATTTTTCATCGCCGACTTTGTAGGAGTGCAGCACGATGTAACTGTCCCCGTTGTAGAACTCGCCGGCCCGGTGCTTGGGCCAGGGTACCACCTCGAAGTTCTCAATCCGCCAGATCCACAGCCCGGCCTCCTGTCCGATCTGACCGTTGTTCCAGGCCGGCTCCGTGGCTGCTGAATTATACTTGACGCGGTGGTCAAGATCGGATCCGATCAGCTCCACATTGCTGTCCTTGATGTCATATTCCTTGGGGTGCACTAGTCCTTCGTGAGGTGCCATGGTGAGTTAGTGAGTTGGTTAGTTGGTGGTGGTTCTGTTTATCTCTCGAGTTTTGTTGGCGGGAAATCTGGCTCATGACGCACGCAAGTGGGTCCAGTGGCTGACCCGATGGCGGGGTAATAATAATAAGAATCATGAGTAAGAGATTCGAGGTAGGAGGGGTAATGCAAATCCAAGCCCTTTGAGCTTTGGCACGGTTGGGCTTAGGTCCTGGGCACCTGGGTAGTCTTTGGGTCTTTCTGGACCATGTCGCATAGGGTGTGACCATCACAAAGCCCTTTCAGTACAGTCACGTGATGTGGCCAACAAAGATCTGATATCAGGGACTTGATCATTATAACTCGATTAATATTTGTAGTATTCGTGTGGTAAACGATCTGTATGAGCTGCTCTCGATATTCCTCTCATCTAGGGGATGCGTAGTCGTGACAAGTTTGACACCACAAAGTTCACTTGTTGGAACGAGCAATATATATTTTCAGAGTTGATTGACCAGACTTAGATAGTTCTCATTATTCTTCCAAACCTGACTACATGGAACCAGAAATCCTCGTACACCTTATTCTGTAACTGTTCGATACGAGTCAATACCATGAATTCACCTCGACCACATCTCGAGTATCATATTCAGGCCAGATACAAAACGAATAAAGTTAAGATGATTTCCTGATTTCCTGGGCAACCACATCCTCCAGTGTCTGCACTGGTGGCTCGCCCATTAACGCATTGTCTCGTTGATCGTATAACGTGCCTCCTTCGGTCCAGATGCGTCTGAGTGTCAATACCGTGGCTTCGGGCTTGCCCGCCTGCCAGGCCTCGGACTCTGCCTCACGCAACTGGGACAGCGAGGTGTACTGGACATCCGTCCACGGTTGACCCCCTGTCTGACGCACGAACTCGGCATGGATCTCGGCCGGTGTCGTTGTGAACGAATTGACCTTCAGTGCGCGGTTAAACGCAACGGAGGGGTGTCGTAATGTCGCCAACACGAGGGTTCCAACACTAGACATCCAGAGCCATTTAGTTCTATTGCATGGGCTTCTTAGTTACAAGCTGTGACTTACTCTTTCATCGTAGTCAAGCTCACTCTCGCGTTTCCGTCCTCTCCGAGCAGTGTGGCTTTTTTGGCCTTCACGTCCCATCCACCCGCGATAGGATTACCTGCGTAGTGAACATACATGTCGGAATACGGGCCAGTAACGACATATGTATATGCTAAGTCTGACACCACCCCTTCGTTGGGGCTCTCATTCTCCAAGAACGCCCGCACTTTTAACTTCTGCTGATGCGGCTTTTCTTGCGCCGAAGCAGGGGAATACTTAATGTCTGTGCCATATTCAGAGGGCAGGAACCATTTTACAGTAGGAGAGGCGTCGGCAAGACGGATGAGGGGGATTTGGGAAGCTATTGCGCCCCGGCCCAATGCAGAGATGACGGTATCAATGCCTAGTATATATCAATATGGGACCCTCATTTATCTCTTGCTTCCGCGACGAATGTAAATGTAACGCATGACGTACCATGATAAGCCCTTCTCACAGCATCTTCGTCCTCCAAGTTCCCTACGAGCACTTCGACATTCTTGGTGCGTTTCAGGTCATCTAAGTAATCCTTCTTAGAAGCCGCAGTAGCCTGCGACGTGAAAATCGCGATCCGGTCGAATTCGTCCCGTGCGGTAAGAATGGCCTGCAAAATGTATGTGCCGATGTTTCCAGTGGCGCCGAAGAGAAGAATATTTCTGGGTTTGAAGGAAGCCATTTTGTCATCTGTTTCTTCAGATCATACATGCATGTAGATGCTTTTTTATAAGTTCTCCGCTTTCTATGACAATGAAACCTGATTATTAATCCTGACGACCTCCCAGTGGATCTCATCCACCTGCAGTGCGGGGTTTGCCCAATTAAAACATTATATTGTAGTGGAGCGATGGTGGAATCGGTAGGGATATTTTAGTCACTGTGGCTTGACCTTTTCCTACTAAGGTCTGGACAGTGATAGATGGCAGCGGTGGTAGTAACGGGTCACCACCTCGTTGTGGAGAAAGACATGGAACCAAAGGAAAGATTATTATAGTGCGAAAACCATGACTTAATATTATCAAGTGCAATTTTATCTTTCATTCGTAACGCTGCAGTAGGTTCAACTGCTATCTGATCCTGTGTCTTTCGAATCCCCGTGACTTAACAACCCTAGTCAGTTCCAACTAGAGACGTTGTCGTGGCATTCCAGTCCGAAGCAAACTGTTAAATGTCAGAATTTGTATCCCAATTGAACCATCGCATGACTAGGTTGCCTTACATTCCATGCATCAATGCGAAGCAGTGATGAGTTGGCAGTCTTCTCCACGTTGGTCAAAACACCGATCGCTAAAGTGACCCATTAGCGAATAAGACATGTTAAGACTACATTATGAACCGACCAAGGACATTATTCAACCAGTAGTATTTCTCGCTGCCAGTCTCGAAAACCAAGCGGAGATGCAGCTGACCAGAGGGAGACTTCGGCCCCGAGGTCTGAATGAAGATATTCTCGCCATCATGAGTCCGTAGATTGTAGCGCGTGTCCGCTGAGAACACATTGGTTTGGGGGTCAGTCAATCCCCAGTCAGCGCCGACATCGAGAATTTCCCCTGATGCGGTGTTAGCCAGTGATACCTATGAGCCAGCGATGGGTCGTTACCCGACAGATGAGGACCGGTGAAATTCCCTCCGACAATGGGGATCGCTTTGCGGATTCCATGAGGACCACGCGATTCCATAAGCGTGCCTTCACATTTCACATACGCTGTGTAGAGGAAGCTCAATTCGGGTGCCGTTGGATAGCCAGGTGAAGCCGCAGCTCCAGGCCCGGCTTGGGAAAGGAGAAGAAGAGGCACGAGAGTGCTTTTTACGAATGAAAACATTTTGCGCATCGATGCCAAAGGAATAGATACATAAGAAAACCTGGGGTACCCCGCAATTATAATCCTATTCTTATACTGTGGATCTCAAATGCCGCAGACATTATCGGATCTGCCGCACGGGTCTTACTCGTAGTCTATCTAGCGTTCGGCACTTGTTGCTTGGGTTCATTCCCATGGGTGCCTCGGTTGAGCCGACGCTACTCAATTTCCGGAGAGGAGCTCCACATGGAGCTCCAAGCTTGCTGCATGATTCGTGTAAGCATTCTGCTATTTTGTCAATACGGCATGCGAAAGCCGGGAAAGCTCCCGTTAAGCTCTGATTGCTATATACCGTGATTGGATACATGCATTCCCGCTAAACTGTATAATCCCCTTTGGCCACTCCCTTTGATGTCAACCCTGATCAACTACCGGTGGACCTAAAACGGAATTTGTCCAACAGATAATTATATCCCGTTTCAAAAAGTGGCTTTTTCGAGGTTGGATGAGAAGTTCGCATCCTTGAATGGAACATTGGCGTCTCCAAAATCCGTGTCTTCCAGGGCCGTGCTGGCAGCAGTCGGGAGACTCTCCCAGGCGATCAAGGGTTGTGTACCGCCGACAGTGGTTGTCAGTCCACATTGATGATTGACCGGCCAGACACTGTAGTATTGAATCAATGGGGTGGTACCATCGAGCGTGTAGCCGTCGGTCGAACAGTCCCAGCCCCCATGTGCAGAAGGACAAACCGCCACGATATTATCGGCGGAGGTCGACGTGGAGTCGGACAGCCAAACAATAACACCTTCCCAATCATGGCGGTGGCCTAGGCCGGTGGATGGCTCGTCTTTGGGGAAGTACCAAGAGTACATAAGGGCATAATAGTCTCCGGATGTGCCGCCTCTGACATAGATTTGGCCGGTACTGCTACTGCAGTTCCCACTGGGATCCCCGGTTGGCTCGAGGCCAGCGCTGTTGGTATGATTAGCATGAATGAATTCCTTTATTGTGTACATGGTAACTTGGAAACATACTTGGTATTACCCTCGGCATCTACCGCTGGGAATGGCACGCATCCGTTGACCACATACAGATCCGGTTGGTATGCCAGATAGACCTCGCCCGTGGTGCCGCTGGGGACCGTCTGGTCAAATCCCACGACAGCATCATGGTCGATGCTAGCGCGAGGGAGCACACCAGCTCGGACATGGGATCCTAGCAGAGTGGTAGCCAAGATGAGTGATTTGCCGTACATGATGACACAGACGATTAACTACACCGGTCTACCGATTTTATCTGTATGATTTAGGCGGGCCACTTCATGAGTACTTATACGTTTACCAGGATCCTATACAGCAGTAACCTGTGCTATCTACGCGCTTCACGGCATGTCAGTGAGCTAACAGACATCGCGTCGGACAAATTCTTTCCGAACTGCTAAAAGTACCGAATTTCTTGGCCGGATCCCGGCAAACGTGGCGGATTCGATGATCCTCAGTGGACGCTTGGCAATAGGTTAGTCTACTTAAAACACGCCATAGATTTTAGCTCAAGTCCTGAAGAACACAGTAAAGGAGAGATCACCATTCATGCGTTCATGTGAAAGGACCTGATAGGGCGCACCCAGTCAGCGATGGCTGAAATTAATGAACACGTATGTCATTTGCTACTACATCGTACTATACACTAAGATAGCCTTATCGTTCTGACTTGAGGAAGCAAGTAACCAATAATATCACCATCGTGAGTCGTGTGCATATCTTCATGTCGACGGACACTGCAACTGAAGTGCAAAATGGGTATAATCTGGCTAGCAGAGTCGGAAATTAAATGTCTCGGTCGTCACGGTCCCTCTCATTAGACAAGCGTCATTATAGTATATCGAGAAGAATTCTGTCATTCGGCACAACGCTCCACGTAATAGCATCTAGATCTGTCTCACTCGGTCCAGCCGGAGACAAGCCATCCTCACATGCTATTCGGGAGGCTGGCCTTGAGCTTGCAAGTGGGTCGAAATGGGGTACCGAACACGGGCTATTGATGATTCCCATAGAGGTCGGTGATGGAGGCATGGAAGAAGAATACAACTCTGAAGGATGGGATTCCCATCCACGCTTTGCAGCCAATATCGACTCCAGTAGTACATCCGGCTCTGCTTCGGGGAACAGAAACTTGAAGGCGGATTCGAAGTCCAACAAGCGCGATTCCAGATAGCTCACATACCAGCGCTGTAGTGGGCTTCGGACCTTTTTGGCAGGGTATGTGCAGGGTCGACCAGACGTACTGCAGTCAGTACAGGACGGTCTTTCCTTGGAGCACTGCGCAACGTTCATCAGACTATAGACGAGCCAGTGAACCGGGCAGTGTATACCTTTTGCTTCCGGACTCGGCACTCATCGCACTATGATTGAACGATTAATTTGCGCTCGACATATACTCTTCCAAGGACATTGCATACCGCATAAAAGCGTGGATCACGGCTACTGATCCTGCTGCACCTGATGGTACTCCGTCGATGTGTATCCATTTCTTTTCGCTTTGGCGCTCGAGTCGATCTGTCTGTCGTAGGGTGTCAATTAATTATAACTCGACGTCTGCTCTGGCTATTCCTTGTCTTACTCAGCCACATCTCTTAAACTATCCTTCACCATTCTGAAATAGCAAATATTCGTGATAATCTGTTGTTTTCCCATGGAAATCCGAGCAGGTCCCGGGTAAATGTGGAGAAATCCGACGAGAATCCGCCTCAACCGACACCCGACGCTTTTCCGACACGACTTGGAAGGAAGCTTATCGTGATCCTTTGCGACTTGTTTCTCTATGATTTCCTTGAAGCAATAAATAGAGCCGAGCGAAACAAGGACACCTGGACGATGTGAGAAATGGGAGACATCCATTGTGCATGATTATGCCCGTACAGACACGAGGGACGATATGCTGGTCTGCTGGATGTGAGGGCGGATGGCCCAATAGTAGAGTTACTTAGGATAATCATCATTTGGGGATATAGCAGGAAATTCCCACCCTCTGGGAAGATGCTCGTATATCAGATTGTCAGTTTCGTACTGATGATTCCCTCGGGTCAAACCCGCCTTGGCAGTTCTCGCCTAATTTCGGGAGGGCAAAAATGGTTGAACTTCAACCTCAGCGGAGTCAATTATTCCTAGACAAGCAGGGATCACAATCTGACCTTCTACTGGTCATTATCAGATACGCAGTACCATATTATTCTGTCCTTATATCCGTCTTTCGCCCTTTTTATATTGCCGAGTGGGTTCCGCTTGTCTTCCCCACTTCCGAACATGCAGGCGGAAATGCTAGCCAGCGACGACAGCCCAGCACGGAAGATGCGTAAAGTCACCCGCGCTTGCGATGCATGTAAGAGAAAGAAGAAGGCCTGTACCGGGAATCTCCCCTGTAGACCTTGTCTGAAACGCCAGGAGGTCTGTACATACAACTCTACCTATAATCGCGGCGTGGCCGTGAGCCCACCTCCGTCCTCGCATACGATACAACACCATGCACCCCTACGAGGAACAACAGACAGCAATCCACAAGACAGCCATCTATCATTCGCCTCCCCAGTTACCTACACCTCGCCAGACCCTATACGCCCGGGAACCTACCCCGATGCCCCCACCTCCGTGATTTCTCCGCCCTCTATCACTAACACAAGGTATCATGATCATGAGCCCGACATCCAGCGGACAGAGGTTGCGGATCGATACTGGGGGCCAACCTCGGCCCATTCCTTCTTAGATCGAGCTGCGTTGGGGTTACCAACGCCTCCCTCAAATGCGATCGGGGCTTCGCATGATCCAAGTCAGGGCCGGACCACATCCATCTTTCAATTTGGGGATCGTGTGGTTCCAGAAACATGCGTGACAGAGTTCCAATGGCCGGACTTGGAGACGGCGGAAGCCCTAGTTCATCGATACTTCGAGTTTGCGTCGCCCACGCACCGGGTTCTGCACCAGCAGACGGTTGAGAATATGGTCCAGCGCCTCTACCAGCGCGGACGACCAGACGGCGAACAGATTAGCGGAGTGACGAGTGTCTGTCAAGCCATTCTCCTGATGGTTTTTAGCACCGCCACCATGTTCAAGATGGATGCCAAAGGCGGTATGACAGATGCAGATGAAAATGGCTGGCAGACCAGTGAAATGTATTTCACGAAGGCAGACCATCTCCTATCCAAGGAAAGTGGTGCACCCAGATTAGAATCGGTGCAGGTCAGGTTCTTAATGGTTCTCTATCTGCTAAGCTCATCACGGGCGCATCGGGCGTGGTTCACTTTAGGCACCACCATTCAACTGATCATGGCCCTCGGCCTTCACAGCAGACGGCGGAATAAGGACACTGCCGAAGTTAGTCTGATTCAGCAGGAATGCCAGCGTCGCGTCGTCTGGTGTTCGTATACGTTGGACAAGTATCTGAGCTTGATGTTGGGTACACCGCGTCTGTGGCATGATGAAGACTTGGACGAGAGATTACCAGCCCGTGCGAACGACGAAGATATCTCCCCTGATCGTATCTTGCCACCAACCCGAGACTGTGTGATGGATGCGGCTATATTCCATGCCCTACTCGCCCGCGTGCTCTCTCAAGCCGCCAAGGAGCCGTACGTGGTGGCTGGCATCACCGACCGTGAGGAAATCAATACGATCCGAGTGTTGTGCGAGCGAGTCGCAGAATGGCAGGCAGAGTTGCCACCATTCTTATCCGGAGTCATTCACTCCAGTAGCCTGATCCCCTTATTCAAGCGACAACTGACGGTGCTGCAATTGGCGCGATATCATGCCCTGATGTTCATCACTCGGCCACTATTGCTGCGGAATTATGGCCAGATTTGGACGGATCGAGAGGCTAGCTACGTTCAATATCTTCGAGTGTGTCTGACCGCAGCGAAGGATACAGTTGAGCTGATCACCACTTTTGCCCGGGATAACCAGCTTTTTCCCGCGTTTTGGTACTCGCAGTATATAGCCTTCAACGCCTTGTCCATTATCTACATTTACTTGATCCAAGTACAGAGTAACCGAATTCTACCGTTGAGCCAGACCTACGTCGCGACAGAGGGTGGTCTGAACAATGGGTTTGGCTTTGATGAGTCGACTCTCTATGTCCTGGCGGAGACTGCACAGTATCATCTAACGCATGCGACGGCCAGGAATGCACCGTCCTGGAAGTACGGGACGATTCTGCAGAGTCTACGGCGAGAGCTTGAGCGGTTAGGAGCGCCGTGCGACCCTGTCGCAATGAATATGCCTCCGGAGCATCAAGGAGAGGCGAGAATACAAAGTAGGAACCTGAATGATACAGACTTAGGAGCTACGATCCCTCCTTCTCAGCCTGAGCCTCACTACCATGAACCCTTCCCTATTGACGCGCAGACCCTTCCATTGTTCGATACTTTCACGCTAGACAATGACTTGATCCTGGATCTGTGGTCGCAATTAGATAGTTTACCAATCAGTGTGTATCCTGCCTATTCTTGACATCCCCCAAGCTAACAGTGACCCTTATAGCTATGCCGGGATAGCCTGACTCTGAGTCCGTCATATATGACGGTTGACAAGAAGGAGGTTCGTCTAAAGTTCGATCCTGGGCTGCCAAATATAGCAGATGAGCACCAGAAATCAAGCTCCAACTACTCCCGGAGTGGGTCTACATGATGGACATCCTAAAATAATCAAGAAAGACTGATGACACTAAAGCAAATCTTGATGTATATTCTTAGGTAACGTATTATCAAGGAGGACAGCAAAGCCCCGCTTTGCAGTACCCAAATACCTTTTGCGACTGTCTAGAAGATGTATTTGTAGCGTATTTGGCCATCTTCTTCCTCCGCCTTTCGCGCGTTAGTGTTCAGCCAGTGGAGATAAACAGCCAACAGAATTGAAAAGCAAACACCTCCTGCAGCAAAACTAGACAGGATAATTCCCCCCGGCCGATACTGCGGCGAGTCCTTGGTCGGGAAGAAATACGATCCATAGATGTTCGATGAGTTCCCAAAGAAATTAACCATAGCGTAAACGATGGCTCTCTTCGTCCGGGTTCGAGGAATAGTACTGGCGATCCAGGCTTGAACCACATTGAATGCGCTATAAGACCCCATGCACATGAGAAACATGCCAATATAACGGACCGCTGTGGCTTGGGAGCTGATGACCATGACATTGCCCACAATATCAATGCAGAGCGGCCACACAATGAGAATGGCTCGGTGATTCGTGCGGTTGGCAATAAAAGAGTTGCCAAGGGCACTGATAAAGCCACAGACATACACTGGCGCCGTGATAAGCAGTGTAACGATCTTTCCGAAGCCGAGGGTTTCCACGATGCTCTATACACAATCCATCAACAAGGGTATGGGGACAAGAAACTGCTGGGAGGACTCACAGGGAAGAAGTATGTCCAGGTTTGGGACGTCAGCTGGCAGATCTGTATCAAAACCAATACCCACACTTTAGGATCAGTCACCGCATCCTTCAAGCCCTGTTTGATGGAGCCATTCTCGTCGACCTCATTGTTTGTTGCCACTGCCAGACGCCACTCAGCAAAGCGCTGCTCCTGCTCCGTTAGCCACTTTCGCTGGCCAGAACGAGGAAAGTCAGGCAGTAAAACTACTGCCAGCATCCCAGCTACCATAGTGCCAGCGCCTTCGATAATGAACAACCATCTGACAAAGAATAGTGAGCTAATGGAACCACGACCTCCCATGATATGCTTGAGCTTACCTCCATCCTGCCAGCCCACCTTTGCCATCCAAGCCACTGAGAATACCAGCGGCCAGCATGCCTCCAAACCCATTTGCAACGGTATTTCCACAGTATACAATCGCAACACGTACAGCAAGCTCCGAGGCCTTGTACCATGAGCTCATTAACAACCTAGACATCATGTAAGCAGGAGGGATAACAGCCGTCATCAAACAGGAATGAACATACAAAGCACCAGGAAAGAAGGGAGATTCAGCAAAGCCGAGAAAGATTCGCACGCATAGGATTCCAGCATAGTTCTTCGTTGCTGCCATGCAGATGGAGATCCCACCCCACACGAAAATGGCGGCAGGGATATAGCGCGACGGCTTCACGCGGGTGAGGATAATGTTGCTAGGAACTTGGCCAAGGAGATATCCAACGAACTGGACACGTCGGACGAGTTAGTCTTGAATGGAACCCGGAGCTTGTATCTACTCTTACCATCAAGGCCACAGCTGTCTGGTACTGGGTGTCAGAAAGACCCAAATCTTCTTGTAGCCCTCCCAAGCGGGCATTGGCAATGTTTGATCGGTCAAGAATGTTAAAGATAAACAGCAAGAACAGCGCGGGGATCAGGTGAAGATCGATCTTGCGCACCACTGTTTTAATCAGTATTGTAAAATAAAATCCGATCGAATGGTCTCACATCGTCTTTCCAACTTCAAAGCTTCCTCGTCCGAAAGTCCCTCGAATTGGATAACTTCGGGGCTTAGTGGCTTAACAGCGCTCTCTACATGGGAAGAAGATGATTTCGAATCTATGTCTGCCATTGTGAATTAATAGTCCTTCCCTGTTCCGTCTCTGGCCTGGTTACAAGGGGTATGGTGCAGTTTGACAGAATGTCAAGGAATCAAGAGAGGACAGACTCCAAATTAGAAAGATTTCGTTCTTCCAAAGCGGCTGGTTAAGGTTGATATAAGAAAGGCTTCTCCGCATACACTGTCCCCACCCACAACCCTCGACTACCCCAGGTTTATGACACAGCCATTCCATATGATAGTGGCCTACGGGAAATGGTCGGATATGCACATCCTCCTCTTAGATCCATGTCAATGTGGACAAATGGCATTTCATAGAGACGCGGGGCCTACGGAGAGACTCCGAGCCTAGTCAACAAGACTGGCCAAGCATACATCGTGGAGGATCGGCTGCAGTTGAAAAGCTTTTGACCATCAAGCTTCGACAGCCTCTCCTTGGCTGAGAACCAGTGCACGAAACAGGCCGGATAGAGTTTTACCCGTGCAGTTGCCGAGGTTCTCCTTCTCCCTCCTGTCACCATGAAGAATTACATCTTATCTAACTCTTAGTATCCGGTATCATGCAGCGGACGAAAATATCTCGTTCGGAGAAGGAAAATGTCATAGCGTACATGACTTTTCCGCTATTCTTTTCCGCTCGACTTGTCGGAAGGCGGAATTCTCCACTTCCCTATTTGGAACCCGGGGGATTAAAGATGTCTGGGGATTGCTTTACTGATTGAGTATTTATCAAGCTCACTGTTGTCAATTAGGTACATTGACTCACGACCTTCCTCTCTGTCTTGACAACACACTTTTTGTCTTACAATGTCACTGTCTACGCACTTTACGCTCAACACCGGAGCCAAAATCCCTGCGGTAGGGTTCGGCACATGGCAGGCCAAACCCCTCGAGGTTGAGAATGCCGTGGAAGTCGCGCTGAAGCAAGGATACCGACACATTGACTGCGCTGCTATATATCGCAATGAGTCGGAAGTTGGTAACGGAATTCGCAAGTCTGGGGTCCCTCGGGAGGAAATCTTCATTACCGGAAAGCTCTGGAATACGAAACATGCGCCGGAGGATGTCGAGCCTGCTTTGGACAAGACGCTCAAGGATCTCGGTGTTAACTATCTTGATTTATATTTGATGCACTGGCCCTGGTGAGACGCCCTCGTCCCATGGTGAATCGTACAATGAACTCCCCCAAGTCTAACACGGACATAGTGCTTTCAAATCCGGTGACAAGTGGTTTCCCCTAAATGAAGACGGCGTATTCGAGCTAGCAGATGTCGACTATATCACTACCTACAAGGCCATGGAGAAATTGCTATCGACAGGCAAGGTCCGCGCCATTGGTGTGTCCAACTTCAACGTTCGTCGCTTGGAAGAGCTCCTTGGCCAGGTTTCTGTCGTTCCAGCCGCCAATCAGATCGAAGCGCATCCTTACCTGCAACAACCGGACCTCCTTCGTTTCTGCCAAGGGAAAGGAATTATTGTAGAGGCATACTCACCCCTGGGCAACAACCAGACCGGAGAGCCCCGTACGGTTGATGACCCCTTGGTGCACAGCATTGCCGGAGAACTTAGCATGGACCCTGGTCCACTGTTGGCTAGCTGGGGGGTTCAACGTGGGACCGTGGTCCTGTCCAAGAGTGTCACGCCGTCTCGTATTGCGGCCAACCTGCAAGTCAAGCAATTACCGGACGATGCGTTCGCCCGTCTTTCTTCCCTGGAACGCCACAAGCGCTTCAACTTCCCCGCTTTCTGGGGCTACGATATCTTCGAAGAAGTGGGCGAGGAGGCTGTCCGCAAAGCGGCGCTGGAGGCGGGTCCTGTGAACAAGACCAAGTTTACTGTATAACCGGGGTGTTGGTGATATTGGACATTTTCTTCATAAAATCCACCGGCTGAGATATTTTGTCAACAGTCTGAAGTTTGCTAGTCATCTTCATACTTGTACATGAAATTAAATAGAATGACAATGCATGAAACTAAGTGAAAGATTTTCAAACTATCGTACAAGAAATTAAGCGGTAACCCATAATGTCAAATTATATGCACGCTGGTTATGCGCAACCCTTAAGTTTACCAACCACCAGGGCCTCCCGGACCAGGACCTCCAGGAGGACCTCCACCGGGGCCATCTGGTCCACCCGGAGGCCCATCAGGACCACAGCAATCGCCGCAGAAGCAGCAACAGCAGCAGCAACTGTTCGCAGTCTCGTTAGTCTTCTACGGCAGGTAACATATTGATAGGATGATTGCTCACTCGTCATCAGGTCCACCACCACCGCGCAGCTGTAATTGCATATCTTCCGTGGGTGTCTGTTACAAATAGGCCGTCAGTTAACCATAATCGCATATCAACCTAGACTCGTCCAAACGTACAGGTTGATGGGCGACAACATTTTCAGTTGTCGGCGCGGCTGGACTCTGGGGTTGAGTCATGGTCAAAGTATTGGGGTCCCATGTGGGTTGAGCACTCTCCGAGCTCTCTGTTTTCGATGTGCTAAACCAACTCAAGAGACCTTGGCCGAACATGATGTTGTCTGTTTGTGATTGTATTAGACGTTCCTTTGTTCCTGGCCTTGTAGCAGGGGGAGTGGCCGGTCTTAAGAAGGAAGCGTCTAGCAAACTCCACTCTCGATCATCGCCGATGGATAAAGTCTTTGACTAGGCAACTGCCTATTGTGTTGCGAGATTTGGGACGACGTTATCTCGTAGCTGAAGCTTTCTCCACTATGTGGATCCAAAGCTTCCTCGAACTTACGTATACCTCGAGCTGTAGGGCTCGGGCGAGATCCGCCGCAGGCCATTAACCTACTATCCAAACAAGGATAAGAAATAAGGAGAAGAAAAATAGAGCAGGGCGAAAATATACATGAAAGAGAACGCAAGAAACGCTAGTTTTTGAATGCTAAAAGTAGCAGTGTAAGGAGGTCATTCCCAGCGCAAGGCTTGAAAGTTGCGCAGAGAAAGTACGCGAAGATACGGATCTACCCTAACGCTACCAACGTTAGCCACAGTTCTAGAAGCCAATAGCTTGACAATAGGCGTGTGGCGTCAGGACCAATGAAGACCACTTAGAGTCTTAAAACTAACACACTATCGCACTCCGGGGAGGATTCACACCGCAACTAGATGGCATACCCCTTCGCCACGAAGGCTTCGTGGATACTAAAATAGAACCAGAGAGCATAGGAGTAGCACTAATTTGCACATCGAAAATAGAACACACTTATTGCCGAAATTTCAAGGGGAAAGGCAGAGATCGACTGAATCTGATAGAGAAAAAGCCCGTATCTCCGAGACTAGCCGGTTCTGGTAATGGAGCAATACTTTCCCGCTGAGTAAGACGCACTGACCAATTAAGACCATCAGACCAGCCACCAGCCCCATAGGGTTTTGCAGATTCAATAGTGGCGTACCGCTAAAGAAAGGAGAAGCAGTAGAATAAAGTCACATCTATCCAGTAGTGGTACAAGTAGTCGTAGATCACTCCTGGCATAAGGGTTAAAGATTCCAAAGCGGCAATGGTATAGAGATGTGGAACTAGCCTTCTCTAAGAATAAGACTATCTACTTTATCCGACTTCCATATTAATCACCCACGGCACGAGGAAAATATATATACATCTTCAAGTCTAGCAAATTCCAATTCCGACCAAGACAACAACATCGACAGCTGCATGAGACTTTGTTGGATCATAAGGCAATACAGACGGGTAAATACGAATCTTAATGAAGCAAGGGATGTATTTAACAAAGTTGTCTTGGAGTACATAAGCGGATACCTGATAATAGCATGCGAGACTGTGTCTGACCCCAGATGAATCAACCCATAGGAATATTTGATAGATTGATATAATTTAAGCTATGATTTACTTATGCTATAGAGTATCTGCCATTCGTCTAATATCTTAGCAATAGGAGAAACCTAGATCAACTATTGTCGGATTATCTTACAAGCAGTCTCGGAACAGTTCTCCCGACAGTTATCTGCCACGACTCATACAAATGCCGACCGGAGGACGGACATAAACCCGAATAGCGGCAGCTAAGAGCCGAGGAAATATTTCGTCAATCAGCTTGTCTGGAGAACCGATCCCCTTGGCGGATGATGCTGTGTGGGGATTTCCGCTCACAACGCGGAAACGAGGCGGAAAAGCAGCGACCCCAAGTCGACGGGGTATACGAGGTACTCCAACGAAACTATGCAACGGTCCTCGTGAGATTCCTGTCGGAGCACCTGAACAGACCCCGCATCTTTGCCATTCTTTCCAACGTGGGACGTTAAGTGGTGTTTCAGACAGTGGGGTGGGCGGAATTCTTCCCCAGCTATAAACCCTCAAGGCTACGCAACTGTAAACACAGCGAGATCAAGATAGTCAACTGAGTTAATCCCGTTACCATGGCCTGCACAGCGCCATCGCTGCCGGTACTATCCTCGCCGGCCACTTCAGAAGCTGCAACTGCTTCCCCGGAAGTCTCTTCCCCCGTCACGTCAAACGATGAGTACGATGAGCCGGAGCGCGAGATCTACACAATCCATGACCTCCTGCTCACGCGAGCCAACGGGAAAACAGCCGATGAACCTATTGTCGCATACCCTTCCAAGGACATTGACTATGTGTACTACACTCCTCGTCAGGTACGCACCCCACCTATCCTGCGCGGTCTGGAGACACTATAGAACCCAACCCAAGGCTGACCTGGGATCACAGTTACATGACTATGTGGAGGCTGCAGCTATCCACTATGCGGAGCTAGTTCCCCAGCGTCGGTCATCAGAGGATCCTGTGCAGGTTGTAGGCTTACTTGGTCCCTCTGATTTTGAATATCTCATCACATTGATGGCCATTTCGAGACTGGGGCACACGGTACTGTTGCTTTCAACGCGCATCGCTGAGGATGCCTATGTCAGCTTGGTCGACGCTACCAAAGCCTCCTTTCTCATCGCTCAGGACGGTTTCAAGGCTATGGCGGACAACGTAAGCAAAAGAACGGGGGTTACGGTGCAACCAGTGTTAAGACGCGAAGACTATGACAGCTCCACCACCGGCAAGCTGGTCCTTGACGAGACCAAATTCTATGGACCGTCGGAGTCAAAGAATGTGTGCTGGATCATCCATTCGAGTGGCTCAACAGGACACCCTAAACCGATCTACCAAACCCATGCTGGTGCTTTGAAGAATTACGCTAATAATTTTGGCCTCAAGGGATTCATCACCCTGCCTCTCTTTCATGCCCACGGCATCAGCTGTCTTTTCCGAGCAATTCACTCACAGAAGCTAATTTACATGTACAATGCGAAGCTACCATTGACGGCCTCTTACTTATTATCCACCCTGCAGGGACACCCTGATATTCAAGTGCTCTATGCCGTTCCATATGCCTTGAAACTCCTTTCTGAATCAGAACAGGGCCTCGAATCCTTGGCACGGATGGAGCTGGTCATGTTTGGGGGCTCGTCCTGTCCCAAGCCGATTGGCGACACTCTCGTGAAGAATGGGACTTTACTAGTTTCCCATTATGGAACCACTGAAACCGGACAACTGATGACATCCTTCCGAGAGCGCTCAGACCTGGACTGGGATTATGTTCGACCGGGTCCCTCCTTGCTGCCATATATCCGATGGGAAGAGCGATTCCCTGGCATCTACGAACTGTCGGTCCTAGAGGGTTGGCCATCGAAGGTGGCGAGCAACCGCCCCGATGGATCCTATGCGACCAAAGATCTATTCGAGAAGCATCCGACCAAGCCCAATGCCTGGCGTTACTACGCTCGACTGGACGATACACTTGTGCTGGAGAATGGTGAAAAGGCTAACCCTCTCATTATTGAAGGTGTGGCTCGTAATCATCCGGACGTGGGCGAGGCGATTGCTTTTGGTGCCAACAAGGATCGCTTAGGATTGTTCCTAGTCCGTGCAGCCAATGCTCTGAGCAAGACCGACGAAGAGATCATTGATGCGGTCTTTCCGGCCATCGAAAAGTGCAATGCGGACTCCCCATCCTATGCTCACATCTCGCGTGATATGATCCAAGTCCTCCCTTCTGATACGGTATATCGAGCAACAGACAAGGGAACCGTCATTCGCTCTGCATTCTATCGCGATTTCAATGAACAGATTGAACAGGTCTATGAACAGGGTGATGCCACGGGTGATCGAGTTCTTGAGGGAACCGAGTTGAACATGTTTCTCCGAGAAAGCTTGCTAGAAGTGGCCCCAACGATCAATTCAGCTGTGTTGGATGATACCACCGACGTGTTCAGTCTTGGTGTCGACAGCTTACAGTCGATTCGCTTACGCAAAATAATCACCAAGACGCTCAACGTCGGCGGCCAAAGACTATCCCAGAACTTCGTCTTTGAACATCCCTCTATTCAACGCATGGCAGATGAGATCACCCGGCTCCGTCTGGGGCTCGATGCAGACAAAGAGATTCCCATCGAGGAACAGATGTCGCAGCTGATTGACAAGTATAGCAACAATTTCAAGGCGCATATCCCAGTACCTCAAACAGTTAATGGGGAGCGCATCGCTGTTACTGGGGCTACCGGCTCGCTGGGTGCCCACCTCGTTGCCCAACTGGTTCAGATGGAACAGGTTCATACCGTCTTTTGCTTGGTTCGTGCAAATTCTGCGCACGGTGCCCTTCGCCGAGTGCGCCAAAGCCTTTACGACCGCGGTCTGTTATACAGCTTAAGTCCGCCTGATGAACGCAAGATTGTCGCTTTGCCCGCACAACTCTCCAACACGTCTCGCCTCGGATTGGATGAACCCACTTACAAGCAGTTAACCCAGTCACTTACTGCGGTGATCCACTGTGCTTGGTCTGTCAATTTCAACTGGTCTCTGGGCAGCTTCGAGGATAGCTGCATTGCTGCGACTCGCAATCTTCTCGACCTATGTCTGGATGCACAGGCGCCTATGCCCGCAAGATTCTCCTTCTGCTCGTCGGTAAGCACAGTGGCTCGGACCCCTGGCCACTGGGTACCGGAAGAGCTGCCTGAGTCTTTATCATACGCCCAAGGCATGGGCTACGCGCAGTCTAAGCTAGTGACAGAGCACATCGTCAACCGCGCCGCGCAACACACCAACATCGCTGCCCGAGTCTTACGTGTGGGTCAAATTGTTGCGGATACCGTGCATGGCATCTGGAATGCTACAGAGGCTATTCCGATGATCCTCCAGACGGCGAAGACCATCAAAGCTCTTCCCGAGCTAGACGATATTCTCTCCTGGACCCCTGTTGATGTCATCGCAACCAGCGTCGTTGAACTCACCTTGGGAACGAACGTAGCGAACATCGTCAACCTGACCAATCCCACACTCAGCCATTGGACTCGCGACTTGCTTCCGTTTCTGAAGACCGCTGGGCTAGAATTTGAGCAACTGCCCCAGCGCGAGTGGTTGAATCGTTTGCGTCAATCTAACCCAGACCCGGCCGCAAATCCTCCAATAAAGCTGATCGAGTTTTTTGCCAGCAAGTACGACCATGACCGGCCTAGTCGAGTCCTCCTCTACGACACAAAAAAGGCGCAGGCCGGTGCACCAGCTCTGCGCCAAGCGGGAGGACTCAACGCACAATTCGTATCGCGGTTCATAGCGCATTTCCAAAGCCAATGCTGGTCAAACAAGGACACAACATCTGTCTCCAAGAAGTCCCGCGAGGTCATCTTCCTGGCAGGTCCCTGCGGCTGCGGGAAAAGTACCGCTGCACAAGCATTGGCGCAACGATTCAGCATACCCATTATTGAAGGCGACGATCTCCACTCTCCAGCGTCTCGACAGCGGATGGCTAACAATATTCCTCTCACCGATAGCGACCGGTGGGACTGGCTGGCTCATATTCGTGGAGCGGTGATGGATCGACTTCAACACTCAGCAGCACCAGCGGTCGTGGTAACCTGCTCAGCACTCCGGACTATCTACCGTGATGAACTACGACGCTTGTCGCGACTATTTCATTTCCCCGTCAATGTTACCTTTCTCATGTTGTCGATCAAGGATCGAGCGCAGCTGAAGGACCGTCTCATTGCTCGATCTGCTAAGGAGGGTCATTATATGAGCTCCGCTATGGTCGACTCGCAGTTGGATACGTTGGAGAGTCCGTCTGGGTCTGAAGGCGATGTGATTTTGCTGGATTCTGATCAACCGATGGAGAAGATGCTTGAGGGAGTAGAGGATGTTGTTCAAGGGCTTCTGGATGTATGATCTGCTTTTCTTTATATTAGGATGCTTTTAGCGTACTGTTATTATTGTTGCTTTGGGGTTTCTTCTCGTCCGTTCGTTTAGATGTCGATAGATGGATGAATCTATCTACTGGTTATTTTTCAATCTCGATATATCTCTATGCAGCACACCCCCTTCAACAATCTAAGTCGAAAACCGATCATAAATTGAGGCTGATCCAAGTGGAGGGCCTCGTTCATTACTATTTTGCTTCTTGTTCGGTCGTTACTTAGACCGAAGCTAGCTAGTACGTGTGTACTAAGGTGCCCTGGAAGGAGCTGGTAAAGACAACCGCATAATAGGTCATTATCGAATCTCGGAAAACAACCATAGTATTTATATTGCGAACGGTGAATATTCACGCTTGGCCTGGAATGAAAGCAAACTCCGACATGCGGCATCCCTCACAGCGTGTACTTGAATAGAGGAGACTTGTCACCCATCGCCAACAGCTCATCGTCAGTGTATCGCTCTCTGATCTCCGCTTCAGATTTGTTTGCCTTCTCCCGGTTGGCATAAATATATGAAAGCTCCAGCAGAAGCGCTACAATCAATCCAGAACCACCGAAAGCGAGCGACAAGCCAAACCCGGTGTAATACGTGGGGGCTTCTGTATCCATGTACATGTAACTACCGATAACGCCGCCGCTATTTCCAATGCAGATACTAAGAGCAAGGCCAATAGCTCTGCGCCCGGATGGAGCCAGGTTGTTGGCCAACCATGAGGTGGTTGCAGGGTGAGTCGGGTAAAGACCGATGCATACAAGTATCATGGCGAAGTAGGTAGGGCCAATATTTTCGTTCAATTGTCCATGGAACGAGATGACAATAGAGTAACCAATCGTGACTATCGTCAATGGTATCGCAGCGAAAGGCATTCGCCAGTAAAAGTGGTCGGACAGTTTAGAGGAACAGATGGCGGAGATGGCAGCCGCAATATACGGGGGCGCAACCATGAGCTGTGCGTTCGTATTGGTAAATCCCATGGCCTTCGTGATAGTAGGCATGGTAAATTTGAGGCCTGTGTATTTCTTGATGAGTGCGACACCCTACATATAAGGGGAGTCAACGAACCGTATGCGGCGGCAGATTGGCAGAGCAAGATGTACGACAGCATATACAACCTCCAGTTGGAAAGGACAGTCTTAAGCTCCTCCCATGAGACCCTCTTTCTCTGCTCCTTAAAATCGCCCCCTTCCTTTATGAAATGTTGCAGCTCAAGGTATCGTATTTCGTCAGGGCTGAGCCACTTGCTCGATCTTCTCGGTGAATCAATTAGCAGAAAAAAGCACATCACTCCGAGTGCTACCGTTGCAAGCCCCTCCAGCAGGAAGATCCATCGCCAACCTTCCTGGCCACCAATTCCATGCATTTGCGCAATGCCGGCGGCTAGAAGACCCGAGAAAGCCCCAGAAAGAGCACTGGCACAGTAAAAGATGGAAACGCGATAGGCGAGATCCTTCGGCATGTACCAGAATGTGCATAGATATATGGCCGCGGGGTAGAATCCTGCTCTTTTGGGAGCCTTAACAATGTACATAGTTGAGTAGGTAACTTGGGCAAAGAGGACTTACTCAAAAGCACCTAGTAGAAGACGTGTAACGAGCAAACCAGCGAAGTTTTGCACAATGCCTGTTAGGGTCATCACAATTCCCCAGGAAGTGATGAGGATTCCCAGATAGATTGAAGGCCTGAAAAAGCTCTTCAGTAGGATATTACTCGGCACCTCTGCAACCATGGTTAGCGCCGCGCAGACTGTCAGGCCGTAATGCATGCTTACCCAGAAGCACATAGGGGACGAAGAAAATGCTCAGTACAATGTTATACTGGATGCCACTTAGTCGCAAGTCTTCCGTGAGTCCCTCAATCTTTGCATTTCCGATGTTGGCTCGGTCAATCTGAGAGATCAGGTAAAGCACGGCTAACATTGGCACTAAGCGAATATCGACCTGATGTCAGGTGGTATAGATTAACTTAGTCCCAATGGGCTCATATACCTGAAAACGCACCTTGCGCATGACTGCCTTTTTCTGCTCCGCCGAGAAGTCTGTGTAGAATTGCGCATCCTCAGCACTCAGACCGAGCACCTGGATATTGTCAATGGTGACGAGGCTCCTGACACTCTCCACATGCTGAGCATCATGTTTCTTCTCGTCGACAATATCTGATGCCGACATTTTCAGGAGGTCCGTCTCGGTCTTCGGCCAAAGGAAATCAGTGTGACGGAGAAATCGTGATCTAGAAATTTAGGAGATAAGGATATCCCTGCAAGTAGCAGGGGTTCTCGTAAGCTTAAATATCGCCCATGACATCATGCCATGGAGATCCCTAATCAGATTATGATGACTATCTCCTGCACAATTATGCGAAGCTTTGAGCGGTGTCCTTGGAGAGCTATCATAACCAACGCGCACGTTTTCCACCAGGATGCAATGCCAAGACTGCTCGAGCGACGAAATCTGGGGTTAGACTTTGGGGATACTCTAACACTATTTCAACACTAATGCAACGACTGCGGGGTGATGCCCAACCATGTGGGAGCCCAGCTTTCCACTCATCGCGATCATCCTACCACGAGACCGCAGCTGGGGAGCCTTGGCAGCTTGGGCACTGCCAAGTCACAGTTCGATTGGAAAAGACCATGAGTCGTGTCATCCTCCTTGTCAGCTGGCGGCTTCTGGGTAGACTCGCGAGCATTGGCAATATCAGATCGTCGGTGGTACTTCTTTGTATCGCTTGCGTGTCGTTCCGCCACCAGGTCATTCGCGATGGCGTCAGAAACTCAGGCGCTATGATGACCGTGCTCACGGCGATCGGGAAACTTTGTATGGTCGTAAGTCTTCTTGGAATATGAGTATTGAGTTTCCATCTAAGAATCTATCACTCTTTGCGATGGTAGAGGCTATTGTGTACCCACACCATCTACCTCATAGACAGCATGATGGGTTCGAAAGCGATGATCAAGAATTGACGATCCCGCGAGTCCTCGTATGGACTCCAAACAGTCGGTAAAGGCGACTTTGTCTTATGGTTGGGGAATCGAAATGGAACTGAGAGTTCGAGGTTGAAATAGAGGTTGAGGCTGCGGTTGGGCCTCAATTCGCCGGCTGACCGTGTGACCATAAAAGAACGCCCTAGAAAGGACAATATTGCTCAATGGGTCAAGTCTTTACTTTCCAGAAGGATTCTTCTACTGCAAAACATCCAAACCAGTCACTATTTATGCGGTTATCGCACCACTACAGCAAGTTATCTCTTGGATCAGTGTCCCCCCAATCCGCCTCCCATTGTCGTGCCAAAAGCTCTTTTGCACCGGTGTAGTCAAGTCGCGTCGCATCCCACATAACATATCCCCAGCGGCGGATAATATCCTGCACGTAGTATCCATATAGGTTGCTGTAGGATCCCCTCCATATCAGAGTCCAGGCCAGAGGTGGGTGTACTCCGTTTGGGTCGGGTACTTCATCCCCTTGGAAAGGCAGTGGGTCGCGTCTCGCTTGTCGCAAGTCCCGGGTCGAGGGATGCTCCTGGCGTCGCTGGGACTGTGCTGATTCACCTAGGGCTTCACCTTCGAGGAAATTGCCTGTCGGCCAAGATATGTGCTGTTGCATCGTCGTGACTAGATGTGTGTGGTCCTTTATCTCAAAGATGACCATATGTAAAAGATCAAGGCCGCAGGAGATTGTTCCTTTCAGGAGACTATCCCTGATCCCTGTTATTGTTATAGAGTCAGTTGCTCTCGAACATCAAACATTGTCGGAGAAACGCAGAGGAATGGAGCAGGGCTGGGACTAACAACTGTTATCTAGGTCAAATGCTCCTTCAGGGGTGGGTGGCCGTTGTCCTTCAAATCTGGGGTTCTCTTCGTGGACATCCCAGCGGATGTCACTAAAGATCTGGTCATATCTTTCTTTAGCGAAGGTGTAGATACAGGAGATTTCCTCGACCTCCCAAGGCTCGAATAAGTCTAAGAATATTGTCCCAATTTCCACAGAGTCGAAACTCAGTCTTTGAATTTGTGAGGATTTGTGGAGGCCCACTCCAAACAGGTTACAGCAGAGCTGAAACCGATACAGGGCACGTATCAGTCGTGTCTCCTCCATCTTGCTTAGAGGCTCGTCACTTCGTGGGTTATCCGTCTCTGTGGCAAGATTGCCCAACGTCCAGCTAGTGTAGTACTGTGCGAGTGGCTTGACGATTGAGAAGTAGAATGCTGCTAGGCCCACAAGTTCATCAAGATTAGCCATTTCGCTCGGTACCAAATACAGGGATGAATCCCGCTGGTCCTGGTAGGAATGAAGAAACATATTGACTTTCTCTGTAGTGCGCGAGTGAGAAAAGTCGACCAAGCGGGATTGATAAACAGCACAAGCGTCGCTAGTAGCGCTGCGCAATGTTGTCTCCAAGCCACTGCAGAGCAAGTGTCTGCGAGCTAACAGATACTGCTGGTGATAGACAGGAGACGCGTGGACCAAGGCCCAAAGTGTTTCCAGTTCCAGCATAGAAAGAAGGTGATGCCGAACTTTGGGTGGAAGGTCTTCCACCGGTGCATTGCGATGCAGTATATCGCAGTCCACCCGTTTCTGGAGCCCTTCTAGTGCAGGTATTGGCATAGAGCCGTCTGGGCCTGTCATCGCTGCGGGAGTTGGATCCGAGGTAGACGCAGGAATCCGCATCGAATGCTTGAATCTTGAGAAAAGTCTTTTCATTCCGAGTGTCTTTCAGTTTACAAAGGTAATTTAGAATCAGATACAATCAATAACAAGAGGATGTATAACCCTAGACGAGAGCGACGGCCACTTCGGCCCTGATCGCGCTTTAATGATCAGCCAATTGTAGCATCACCATGAGGGGCATGGAGATTCATTTCGTGATCGCACCGTCCGGAAACCGTAGAAAGACCAATCTGGAGCCTAATCTTGGAGAACATTGATTCGGGCGCTGTTCTTTCAGCGCCGTATCCCAGCGTTGGTATGAGATTCCACTTCCAGCCCCTGCAGTGCCAGTTGTTGTTGCCTTGCCGTAAAGAGTATAGTGCACTTTTCCCCATCAAGACAACGCTGCTGAGTCATGCGAATCAACATCCTGACCATGAATTCTGGACAAAGTAGTCGGCCAGAGCAAAGAAAACAGGGCGAGAAATATATATCGATAAGGACAAGTCCATAGTTATCTGCGGAGTCGGGTTATGCTGGAAAGTTGGGTAGCTGGACTTCGACGTACTTGACAAGAAATATATCTTCGGTAACATCCACAGTCACGAGGAGGAATGAGTATCAATTCGCGGCCAAACCACTAGTGCGAATCAATTTATCCCACAAATGGTGATAAGTGTGTATTTGAACGAGCTTGGTACCTCCCGCATTAGCATGCCTGCCAGAGAAGAGCCAACTAACGCAATGTAACCATCAGTTACGCCGCTATCCCCTGACATTGGCCCTTCGGCCATCTTGTGCCTGGCAACTCGTATCTATGAAGAGCTAATGCCCTGTGCCAAGAGAACTGGATGATCAGCGTTGATCCTGAGTGGTTGTTCGGCAAATTGAATACGAGGATCTGCAGTTCACCATCCATGCTTGGGGAAGTCATTTCGCAGACAGGGTCGAGACCGTCGAATACTTAAAAGTGAAGGATGGACGCTTCCCTCCCGTCAGGTCCCCTTCTTCGTCTCCCGCTCTTCGTCCAACCCTACATACACACGCGATCTTCCTGTCAACCAGTAAAAGCCCTCCAACATGAAGTGGTCAGCATTGGTCCCTCTATCGGTCTCTGCACTGGCCGTTCTTCCCTCCACCGGTGCGTGGGAGTTCACTTGGAGAGACGCCAGCAACACAACACACGTGGAATCCGGCCACGGGCCCTCCAAGTGTATAACAGTCGATCATAAAAAGGGAATGGTATTTGCCATTGATGCGGAAGGCGAAAAGAATATCAACATGTTATTGTACGGCACCGACGACTGTTCGGGCAAAGCTGTAGGACAGGCGACCGAGCGCTTTTCCAAAGCGTCGTCGGTAGACATCCATGGTTTCCAAGTTGAGAGTCTCTCTACCGGATTGAATGCGACCACGACCGCTGCGAATGCCACAGTGACATCGACAAGTCTAACTCAATCGTCCTCCACCGCCAACAGCGAAGCTAGCGATGTGCCAACGGCATCGGCGACGACCACGTCTGATACAGCTGCTGCTGCCACCACCACAAGCGCGAGTGAAACAAGCACGTCCACCCCGAATGCATCACTGCGACTGTCCGTTGGCGGTAGCGACATGACAAAGACCGTGATTGGTATGGTGTTGGGACTTGCGACGGTCGAATGGCTGTGTTAGTCAACTCTGGTGGTGAAGAGGAGAGGGGAGGAGGAATACTTGTTGAGTAATTATGGTCTGTGTATGTTAATAAGTCCCTCAATATTCCATAGCAGCTCCTATGGCTCAGTTGGTAGAGCGCATGACTAGTAATCATGAGGTCCGCGGTTCAAATCCGCGTGGGAGCAGTTCTATCTTTTTCCCCCTTTTTTCCACCCCAATCAGTGGATTGAACCACAACAGTAGATTTTATGATATATCTTTTTCTCATTGCTCGTTACCTATTTTTGCTCGGCTCCCACCAGCAAACTGTCAACGTGCGGTCCTATCTCGATGTTATTTATGCCTGCTAATATTCGGAACGTGCCATCTGGAAGGGATGTCGAAAACGAACGACCTCGTGTAGTTGCACCATGGTATTCAAGTTCATAATTAACTACTTGTGATTTGTCCTTTCCTGACCCGCGCCTTAGCAAGGAGGCAACACCCTCTCTGGGCATGAGGAACAGAATATTGCTTGCTTTGCGCTATATATGTTGTTGGGATACCTATGCTAACCAATCAAAGCTAGCTGCCCCAGACCCTACCTAAGTGTACTTGCCAGTCAAAAACCAGTGACCTCCGTCATAGATCGGTTTACCTTTCGAGGGCGAACATCTGATGATACACCAGGATTTCCAATGGGGGATCCTGAAGCCTCTAGGTACAAAGCATTTGGCTATAAGTCAAGACTCAGTTTCCTCGCCCCAATAGTCTTTTCTGCCCACCTGTGAGCTTTCTATACCCTTCTAGTCTACATATCGTTGCATTGTTGACACTTCTATCTACCCTGGATACCAGATAACTTTGACATGTTCGATATGCGGATGAACTGTCTTATAATCACTATTCTACCTAGAGCGGAGAAAAGTATCTGACTATGCTGGGTAATCCATATGCAGTCAAAATCGAGCGTTGACCCGAATATAATTTGACAGTGCGAGCGAGAGAATAACATTGGTGCTATGTGATCAGAATTTCAAGCGTGGAGGGGAGAAAAAGAAGAAAAGATTGTTGACGCGAGACATGTGCGGGGAAATCAACAAGCTAGGTACAAACAGTGCAATTTGGCAGATGTAATACTGTCATGGATCTATATGTTGAATATAGATCCTGGATACGGCAGCCGGCCAGCACATGGTATCAATGCAATTACCACCACCCCGTGTAAGACTGGAGAAAGCTATCAGAAGAGCAAGAAACCAAGTCTATTAAGGCTTGGACCAGGACAGGTCGATAGTACCAATTATGTTCTTGATATTGTCCACAAACAAATCAACCATACCGTTTGTCACTCCTGTTGTAGTGGCACGGTCATAAGGGATGCCGTGATGCGAGATACCAATGGTGTTCTTGTAGTAGTGCAATTCGTGTGTGCACCCTTTCCCTTTGGTGCCAAAATCTCTTAATCCATTCTCACACAGAGTATCCAGTGTGGCTTTGGCTATCTTGCCGGCGTTTAGAGCAGCACGAGTCTGAGGTATCATATTCATTGTGGTCTTTAGATTGACTTTCTTGTTCTTCAACAGCCATGAATCGGATTTAGAGGAGGCATCCGTAAAGTGGTGAGTCATATGGGTGATTCCCTTGTCCACCCAACTTCCGACAATATCATGACAGATGGCATCAACGGCAGCACGAAATGGGGCGGCTTCTTCGAAGTTCTTTGAGAGTACCGTGGTACAGCTCGTCATATTGACTTCCTCTGAGATTGAAAGGGGAAAGCTCGCTGCACAGCTATCGGCCTTCTTGCCACTAGGAGCATGGAGGTTCAGGTCACCATTGCCATACACACCATGGCACTTGAAAGCAATGTTGTCATCCACAATATTAGCGGACTTAAAGCCATTTAGCTGCTTGACACATTGCAAGAAACTGGATTCAGTCCAATTGGTCTGGACTTCCGGGGAATCGATCGTAACTAAAGCTTCATCGGCTGCCGGTGCAGGGGCAGCGTCAGAGCAGAAAAAAAGAGAGCTTGTTATGATAAAGATCGTAAGAAGAAACCTGGTATTCATTCTGCAATGGAATCCTAAGTATGGATAGGCTTGATGGAAGAACTGAGAATGATGTGATGCTGCAATAGATTCTCTGAACATCCAAAGTCTACTTATATCTGTCTGCTGGCGTAGCCCTCCATTAGATGATTTGAATTAGGTAACCGAAACACCTCTATCTACAATACTTTCTTTTCACCTTTCCCTTATTTCAATATAGTATGACGTTGACCAACACCAAGCATTGGATCCTTTGCTGGCTGCCATAGATGGCCCAGGCTTCCCCGTTTCATCTATAGAACGAGTGCCATGGGTCTCATGCAGGGCTCAAGCACTAATATCTAGGGGTGGCACTGCAATAACAGACACTACCCACCTAGTACCATTGTTGGGGGTCATGCTGGGATCAGGTGTTCAAGGCATGACCTTGATGCCATATGTTGGTCGAGTTGGATTGACATAAACCGTGCATTAGCACTTGCACTATGACATCACTCTATATCTGAGGCTCAGGATGGTGTATAGATAGGTTGAGCGTTTCTAATTATGGTTCTAAGCCAACAGTGTATCAAACAATTTTTAGATATTTACCGATTCTGATTGTAATATATCGGCATACGGTCAGGTGTGCATTTCTAATGTCGCAATGCGCGGTAACCTATATCCTACTGGAGCAATGTTAAATTGCATATCCAACACCGACGATCCTCATATCTCGGTCTTCAACAGTTCCGAGATATCAGAACGCTCTTTTATACCAACATTGGCACTGTAGAAGAGCGAATTAGAAAAGACGATGTTCGCGTGCAGTTGGATCAGCGCGCTGGGGCCCCATCTCCACCTCGCTAGTGGTTGCATCCTGTTGGCCATAATCAAAGCTAATGCTAGATGCTCTATTTCTATAGATGGGAGTTCGCCATATGTGTCCTCAAATAAGCTTCGGAAAGAATAAAGTTGAAACATATGTGCCTTACGCCTCGAAGTTCGTGATCATTCATATACTAGGGTTTAATCCAAGGGTTGATGGGCCAAGGAGCAACTACCAATCATTAGGGCTAACATTACATGGTATGTACTATTTCTAGGGGCTACAGTCGCTGCCTGACAAGGCTACCACATACATACTCTTCACGGGGGCCAAATCAACAGCGAAACTGGACCCTATCCGCGGCTAATCGACGACCAATCACTTCGCTCCGGATTCCATCAACTGTTGGTTTTCGAGAACCTAGACATACCCTACGGCTATACCCTCAGGGCCGGTTACCTGGGGATAGTGGCCGTATGAAGGTATCTCTAGTTATAAATGTCGTCCTTATCCTCCAGGGACAACATCATGATAGACAGCAACTACCTACGAACCGACACCATTACCACGAAACAACAAACGCTGTTTGAGAATATCATACATCTTTGCCTTGCCTACAATGCGCTGGATTATCCCGAACCTCCTTGCAGCGTTGGCTGTCAGCAGTCTCTTTTCTTCAGTCGTTACATGGCCTACAGAAAACAGTGAACTCGGGAAAGGCCAGTCGGTTGACAATGATTTCGGTGATGGTAAGAAGGATCCCTTGATATAGTTGATCTTCTGGCGACATACACTGACCCCGAGAAGAAGTCGGAAGCTATGACTCCCAGCCAATCTATGGTAGGAGAGAGATAACAGAATCGCTTCCTGGACTGTCCGAACACCCGGATTCCGAGACCCATGTGGGATATGGAGCCATTCTCGAGCGCGTCCCACGACCTAACACCGATAAGCCTAACGATGATGGCGATGTTCCTGATGTTGACCAGGAGGACTTGGCCACCGCGCTCGAGGTGATCCACCTAGAGAGCCATAGCCCTAGCATCGTCAGTCGAGGACAAAAAGAGGAAGCGGAACTGTCGTCGAAGTTCGGATCGCGCTGGAACGGGGAGACATTTTACCAATTCATTGAAGCCAAAGACAAGAACGCCAAGGACTTCAACGCAAATGAGATCAAAAGCCTAGCAAAAAAGGGCTACGAGCTGATTAAGGATAAGTTTAACTTCAACGGAAATGTGGTAGTGTCTGCACTCTTTATACCTAATCTTGGAATCGCGGTGGGTTCCAAGCCCCGGGGCAACGGCATTGCAAATGATTTGCTCGGCAGAACTCATAGAGTCGGCCGCAGCTATGAGCATGTGGAGGTATGGTTCAAGAAGTATTGGACCGTAATGTACAACCGCGAGATCATCGACGGAAAGTGCCGTCAGCCTGAAGATATCCTTCACGCCGAGGACTTGGTGGTCATCAAGGCAGCAGATGAGTACTTGAAACAACAGGATGTGCGCAGATGGGGGGACCAACTAAATTTTCCACAAGGGACTCATGTAGTCTCATATGGAAAATATGACAGTTCTGATATGTCTGTGGGACCGAAAGCTCCATGTGGTTGGACCAAAGAGACAAAATTAACTGTACCCTGCAAGAATGTTTTGCACGAGCTAGGTATCGATTGGTCTACCTGATGCGTCTTACCCCTTTCTCAACCTCCTGTGTTTTGCCTCTTCCTATCATTGCTTTAGTTCTCTGTATCCCCTCCTTTATGTTGTTGTTGTGACCTAGGGAAACCAAAGACTTGAGAGATAGTATAGATATATTACCTACATATGTGCCCCATTTGTATGAAGCTTGCTTGTTTCTCTATACGCCCAGTCCCTTTCTTCCCCTCACGCTTGAAATTGTGGTTAGATAGCACCAATACTATTATATTGCTCGGCTGTCACACACCTCTCTATATATGTTTATTTAAAGTTCCACCCTTAGTATCAATATAGCTGTATGGTGCGGTGAAGATTGGATATAGCCGTATTCGCGTACAACTAGAGGGTGTTATTGATGAGCTCCCTTAATTGATGCCAACAGGTTCATTATTTCTGGATTGTCATGCTTTATGGCACGAGAATGTAGAGTTTCACCATCAGCATCAACTTCCATAGGATCGATTGAAGACGAGTTCAGGAGCAGCATTTTGATTATTTCAACATGTCCATATTGAATGGCATAGGATAGGGGTGTTCGTCCCTTGTAGTCCTGAACGTTGGCTTCCTGGCCATATTGTAACAATAGACCCACAACTTCTCCATGTCCTCGCTCCGCAGCCCAAGACAGAGCATTGCGCTTGTCCTCGCTGCCTTGAGATGCTAGGTTTATTTTTCCTGTCTCTAGTAGAAATGCAACTATGTCTGTATATCCACGGCTTGATGCTACAGTGATTGCAGTATCCCCGCCATCGATGGCAATGTCCGGATCAGCTCCTGCTTGATAGAGCAGGTTCATGATAGGTAGATAACCAAAAAGTGCAGCTTCATATAGTGGCGTTCCACCATAGCGATCTTGAAGGTCCGGATATGCCTCCTTTGCAAGTAGCAGCTGCACGGTAACCTCAGAGCCAGTTTTCGCTGCCAAGTGCAAAGCTGTTTTTCCACGGGCGCATTGGTGGTTCACATTGATATATGGTGCGTTAAGCAGTAGCTCCACTTTCTCTGTAAATCCCCTGTTAGCCGCAAACATCAGGGCGGTCCATCCCTCCTTCCACATGTAATCAGTTGCCATCGCGGCATTCACGTCAATGTCCGGCCGAGATAGAAATTGAGACACAGCTGCTTTCGATCCGTAACTGACTGTCCAGGAAAGTGGTGTACGGCCATGGTGATCTTTCCAATTGATATCTACGCCCGGGGTCGCAAGCAGCTGTTCAACCACTGGATCTTGGTTGCTGAATCCCGCATGAGCAATCGGGGGTCTCCCCATGTCATCCCCTAGATTCGGGTTGATGCCTTTTGTTGACAAAAGCAGGGCAACCATATCCACATGCCCTGCTTGCGCTGCTCTTGCTAAGAACGTCACCCATGAGTTGTCCTCTTTGCTCTGATATTGAAAGTTTGGGTCGATTCCCTCTTGCAGTAGGAGAACCTTCGCGATAGTTGTGTGTCCCGCCTGCACTGCGGCTGACAGTGCATCATAAAATATCTCGAGTTTTTCATTGTCTGAAACGCCGAAACTAGCGTTCAGTGAATACTGAGCGGTTTCGACCATCCCATGATCTGCAGCCCATAGCAGTGCGGACATCTGTCTATGCATGGCATTGAAACGATACAAAAAAGGGTTGACTGCACTGTGAAGGTGGCGGTTCGTTCTAGCTAACACATTTAGATCTGACTCTGTGGCCAGATAGCCTGAAATATAATGGAGAATTTCATTTGGCAGATCTAGCAACGGCCGCATCGCGTTGATTCTTTGGTTAGTCGAGTTTATTGCCTCGGCGGCTTGGTGGTAACTTTTGGGCCTTGTTGATAGAAAGGAAGGACCGTATAATTAAAGAGATAGACTTCTGAGAACAGAATGGATGAAGTAGTCCGACACAGAAAGCAGGGTAGAGATAAGCACTTGGCAGTCTACTTCAAAGACCAGAAGCAGTTGAGGCTGGAAGAATTACCGGCGTGGAAATTCCCCGCGTTATGGTCCCGTCACATGACGGCAGCGCCAACAGCGGCAAAATCCTTCTATTTTATAGGGTCATTTATATTCTGATATTCAAGTTGTGACCTGCGTACTCATCATAGGCCGCACCTACCAGCTAGGACGGATATTACTTCCCACCGACATACAGCCATTGCCATCTCCCGTGTGTACCTGAAGTGTGGCAGGCTAGCCATGGATCCTGGATTGCAGAGACCGTATATGCGCGAGGCTTACAGGACGCACCGGCACTGCTTGCTACGGTTGGATAATGGAGATCGATCTAGGGTCACAAAAGCGATCGGTGGAGGACGAGGAAGAGCAACCGGGACCAGCGATGTGTCAAACGATATTCACAACTACTACTTCCGCATGAAAACAAAGATAGATAGCACTATATAACTTCGAGCACAGAAACACAATCACAAAAGAGGCAGAGACCTAGACAGCTTCCAAAGCACCGATAAGAGAAACTGTGATAGCTGTATCAAATCTCTATCGAGTACCTAATGAAACGTATCAGGCATAGCAAAACCAATATCAAAAATCGCCTGAATAGCACCTTTACCGTTCCTCCATGTAGTGGTTGATGGCTTGACAACATGATCAACCGGATGGCGAATGATCCCATACTTCAAAACGGCTAAACACGTCTCTGCCTGGTACTTAATCGCGTGCACGCAGAGATCAACCAGCTCGGATTTGACGTTGATACCGGCTACATTGGCCACCGTACCTATAATCTGCAAGTTTCGGTGCTTGTGGGCAATCGATAAACCTTTCCTATGGCCTCCCTGAACTGTGATGGCAGAGGCAATTGCGCCTGCATCCTTGGTGACAATCCCGTGTCCCACAGTGACCATCGTGTCGCAGATAGAACCGGCCAGGTCTGTCATATCTATACTGGCATTAGTAATTATCAAGGTAATGCTATCCAGATGTAGACCCTCAAAGGACACCTACCTCTTTCCGTAAGAAGGCTAGGCAGCAACCTCCCAGGGACCGAGCAAATGCCGCTGCCTATGTTGCCGTCTGCTACCAGAGGGCTAGGTGAGATCGATGTAGGTTGGTCATATTTTACTACACCGCCAGTGGCCGACTGCAGGCATTTCCAAAACTGGTCGTGGGAAGGGCGCTTCTTTGGCCAATCAGGAACTGCACCAGCCAGTTAGTGCCGTGGGAGCAAGGTTATAGAAGAGTTGTGACAGAATTAACAGACCGGAGCTCTGTACGCATCCCCCTAGAGCAGTCAGGGTAACAGCATCGTGCACGTTGTGTCTATCGAGGAGAGAGCGTGCATCATAGTCACGTCTTTCCGCAGAGCTGAAGTCATGGCTGATGATAGAGGCGGGAATCCAATCCGAATTCTGCGGTCCCTGTGAATTGTTCCTGGCCAAGGTGCCGCTGGTTGGGGGCATGCACAAGGCTAAACGAAAGATCCATATAGCAATAATGGACAGAATAACATGGGTTGGGACTGTACGTAATCAGAAAAGCATCAGGCAAGGCCCAGTGATACATACGTCTCATGTTGATTGCTATCAATAACACAGAACAGAAAACCTGTAACATAGAATTGAAGAAAGAGATATGCTGTGACTGCGAGTATGGATCAAACTACTCTATCTTGATGTTATGTTCAAGCCGGGAAACCACCTGCCTTTATAACCTATATCCTACAGTAACTGTCTACCTGAGCAGAAATCTAAATGTACAGCACAACAGTAATTTAGACAGTGATTGGTCAAGACCTCTCCTGAAACACTCTGTTTTATCTAGATGGCTCACCTATTGATTACTGTAATACTATTTTTGTCGCGCGATAACAAGCAGCGGCTGCGAAGATAATCAGGAGTACAGTTGTCGCTCGAATCTCGATAGCCTCTGACCACGAGTATCGCCCTCATTCATAGAAACTAAAAATAGTCCTGCTCTTTCTAAAGTTGATGCCTAGAGAACTCGATGCAGCCTAAAAAGTTCTTAGTCAGTCCTGTCATGAGGAAGAAGATCCAAGTTCAACCTGGAATCTCCCGTGATTCGTGAACTGGGAAATTGTATCATGTTGATCACACTCGTAATGGTTGACTGTTAATCCGAAGAAAGCGCTCGATTTTCCAGACGCACCGGTGACATGATACACTGGGGAGGTAGTTGAAGGCGTCTTTTAGATCTTCAAACAAGCAATCAATAGCTACGCCCCTGGCCGAGACTCTAGTCTGAATACATTAGGCAGACCTTTAAAGAGACCAGGATACAGAGACAGACCAGTCTGCACATATCGCAGCCGAATATATGACCGTGATTTAAGTATCAAGGTCAGCATCAGCGTGACGAAAAAAAAAAAGGGAAAGAAACACTACTGTTATGTTGGGGCTAGATAGCGAGAGCCGGATACTGGTCTGGTGACAGACCAAGTAGTTTTCGACAGATAAAGCATAAACAAGGCTATAAAAGATAAATGACATCATGTACTTTCACTTATAGTCAAAAAGACCGGATGGGATGATGTTTGCCTATACTTGGTAACATGCGAGGTCTTCCCCCCTGCTCCGCTGGGAAAGCCGGATCAAGCATGATTGGATCCGTGTAGAACTTCGGTAAGGCTTGTTCTAGCCAGGGATTAAATGACGTTATCAGGGCCTGTCTCCCTCTCTCTCTCTTGCTGTGCCAATCATTCTGTCTTCTGCAATGTTGGGAGGGGTAGTTCCAGACGCAGGGACCTGATTTTACCATACTCTATTTTGCTTTTTATTTTTATTTCTGTTTCCAGTAGACAATTGCGTCCAATACAACAGCAGGCAGAGGATGCTGCAGTGGCAATGAATCCGAATTTCGAGAGTGTCGAATTATTATTGTCAACAGGCACCGATATGACGGGCCTTTGCTGCTCTTTAGTCTCTCGCGAAGACCGCTTCCTGGGCTTGCTTTTCCTTACCTCGGTAGTGGCATTCCTACCCTACCTAGCTAGAGTCCTACACCATAATAGCATACAGTGACCTAGTGTTATTGAGTTAGCTCACTCACCAGGAGAGCAAAGAGGGACAGACAGTACAAGAGATTGACTGATCTAACCAAAATAGCTAAATGATTAAGCTTTGCTACCTTGGATCGTCGGAGCAATAATATTATCGTACAAAGTACTGTTGGCCTCCATCCGCACGGGGAGCTGATCTTACTGCAAAATGACACCTTGAAGCGACGGTCCGCAAGGCTGATCAAGAATGGAGGTGCCTGGTTTGTTGGCAGCCCCCAGGAGATGAACTGATCCAAGACCGTCGCTAATGCAGAATAACTCGCGGCAGGTCCACAAACGGGCGGAATGGAGCAATACTAACAGGATCACCTGCGTTAGTACAAGGCAGAATAATATCACTAACCCCGTTTGACTCGCGACCCTGTGGATTAAGCGCCCTACTCGACATCGGCGCTACAGCTAACACGAACCCTAGTCCTACAGCGCGTCTTACCTTCCAACCCTGTGCTAGTAAGATAGGGGGGTATAATATTATTTGATCATAGAATCACAACAACGCTAATGCCTTCGCTACTATTGTTGTTTCTAGAGAGATCTACATAGTCTATACATACTCTCGTGATATGATAATTTCCGTCCCAGGCATCAAGGATTTGAAGCCCTTCCAGGCGAAACAACTAATAGCAAGGGAAGGGGGCTCAAGCGCATGGTTGGAACTGGGCGCATCTATTATTCGTCCCCTAGAGGCAAAGTCCCGAGACACTGGTACTCTATAGGAGAGTCGGAGAGACCAACATCAAAGCACTGAAGACCTGCCAGACGGATTACATTCTTTGTACCCCTCGTTGAAAATTATTGTACTATAACTATATATTCGTCGCTTTGGTTCTACTGAAACCTAAGGCTTTACTTTATACTATCAGATCTTTAAACCATCATACAAGCCATTGGGAATAGCGCGCCGGTTCTTACAGCCACGAGACAAGGCGGCCATGGTATACATCAATCACACGCAGCGGCGCGGGCCAGCGAAGATAACCCGCATTAGCCATGACAAGCTCAGCGGCACCACTCTAGGCTATCCCGCAGGTAGCAGTGCAGGAAGCTCGGTAACCAGTCTCTGCAGTCCCTCCGTAGCCGCGAGCTCAGCCGGTTCGAGCGAGATACTGGTCGGACTTGGCATCTCCACTACCACACCGGGCCTTAAACTAGACGATCACCAGCTGCCCAGAACGCCTAGGCCGTCCCGTGGCCATTGCGTTGGAGGCAATGTTCCCGCATGTCTTCAGAACCAACTAGACAAGCCCCTCCCACCACTGCCATTACGCGCGAGTGCTCGGGACCACGGTCTCGCCAAGCAGTATCCCTTACCCCCTCGCCCACAAGGGCGGAAGCACTGGTCGCTCCCCAACAAGCCAGAAGCTCATGACCTAGCGGCCCTGGATCACGCCTTCGCCAGAAAAGGCCTGCGCAGCAATCCGCTGCATCGCCTCCGCGTCCACCGTCCCCGCCATGATCTGCCTACAGCAGTGAACACAGAGCACACAGAGCACACAGAGCCAACTCCAGGTAGACTCACGTCCCGACGCTGGTTAGTGCGGGGGCGGACGCTTACGCGGGCATTCCAGCAATTCCGGCGACCATGGCTACCACGGCTACCACAAAAGCCATCCCACGCCATTCGCCAGTCCATCTGCCCTGTTGGAGAGGCGTCCACGCAGCCTCCACTGTGCCACACGCTCTCGAGAACCACAGGGCCGAATGGGCCGCCAATTCACGCCCACTCTGGGGCGGCTACGCGCATGAAGCGCATCCTGTCTATTCTACTGGAAAATCGAGCCTCCCTCTGCATGCCCGATATGCCCGAGGCAGACAGGGAGCGATATGCGGGTAATTTCATCGAACAGGCCCAACGACTGGTGCTGGACTACTTGCAGCCAACCTTGTGGACACTGGGGGGCGAGTCGCACGCCCGGGGCTCCTTGTCGACCGCGTACGCTGGCTCCTCCGGGCCCATAGTTCCGGTGCCTCGAGCCCGTCACAGTATCTACGAGCTCGACGTGCGGACACGGGTGTTATCCCACCCGTGTGCATCGTCTGCATTGAATGTGCCGGTCCCCGTCATGCGGCGAATTCTGCAGGAGGTTGACTGCCTCGAGGATCTCTTCTCCCTGGCCCGAGTTAATCGTGCGGCATACAAGGCCTTCAAGGCACACGAGCTGCTCCTGATTCAGGGAACGTTGTGGAAGGTATCCCCGCCGGCATGGGAGCTTCGTCAGGTCTGTGAAATTCCTATTCGGTATACTAAAGAGGATTCCGATGGCTCACCGCTGGCGGCGAGTCTCTACCTGCGGCACTACGCCCGGGACCTAGACACGCTCGTCCGAATCAAGCTCCTAATTTGGTATTATTGCCGGGCAGTTGTACGAGAAGAGATGATGACGGCCCTATGCGAACCTGACAGCGAACAGGGCGCCGCGGTTGACGACGCCATCTGGCGCGTATGGACCTTCTGCCACCTATTTGGGAGCCGAAAGGACCGGGAGTGGGACCTGGCTGGACAGATCCAGTGGCTACGTGGGAAGACGTGCGGTGCTGTCCTACCGCTGGTCTGCTGCACCAGCCCTGACCCCAGCGACTTCAACACCGTGCTCTTCACGCCTCCTGAGGGGTTCGCGCGCGGCAACCAAGGCCCACTCTCAGAGGACCAGCTGTGCGATATGATCGAGGTCTGGACGGCCATGGCTTCTTTGCTGGATTTCCTACGGGTGCAGACGTCCCATGCGCGCCGGTATGGCGTGTTTAGCGAGACCGGTATTACTCCCGGAGACAAGCAGCAAGAAGAGTCCATGCTAAGTAGGTTCCCTCTGCTTTCGATTATTCGCCCCCTGACACATCTGACATGGGACACATTAACTTACCTATTGTATAGGCGCCTGGCTCGACTTTATTCT
Organism: Aspergillus minisclerotigenes; assembly: GCA_028505775.1. Taxonomy (NCBI): domain Eukaryota; kingdom Fungi; phylum Ascomycota; class Eurotiomycetes; order Eurotiales; family Aspergillaceae; genus Aspergillus; species Aspergillus minisclerotigenes. The sequence goes on from JAHXGP010000012.1 coordinate 72,171, forward strand.
TACTCTTGGGCCGGCCGCGGTCTTGGAGCTGGCGCAATCTGGGCGCAGGTTCGGTCCTGAAACGGCCTTTGCCCACGCGAACTCATATGGATGGACGCATTGGACCCCACCCACTTTCCACCCTAGAAGCCCAGACTCCGGGTTTTTTATTTCGGCTATCAAGGCCCTTAGCAGCCCGGTATAGTCCTATTGGGCCATTTAACCGCGTGGTGCTCACCGAAGTGTGATTCCCGGTCAAGGGATATCATCACGGTCTATAGGCCATTCACGGGCTGATGACAGGGCGCTGCAGACATAGAATTGTGTATTTATCTCCGATACTTCCGCTCTACTCGAAAGTGTTGTTTTTCTTTCCTTTGTGCGGAGTATTGCGCTTGTTCGTCCTTTTGTTTCGGGGTGCATTTTGATAACTACATTCCCTACTCGAACTATGTTCCCAGACTTTTCCACTTAAGAAAATGGGAGCCACAAAAGTTCGTAGCATACATATCGTGATGATCCCTCCTCATCTAGAAACTGAACCCATGCAAGGAGTGGAAATGCCGTGGTTCTGGAGAAGCAAGGCACGTAGCATCATTCATCAGGAAGGACGCTGTAGATTTTAGATTTATTGGTATACACGAAGGTAGTTCCCTCGTAAGGAAGAAGGGCCAAGATTGGAAACTTGTTTTGAAGAAGTCTATCTAGTATGCCATACAAAACACAAAGGCCCAAGGGCTCGCCGAATGCTCTGAAACAGTAATCTATCGCAAAAACGAAATAGTCCGTGGAATTTCGTGTAAGGTACAGCTGGGACAGAGTCTGAGCAGACGATTTTATCTGCTGAACTCATGCCCAAGATAATGGAACTTGTCCCATCACATATCTCATCTCATACATGTCACATAAAGAAACGCCATAGCACCGTGATATCAACACCAAAGAAAGCCACTGAAGGAAAATTTACCACCCGGGAAACGGCGCCGTGATGGCGAGGAACATACCACGAACATCAAACTTCCAATTAGTCCAGGAAAAATCACTTCACTCGCGAGCGAAATGGAACCGTGATTTGCTTGAGAATGCAATTTGCACGAGAGACTCGACCGTATTATTATCGGGTTCCTCCACCGTCAACACTATTTTGGCACACCGTTTCCCACGAGTCACGTTTTCTTGCAACGAGGCGAGGGTTTGCTCTTCTGTGTCCATAGCCGATACGCTTAGGTCGTCGCAAAAGTTGTCTCCTTGATTGTAGTCGCTGGGCATCTCTTCGGTTGGTGATAACAAACTTGGGCATATGCAGTCTTTGCCGCTTGTTGCATCCACAAAGCCAAAATTATGCATGCTGTCCGGTGGGATGCTGTGAAGTTCTGGCACCATACCATTGAGAAACAATCCCATACTATCCGTCTCGCCTACCGAGGGCAGTCCCCATGGATCTCCCGACAATGTGCCAGCCATATCCCATGTCCCGTGCATAAACCCATTATGACCAGGGATTCCTTGAGTCGTCGATGGCAAGATGTCTGTGGGATTTATGTTCATCGGCACATCATCATCGGCAATGCGAGGATCATGTAAGCCGGTGCTTCCTTCTGTGCTTCCACTCCCAAGACCGCTATCATCGTCGCTACTGTCGACAGTATCTCCCGAGTCCTCGCATGAGCTCGGCGACAAGCTCGAGTCCTCGGGCCCAGTTCCCGCGCTCGCGGCAGTCTGGGCTTCTCGTAAGTTCTTCAGTTTGTTGTATCGGCGGGTAAGAATTGTGTGTCTGATCATGGTACCATCAGGTCAGCTTCATGTCTTGTATTCTACCCTTCATCCAAGGCTCATGCTTACTGATTCTTGATCGAGTTTCGTGACCGGGTAGGGAAATGCTCCATCTGAATCTCTTTCCATCGTCGTCCCTTGGCAGTACATGCCTCCATCAATCGTCGGTTCTGTTATCGTCCTTATTAGCATCACAATCATCGATTCTCCGTGGACATACAAGCCTACCTCGAGTTCTGTCCATTCACTGCGGTCGAGTTGTGGGTCGAGACATTGCTTCCATCGCTTGGCACATTCTGAACACAACATTCATTAGTAATGAACAGAGGACACAAAAATTATCAAGAAGAACATACGATCTGCGCTTCGTGTTTTGACGACATCCGCAACCACCGTCCATCTAACGCAGTCACGTGTCAGCATAGGGTTCTTTCCCCGACGAGCAGCAGAGGATCCTCACGTCTCTCCATGTATTTGCACCGCGTGTGTCAACAACTTGTCTTCTTCCTCTGTCCAGTACCCCTTGTTCAGACCACCGGAAAGCACATTGTGCCACCGTTTGCGACAATCTTTATTCGTCCGACCCGGAATCTTGTCTGCTATTGATCGCCAGTCTCTTACTCTGCCTTCGGATACTAGAGCACGGTACGGAGTTAGACCTAATATGTATGAACACTATTGCGACCCAACTCACACTGATTGTGGACTTCTCGGCAGAGGAGCTTGTCCTCCTCTGGCGTCCATTTCTGTGGGGCACGAGGCATGTTGCGGTGAACAACCTTCCACGTGGAAGTGATGCAGAAAGGAGATTAAAATGGGGTCTATCCAAGATGAAAATAAATCAACAAGGGTGAAGAAGCAGAGTTAGGTTGATCGTCCTTTTCGGTCAGTGCGATCACAGTCTATTTTAACCCGCAGTCTGATTATGCGCAGGGAGTTGACGATTTTGAATCTCAATGCAACCAAACTGATCGCAGACAGGCTTCGGTTTATATTCTTGTTCAAAGTCAATTGTGTATGCATTTATTTAATTGCTGACTGCATTTAAAAAGTACCAGGGTTTGAATCCGCTCGTATTGGAGTGTTAATTAGTACCCACCCACGGGGGCGACCTGGATTGCGAGATGACTGCTGAAGCGACAAAAGAGGAAAATGGCAGGATTTTAATAAAGAATCAACACGAATCATGCAATTTAACCAATAGGAACTGATAGACTAGAGAAATCCTTTCACAAGGGTTTCTCCCGCATCCTTCTGGACCTTCTGATCCACCCTGGCGTGCGCCGATAAGCTTGAGCCTATTCGCGTGGCTCGGCAGCGGCATTAGTGACGGAAGAGATTGGACATCTGCCCAACTCCGATGCATACGATATATTACCCTGCACCCTGCAACGTACCAATCAAATCTCCCTATTATAGTTCTCATGGGTCTAGAAACTACTGGGGTGACTGCCCGTCGGGTCGACCACGAGTTACCAGGGTGTCACCGTTGCTCTACATGCCGTTCTGACGTTCCCTGTCTGCCGGGCATAGGAAAGGCCTGCAGAGTAGCGTGGTTATGCGGCTGCAACAACTATCGCCCAGACATCTTCTGCTAGATGATTATCCTGACAAGAAAATATCCGCGGTGCGGGTCTCCCAAAGCCTCCCCAAGCTTCGCTGGGCTGACGCCCACAAAACTTACTGCAGCTGATTCCTCACAAATCTATCTAGACATTGGCTGGATGACACTGGCGATCCACCTTCTCTTAGTCTGATCCTTCAAGCTACCATTACTTGACGATACCAAGCCTGAAACACACTACATCCTACCGAGGAGAGAGAACGTTATGTTGCATATTACAGTAAGGAAAATCGGAACCTACGAGGTTCCGTGGCAGACGAAGCAAATAGCTCGCTTAGCCTGTCGAAATCGAGTGGGCCCTGATCTGTTGAGCCTCAGGTGGCCATGCCTGCTTGCCATATGGCGAGTGCTGTTCGATCGTTCCAGCATCCTAGCAAGTCCATAAAGAGTAGAACCGGGGACTTTCCGCTGAGGGCCCAGGGTCCATGCAGACACAAGTTTGAGATCAACTACACAATTACGTAGTCAAGGCAGAAAACGCTGGGCTATGTTGATCACAATCCGTCTCATGTACATCGGCTTGAACCGCCAATCTCTGTCTTCTTGACGAAGGTTATCGACATCTCCATGTGGCCGATTGACAGGACCATATGGTGGCGGAATAATGTACCTAAAAACAGATGCATGCACACGATCCACAGATGGGACACAATCAGACCAATGAGATCAACAAGGCCAAATTCTCTACAAGGAATAGGGCGTTTTATGTTACAATGTGATCGACACGCTTGAGGCTTTGCAACACGGATAGGGTCGTCGAGTGGTTCTATACGGTTGTACCTGATGAGCCAGAACTAATGGACTTCGCTCTTATGGTACGCATCATAGTGTGATGTACCGGGACGGTTGATCCACATTGTACCAAACCATGATAGGTTAGTTCCAATGATATTACCTGCGACTAGACTCTTTTGGCTGATAGGAATTGTCGGCGGTGATGCGATTTCCAAGGAGTGGCCGCCTTAGTTAGGCTGGGTATTACTATCTAGACGGCGTTGTCCGATTCGTGTACCTCTGTGAACAATGTCCGCGGACATATAGTCCGGCCGAATGCAGACAACAGAGGATTTGCCCGTCGAGTGTATTTGCTCCCGAATTTTTGACATACAATGACTACATTCAGTGGTATATGGACAAGACAAACCAAGTCCGGGTCATGTCCAAATACCTCCGAGAGTGGTTCCTGCCAAGCATCCGGACGATCGGCCGGCTTAACTGGCAACCGCAAACCGATTGTCCAAGCGGCTCAATAACCCTCCTGTCCAGGGGTACCCACGATCTCCGACAGCAAAGATAGGGCTACCGGTTGAACCCTTTCCCCGCGTTGGGGGAGAGGGCCTGACGCTACTTGACTCGGCAGGATTCGGTCTCCGTTTCGCTGCAGGGCTGATCGGCATCTCCACTTTGCTCCGGTCCTCCACCAATAATGCCGAGCAGGCTCAATAAGGTACGACCAAAACGCGCCGAACATCCCTGCAAGTGCTTCAGTTCTCCGGCTTCATGTCCCCATGCCTGGTGGTTGACCCGGCCTCTCTACGACCCCGACCACCGACTGCTACCGGGATCATTCGACCTATCGTGATTCTATCTTTAGTCTGGCTGAGTTTGAGGCTATGGATCGAACTGACACCCAGCCATTCACCATCGAAGCTGTGACCATGTTGTGTCTGTATCTCAAGCTGAAGAAAATCCTGAATCTTACTCGGCAGTATCACGCTGCAGCAGCAATTAATCCCACGGAAGATAGCCGAGCTGAAGAGATTCTAGGCTGTCATCTTTACTTTCTTCTCTTCAAGAACAAATAAAAAGATACTTTGATCTTCAAAGTGGCTTCAAGCTAGTGATAGCGTGAGCTGCAGTGTCACCCTTCAGCTACGGAGGATTATAGCGGCCACTCCGCAACAACGGCTCTCCTCACTAAGTCCATCTACCGCCTAGTATTATACTGTATGGCTATCTCTACTAGTATAGAATATTATATAAAAAGGGCCTGTAATATAAATATCTTATATATATTTCTATATAAATTACAAATAAAAGTATATTTTCTAATAAAGTATAAGTAGAAATACTTAATAAAAAAATATATATATAATACAGATATACTATATATATAGTATACTTTAAAATAGTTCCCGCTGATTTACCGTCTTTTGATAAAGGCAAATTTAGGGCTGCCCGTATCTAAAATTTAGGGGCCACGGTGTCTAAACCTTAGGAGTCGTAATACCTAGATTTTAGAGACTAAGATATCTAGACTTCAGGGGCGAAAGTACTTAGATTTTAGAGGCCAAGATACCTAGACTTCAGGGGCGAAAATACTTAGATTTTAGGGACTAAGATATCTAGAGTTTAGGGGCGAAGATACTTAGATTTTAGGGGCCAAGATGCCTAGAGTTTAGGGGTTACTATACCTACAGTTAGGGGCTACTGTATATAAAATCAATTATAGTTCTAATACACTCTATTATAGATATAATATACAGCGATTTTCCAGTAATCTTTTCTTTTAAATAGTAGATTTTATATAGAAATGTATATAATATATAGATTTCCTAGTATTTATACTGGCTTCGGAGGTATAAATACAGAAATATTAAATATACAGAGTTGTTTTGGGAATTCTGCTGGCAGAAATCGATAAGAACCCGTTGTTGCGGAGTGGCCGCTATAATCCTCCGTACTTCAGCCTTTCCTCGGAAACTATAATTTTCTTGCATGTTACACTACATTAGTGTATATCCTGAGGGAAAAGCAAACGGGAAAATGTGGGCAAATAAGTATGCATGGCTTACTGCAAATGGCAAATCCGATTGCCGTGCCGCTTAACGTTCTCATCAGTGTCCCGGCAAAAGTACATACTTATCTGGTGAATTACATTATACAGATAGTAGAATGGCAGTATACTCGGGAATTTGCGTTACCAAGGTCTGATCAAAGGATCGTCAAAGACCGCTCATCATGACATCGACTTTAGCTGAACCGTCTACTCAGCGATAACAACGGCTGTCATCTTGTGATGCCTATGAAGGTGGTATAGAAAGTTCAAGTATCGAAAGCACGAAATATTATCCTGTCTGGGATGTTCCTTCTTGGTCTGCTATAAGTCACACCCTCTTGATATATCAATCAGTCTTTGACATTGTTCGCTTGGTTGCCATGGTTAGACTCTCAAAAGCCGAAAGCGATGTAACATGTATGCCTTCACATCCCATCTAATCCATCATAACGCTGACCCGAGCACCACACTAGATGAACAAGTGCACCTAGTATATGGGCCTGTATTGAACCGGCGGTCGGCATTACAGCAGCATGACTACCAGCATGCGCCTGCTCCTCAGCCGTTTCCCGCGTATTCCGTGGCAGAAGCTGTCCTTGCGCTCTTAGTAGTCCCAGCCAGGAGAGAGCCAGCAGAAAACAGCCCGATATAAAATGCACTACTATTGTACGAGTCAAGAGTGAAAAGACGGATACAAGTGTAGGGAGCAGATCTCAGAGTCAAGAGTCTGTAGAAAACACGTTTCTTTATAACGGCTGGGCTTGGAGGTTGCCAGTTATAGGCCGATAAAATGGTGCAGTATAATAAATAGCCATTCATACAGGGCTTGACTTTTGTATAGTAATATCTTAATATATTCATGGCTCCACTCTCCCACTGGACTTCCTTGTATTTTGTCTGTTGATAGGTGATAGCATGCTATATGTATATCTAGCTGGACGTGGCTAGGACTTTCCTGCAACCAACATGGCCGTGGAAGAGAAGCCCAGGTAAAGAAGAACTAAATAGGACTCACCTTTGAACCTTATCCCTTATAATCATACAGGTCGCAAGTTTAACCACTGTTATAGCAAAATATATCATGCCCTCCCGCTAGGACACTGTGGACTCTGCGTCCAGGACTTCCAAGCGCTGTTGCAGTTATACACACGGACCTTCAACATTGTCCCCACAGACTCCTTTATATCGACAATGATCCGGGTAGATAGAACTGCGCCATATTCTTGGATACACCGCGTCAAACGATAGCTCAGCGCGTGGCCTGCAGTACAAGACCTCTCAGCGGTCTTTTTCGAAGGGCTTGGAGGTAGCCGTCCACTTGGTCCGTAGAATCCATGTTACTCCAGGAAGAGAGGGAAAAGTCCGACTGTGTCCATTCTCTCGATACCCGAATCAAGACCCTTCCTGCTCTCCAAGTTCGTGATTCCCGATCCCTAGCAACTGTCGCTCAAGGCGATCTATAACGACACCGTCGTCCAAGACGGACACATGCGGGACATGATCTTCAATGTTAAGAGTAGATATCTTGCCTCTCCCAGAGCTCGAGCCTAGAGACCGGCACAGTCATTTTCACCGGTACTTTGGCGGGTATTGAATATCTCAAGGCGACGAGATCTCTATCCAGGTCGAGCGTATTGGCACTCTACTGATTAAGGTGTATTAAGTAAATCGATAGATAGGATTAATAGAGAGAGAGTCCCGAATGTAGATTCATAACGTTTCCAATAATCTTATCTGGGAGATTTTAGGGACGAGTAGGGCGAATATGGCGAACATAGTTAATTATATAATTGATAGACCCTAGTAGGGTACTTTAGAAATTGAAAACAGCGAAGCAGACCTTGAACAGAGGGACACGTCTGACCTTGTGCTTCTATGTTCAAAACTAGCAACATGCATGCATGCTTAACAAAGCTATCAGGTGAGTCCAAAAATCCTGCGGCGGCGTTGATCCTTACCTACTGCAGATGCATTCTGCAAGCACGTATTTGGGTTTGGTTAGATAGTTCTATCCAATAGTCAATTCGGTTTCTTGATCTCTTTGGTATGCCCTAATACACAATCACCAAGTGCTTCTACAATTAATTTATGCATACCGCCGTAGGTCAACGTAACTAACCGTATAATCAATCAGCTTGTTGATGTTTCTCTGAGTGGGGGAAAATGCAGGCGCCCGCATTTCTTGGCAACTAATAGCTAGGTCGAGTGCAAGGGACTCCTGCAGATAACAAAGCAATAGTTCTTCAAGTTCCATGAAAATCACTCATCGATCTTACATTGCAGGGTTGGATCTCTCGGAGCAGCATGGACCACCCCGGACGGTGGGCCGCTATTGGCGTGTCTGTTGTGCTACCGCCGTCGATGAGGTCGACGACCGGTTAGTTATTTGTCACCTACAGTGCTAATGCAGGTGAGTGGGTCAGTTATTGGTTAACTATATGTGGTCGTGCATTCGCAATAGGAAGATCGCTTTACTTTGGGCCAAGTGTCCAGATGGGCTGAGAATATTCACGTGGCATGTCTTAAATGGGTGATGCCCTAATTCAGCTCCAAAGATCGGTCGAGATTTTCCCGGATTATCAGGCCGCGCTTTAAACCGGCCAATGCTGCAGGACCGATGTAACGAGGCTTATGCCGTAGTGCAGAATTCTGTTGTATAATTCTGATTTATCTGGCACTGTGCTGGATTGTCAAAGCGATCCTTATTTAAGATACACTCCAAAACAATGCGAGCGAATATTCGATAGCATTACAAGGGACTATGCTGGGATGGTCGAATTCTGGGCCATGACAACTAAAAGCTCGTGGATACCACTCTGCGATAATTATTTATTTCCAAGAAGAGACCAAATATCGTGCATTATGCAACATAGAGCGTGCTATTGACGCATGAGGGAGAAGCAAAAGCCTCCAATAGTACTTTTTTCCGGAGATTAAAAAAGAAATGTATCGGAGTGGGGCAGATAAAGTGGCGTAGCCAGTATCAGCGATAATATAATAGCCAGCATGTTACGATCAAGATCTAGATTTTTCCTTCGTTTGAAGTCTTGCATCCGCTTCAAGAAGTTTCTCGTCTCAAATCATCCTTTCAATGAGCACTCATGACCATCCCTGATGAGTATTAGTTTGAGTCCTTAATTCTGGAACAACACGCAGTTAATATTTTTGTATCATGGCGGCCATAATCTGCAGTACTTCTTTAGGAAGAATAGTCCATTGGCTTTCTGGTGGCCGGCTCTTGAGATTTCCTGAAGAGGAGCCTGGATTCTGTCTGTCACCAGCATATTCCACAGCTGCGAGGTCAGTGTGTCTTCTACTTAATCCCAGGTACTTATCGCAGAAGTATAAGAAGCTGAATTTCATACCTCCAGGGTCGCTGGCAACGTGGAATCTGACACGTGCGACGCAGAATGTGAAATCTCTGATCAGAAAAGTCCTTCCAAATGGCTCGTTCCGGAAACTACCACTGATGGAATGATACTTGTGGATTGGTATTCTGATGATGACCCGGCAAATCCGCACAATTGGCCTCGCTGGGCCAAGGTCATGACCTATATTCAGATAAACTTTTACACTTTCGTCGTGTACATGTCATCCGCGGCGTTCACCCCAGCAGAAGTGGCATTTCAGGCCGAATATGGTGTGTCCTCATCGGTGGGCTCACTTGGCATGGCCCTGGTTCTTCTGGGTTATGGGATAGGACCCTTACTCTTTGGCCCTTTATCCGACAAACCGTCTATAGGCCGCAATCCACCCTATGTGATCTCGTTCGCAATCTTCCTGATAGTCAGTGTCCTCGCAGCCGTTGTCAATAATGTCCCTGGGTTTCTTTTTCTACGCTTTGCCCAAGGCTTCTTCGGGTCACCATGTTTGGCAACGGGTCCGGCTTCCTTCGCAGACATCACAAATCTTGTCAACCTACCTAGCGGGTTATGGATCTGGGGTGTATGTGCAGTGTCTGCCCCTACCGTGGCTCCAACGTTGGCAAGTTTATGTGTCGCGTCAAAAGGGTGGCACTGGAGCATGTGGCTGATCGTCTGGTTTGCCGCGCCCTGCTTTTTGCTTCTGGTTCGTTATTGTTATGCCCACCACATTTTGCGAACTTCTACAAAGATTCCCGATCTAACATCCATCAGATCTTTCTACCAGAAACGTTCGGCCCAACCATTCTATATCAACGCGCCAGACGGCTACGGACTTTGACTGGCAATGAAGCGTTCAGATCCGGCTCCGAGGTGAACCACACGGGGTTATCTCAAGAGACATTGTATGACTTTCTTGTGATTCCATGGAAGATAAACGCCTTCGATCCCGCCATCCTGTTTACTACGCTTTACACCGCACTGGTATATGCTATTTTCTATTCCTTCTTCGAAGCAGTACCTCTGGTATACCAAGGTGTATACGCGATGAGCCTATTACAAACTGGAGCAATATTCCTAACCGCCATAGTGGCCGTGTTATTCACCACACCATTCTACCTAGCGATTACTCACTATACAATCAGCCGGCCAGTCAAGGCCGGAAAAATGCCCTCGCCCGAACAAAGACTCATACCCGGACTTCTCGGTTCACTGGTCGTTCCAGCAGGAATGTTTCTTTTCGCCTGGACTTCAAGCCCAAAGTTCCACTGGATTGTACCCACCATAGGCTTTTTACTTTTCATGATCGGCATGCCCACTCTCCTCCAGTCCATGTTCGCCTACATGTCTGTCTCGTATGGAAGATACGCGGGCAGTCTTTTCGCCATGAATGACTTTGCACGGTCTGTTCTTGCCTTTGCGTCTATTCTTTGGTCGACGCCGCTTTATGTTAATCTTGGGATTGATAAAGGTGCGAGTTTGATTGGGGCGTTGACGGTGGTGTGTGTTTTCGGGATTTTTGGTTTGTACTGGTTTGGGGCTACATTGAGGAAGCGAAGTCGTTTTGCGGAGTATGAGACGGATTAAGGTTTATGATTATATTAGAGAAGCTGTTCTATTCAGAAATCGTTAGAGTTGGGTCCATTAATTCAATTGTTCGTGCTACGGTTCTTGGTTTCTATATCACTCTGGGCTCTAAGCGGCAAGGATCGAGGCGTCAGACGATCTGAGATAGGATTCCAGCATCGGTGTGAAAATTCCTTGATTGCTGGGTATATGCGCAACAAGAATGAATCACCCGGGGAGAGATTGCAAGTCCTATGTGGTGCCACGTTATCCTTGTCTTCGATGCAAACATCCCCATAGCTCGATTCACTTCCAGAGTGATGACACTCCTAATAAGGCCAGTGTTTCCTAGTCCTCAGGTATCACGACAACTAATCCTTTTCATAGTCACCCACATAAATGAGTCCAATTCAGTGCACTCTATGAGTATATCAAAAGTACACCGCGCCAATTCACCGCAAGAAGGGACCTACTATCCCCTCACATCATCGCAATCCGTCGACGCAATAATCTCCCTCCAACCCTCCAACATCTCCTGCTCCCTCTTCAAACTGCGCCCAATAGCAGTCAAAGAGTCCTTCCCCAACGCCAACCTCACCGGCAACCGTCGACCCTCACAACGCCCCGTCCTCGTCAACGCCTCAAAAAGAACCCGCGCCCCCTTCACCGGATCCCCCGGCTGCCTCAAACTATACGCCGCAAGTCCATCGCGCGTCTGCCGCGTACTGACATCCAGCTCGGGAATCCTCTTGCTGGCAACAATCTTATGACCCCCCTCGAGGAAATCCGTCCGGAAATACCCCGGCTCAACGCACGTAACGTCAATATTAAAAGGAAGCAATTCCGCCGCCAGTGACTCCGTATAGATCGCAACCGCCGCTTTACTAGCACAGTAAAATCCAGCAGCAGGCGTACCGTTCCAGCCACCGATGGACCCGAAATTGGCCACCACGCCGGACTTCCGGGCGCGCATGGATGGCAGGACTGCGCGGAGGATCCGGATCTGGGAGAAGAGGTTTGTGTCGAATTGGGTGGCGATTTCTTCGTTGCTTTAGTGGTTTCAGTATATGGTTTGTGGGGAGGAATGTGTGGTATGGAAGGAAGTTACCTGCATTCCTCGATGGCGCCTTCGAGGATGTACCCGATGTTGTTGATGAGGATGTCAATCGGTCCGATGGTGGACTCGACGTGGTCAATCACGGCTTGGATTTCGGTCTCGCTGTGAACGTCCAGCTTGGTCGGGATAACGCCAAGTGATTTGAGGTCATCTAGCTTGGATGGATCGCGAGAGGTGGCAACGACCTTGTCGCCGTTTTGTGCAGCGGTGATGGCTAATTGACGACCGAAGCCGGAGGAGCAGCCGGTGATGAACCAGATGCGAGGCATGGTGGAATGTCGATTATTTATGGCTGATGATTACAAGTATGAGTAACTGGAGATTAATCTGTCATTAACACATCAAGGGTACACTGCGTGGTATTTATATTATAGCATGTCTAATTGTAGCTGGCCTTGGATCACTCCGATACACCGCAAATGATCGGGCTTTAGGGTTTTTATCGGAGTTGGATGAACCAATCTCGGGCGACATACGCCGGACACAACGTTGGTTTCTCGAGTTCCAGGAACTTAATATTTATTAATACTATTTCCGTTAGTTATATTTGCTTCGTGACCAAATCTGTAACGACGAAAGTGCTCCTCTTCGTCCGGGGATTGATACACTGCGGTCCGCATACGACAGGGACCGATCCAAATAAGCCGGATTAGTGGTTGTCCCATTGGCACAGTCTTGAACACAGTATTCAGACAAAATCCGCGAGGACTATGTTCATAGTATAATACACGAGCATTTCGGTGATTGTCTAATGGTTCCTTGTAGAGCCGAAGACAATACAATAATCGCACCATGATAAGTTCACGAATCACCCCAGCCACACGAATCCTTCCAAGAATCAAAGATCTTCTAGAACAATTCTCCCTGAAGGCTGCGGACAGCCACAGCTTCGGAGACGGATCCCACTCCGACCCCTGCAGCCGAGGGCTGAAACTCCACGCAACCTCCCGAAGAGCGTGGCGCCATGGTTTACGAGGTTTCATTCTCGCATTCGAGACATGAGTCACCGTTCTGAACTTCCGACAGAGTTCTGGTCTGGTCAGGGGGCGTGAGACACCAGCGGATCGGACCGTGAAGGTTTTGCACATGGGTATTTGATAAGATCGTCGCCATGTGGTTGAATGCATGGACGTAAGACATGCAGGCTGGATAGTTTATTTTGACTGTTGGTGGCTTGTTTACTAGATTTTGTGGTATGTGGCTTTGGTTTCTTTCGGTTACTTTTGTTGTTACTAGTCGTGGTAATTATCAATCTTCTGAGTGGGGATTTTGAGGTCATTTCATCCTAAGTTTGGTGGGATGTAGGTATGTGATGAGATGGTTGATCATTGGGTCAATTGATACTGACTTGCAGCCCGACATCATCAAACATACAACATACTAGATGGTAAATAAGTGTCAAGCGAATCATATATTTAGATTGCAAAAGACAGACAGACAAGTGAAATAGCAAAATCAGTGATATCAATACGAGCAGTAGTATATACAATTTCTCATGCCAGATGATTCCCCTCCTCGCTATCAGGTCCTGCTCGACAAATCGGGTGGGGGTAAAAGGGCGGTCACTTGCACGAGAGAAGACACTCTCCGATTGACCGTTTGATGTATAACAGCCTCCATGGCCGTGTAAAAAGGTATGTGGGGTGTATAGAAACTCCAGATTTCTGACACAATGTGACGACCCGCGTTCTAGCAAATCTTAATAAACGCCCTGCATGCGAGTCAACTGCTGACTAGAAGGATTGAGTCAGTAACTAGGGTATCATCATGAGATCCGCTGAGAGAACAGACTTACATCGACTTTTCCAGCTGGTCGAGACGGTGTCCGTGTTCCGACATGGTCTGCGGCACACTTCGGAGAGAGTTGAACTCCATCTTTTTACCGTACGGGCTTTCTTGACGAGGGGTTGTGTCTTTCCTATTACAGACAATTCAGTCAATCTCTGGTTCATCCATAATTCCACATTCCATCCCATGCTGAGGCAGGTCTCGTCCGGTGTCAATGACATCATTCCCGACGTCAACCAGAAGAAAAGGGAAAAGGGTCAGGAGAAAGAAGACAGAACGTACTCCGCGAGGAACCCGCGCGGCTTGGGCATGTGCATCCACTCGTTGGCAAGTCTGGCCGGGATGGCAATCGAGAAAGGCCGCATGGTGTTCGACTGGCTGCGGGCACGGGCGAGGGGGCGCGACGCTTGGATGAGGGTGGACATGATGAGATTATTGTGATGGAGGTTGTTTACACTTAGCTAAACCAGATAGAGATATTGTAAGATCGACAATCTATAGAACGGCAATGATCCAGATATACTATACCCTTTTGACATGTCCAGACGAGGGGTTTATATACTCGATGCTCCTGTCGGGTTCCCGCGGTCCACGTGACCTGTGCGTGGCCCAAAGCGGCGGTGGATGAAGCCCTCACCATGGATCGGATCGCCGCAGCTGAGCGTTTGAAAGAGACCGGACCAGAGTCGTCCGTGGCCTGTCGAACGAATCATCGCTCGTGGTCGATCATCGTTTCCCCGGGTTTCCCCTCCTCCACCTCATCGGAGTGCTATGCTCCACCCATCACAACAAGACCTCTCACAAAGCACGCAAGGGATGCCTTCAGGTGCAATGATATCATCGGCTATCAGAGGAATGCACCCTTTCTATGGTTGTCTATTCGCGAATAAACATCAGCGACTGCGATACACGTCTATGGCCTGCATCGCCACGGCTGTGGCGTGTGTAGAGAGCAGTACCACGTCTTCCAAGTTGGTCAAACCAATCGATCAACTCAACGAAGGGGGTGCATCTGGAGAGAGTCTCCACGAGCACGCATTCAAACAGCTCATATCCCCGCATCAAGTGGACCTGATCTCATGCGAATATGGCTTGATTGGCAGCAGGGAAGGTTCCACATCGCCCCTGTTTGTTTGCTGTGATCGACACCACGAATCTGGGCCGAACGGGCCATACCAAAAGACGGATGCCGCAAAAATGGATCTCTCCGACGGCGACGCTGATCGGTCCAGATGAATAACGTTCAGCGCGGCTTTCACGGTCGCAAGCATACACCAGGCCATTTTCTCCCTCTGTTGGATGACGGCATACGAGCATTACATGTTTATTGCACTGCACGCGTCGGGTCGCCCGTAATTCATGACCCCTTCTTACCTCAACCAGCTTGGACATCGTTGTCCTGTCTTTCTAAATACACGTCACGCCCATGTACGGCTCATTAATATGGTTCATTAACTCGAAAAATTAGATTCTTAGGGAAAAAACACGTCTGGCTACACTTGAAACAGTCCTAAACCCCATCAGATCATATATCGGAACCCCTTTTGCAAGCGTCGCGCCGCCGCAATATCGATGCCCTCGATCTCCGCCGTCTTCTGTAACCGTTCGAGTTCCCTCGGCGTCAACGTCACCTCCTCGTCCTCCAACCGGTCCAGCCGTTTGTTCAAGCTCCGCAGGTGGAAATACATCAAGACCGCCATGGCCAGCCCCAGGACCTGGAGACCGATACATGTCCCCATCGCCGGGCGGTAATACGGATAATCCGTGTCGCGGTAGGTAAACGGGGTCCAGATACTGGCCGAGTTGCCGACCGAGTTGATGAAGGCGTAGGCGGCGGCGCGTTTGGCCGGCGGGCGCGGGATGGAGTTGGCGATCCAGGAGTAGACGGTGCCGTTCTGCGCGAAGACGAAGATCATGAGGAAGAAGGAGAAGTAGCGCGGGCCGAAGCCGTCGGTGGTCATGAAGACGACAAACCCGACGATCGTGATGGGGATGGGGTAGACGAAGAACCAGAACCGGCTGCCGAAGCGGTCCGACAGGTAGGAATGGGCGAGACTGTACGCCACCATGAAGATGTAGGGCGGCGCCACCAGCAGCAGCGAGATGGTCTCGGTGTAGCCCAGCGTCTTGGTCAGCGTGGGGAAGAAGTTCTGGAAGCCGCTGGCGCCGGTGATGGCCATGTACGCAAGGGCGAGCGCGTAGGTCTTGATGTCCGAGAAGGCCAGCTTCAGGCCCTTGACCTGGCTCATCTTGCCGGCTTCGTCGACGTCGGCCTCGGCCGCGTCGATGGCGAGACGACGGTTGGCGACGTGCTTCATCTCCGGCGACAACAGCTTCCAGGTGTCCGGGAAGTCGGGGAGCAGCACCGCCACGGTCAAGCCGACGGCCATGGTGATGGCGCCCTCAATAATGTACAGCCATTGCCAAGCGGAAATGCCCCGATGGCCCTGGAGACCGTTTAGGATCCCGGCAGCGATGAGGTTACCAAAGGCGCCGCTCAGCAGGGAGCCGGAGTAGAAGATACTCATGCGCAGGGCCAACTCTTTCTTCGTATACCACTTGGAGAGGTAGAATAGCACGCCGGCGAAGAACGGAGCCTCCACTAGACCCAGGATAAACCGACAGGCGACGATACCCCCGTAGCTCTTTACTTGGCTGGTCAACGTCGATACCAGGCCCCAGGCGGTAGTGAAAAAGCCGAGATAGAGCGACGGTTTGCCCATGTAGTTCAGAAGCAGATTCGACGGAACCTGCATTAGAATATAACCGACGAAGAGAATGGACAGGCCGGTCTGGTATTGTTGATCATCGATGTGCAAGTCGTCCATTAGACCTTGCAATTTGGCGGCGGCGTAATTATTCCTGTAGGCTCTGGGTTAGTCTACACATATTGCCACGTCGTAGCGCTCAAGCAAAAGATCACTCCACCTACCGATCAATATAATTCATCAGATACACGAGAATGACCAACGGCATGATTAAACAATCAATGCGCCGCCGCAGTTTCTTCTCGATGGCTTGCTCCTCGGGCGTCAACTGGGTCACTTGGATCACCTCCTCGTGGGTGATATCTGCCTTCTCGCCCATCACTTCATGATCGGTGATCTTGCCCTCGTCCATGATGAGATGTCTCTGTCAACAACACAGCAGCAATGAACGAAACGATGTAGGAAATAAAACTGGATCCGACCTCAGGGTCCCAGCGAACGCTATATAAGCAAATCACCCAGCAGGGAGAGACTATTGTAGGATGACACGGTCGCAAACGACCATCATGCCCAACCCACTCCACCCAAATCCCGGGGTAGGACCAGCCAAGCAACGGCACAAGCCGACGTGGGGGTGCCTCTCCATGTGCAGGATGATCTCATCCGGGGACGAGCCAAAGGGCAAAAAGCTGGGGTTGAGGAATATACGATCATCTCAGCACAGCTTCGACCAATCCGCTTCGTGACTCCCCCACGCGGGCCCAAAGTTCAACGCCATGCTTTCCCATCTTGAGGCATAGACTCGGAGCATGACCGGGGGATCGGCCAGCTTTAGAGTTTTGGCAAAAGGTGGGGAAAAGAGCTTTTCTGTGTAGCTTACTGCAGTTTGGCACGGCACTTCGTTGAGATTGCCCTCTTTAGGCTGAATGGTGACCCTGGAGAACTTCCGAGGTTACGCTCGTGTCAGGCCATGGGGCGTTTCTTGGCTCGCAGGTTCTCCGTGTCTTGGACTCACATCCTGAGCCGTGTTTTCTGCTGGTCGAGATGCATGATGCCAGTTGAGCTCCAAACTAAGTGCTTAGTCCGTCGGGGGGATCACTAAGGTCACCGAATCTGGTCGCTACGGCCTTCTCGACCAGTTACAGCCGACTCCAGCCGTGTCATAAGCTCCGAGGCATGGATTCGGGTAAGAAATGGCTATCGCTAAAGACGGGTTCTCGAGAGCAGCTGCCATGGAGAGTCTGCAATGTATATTGTATGTATAGAATCCTTTCATATATTGCACGTGCTGTCGTTGCCCTAAAGGTTTGTTCGGTATAGCACATATCGAAGTAAAAAATTGGAGGCAAAAAAGATGGAGACGCGGGGAATCGAACCCCGGACCACTCCCATGCTAAGGGAGTATTATACCACTAAACCACATCCCCAATTCGATATTCGATGGTACACGCTTTGACAATATAAGTCAAAGACCTTTTCTACCTGACTCTGACTGAATCCTCCTCGATGGATGATGGTATGCCATGTATCGAGGAGATGCTGTGGATCAATGGATCATCCTGCATGTTTCTACTGTCATACAACATTTTCACCTCGTAGACTCTGCCCTTTCAGCCTGTTCAGAGTCGTTGAGTTTCTTCTAACTTCATGGAAATGTGCCGTTATATATATAATTGTCGGCTCTACCCGAGCCAAGTCGTCTATCTCCAACCTAACCGAGAACACGATGGGTTACTTCAAGTTCCTACATGACGTACTCAAATGGTTCACTAAGGCTAAATGACCTCAGAGGGAACCACCGCAAGGTGAAAGAGATATACAGTCCTGATGCAGCATGTCCTGGCAAGTAAATGACAGGTAATTTTCGCTCTTCAAGTGTCTACATAATCTATATACGGCGGGCTGAAACGCGACCGACCAAGTATGAACAGTATGCCAATATATAAAACCAAAATAAACCTCTATCCCAAACATAAATCGTACACGCCGTAAAAACATTGCAAAATGCAAACCAAGAGATTAGAAACTGAAAAGACCGCTGCGTCGTTTTCCAAAGGGGTAAACGACCAGAGCAGCAATGAACAAGCCGACGGTGATACCGATGGCGACCTGGATCATACCGAATCCCAAGCTGGCGATCGATGTATCCTGACTAGCACTGTTGAGGGTGTCGCTGCTGTTCGACTTGGCTAGATTTTCTCGTACTTCGTTGGCGTACGTAATACCGGCCATCAGCGAGCCACTCGAGGCCAAGCCGGATGGGACGAGCACAAAGATCCCAGGAAGAATGGCGGTGGCGGCATGGCCATGCCAGAGTCGACTGTACAAGTTGCCAAGCAGCCCGACCGTGAACGCACCCACCGTGTTGGCGACTTCCGAATTGGAGCCCAGCTTCTTGGTGCTGAAATAATTGGTAACGTAGCCACAAATCGCAATGACAATCATTGTCGGCACCTGCTTCCACTTGGCTTGGTTAATGATGGCTAGGAAGACGACGTAGACCGGCACGAAGATAAAATGTTGAATGTACTCGCTGCCCCACACGTCCAGCCGCTTGCACGTCGTCTCAGAGTTGGCAGCACCGTCGAGAAGCCCGTAGATTGTCGTGCCCACCGTGATTCCATAACCAAGGAAGAGCGAGTAAATAATAGCGTAGACCATACGGATCGACCCCGCAATCATCTGGTGTGACTGCAGTTCCAGACTGCTACACAGCACCATGAAACCAGGAAGGATGAGAGCGATCGAGGATTGGGCGAGGGCCGAGAAACAGAAAAGGTACTCCTCGCCCCCGAAGGGAGACTTGATGGAGCCAAATGCACGCGCGAGGAAGGACGTCAAAACGGCCGCTGACACCTCGAACACGTTCGAATACAGCACGGACTTGGGCGCTAGGACATGTTGCATAAATCCGACCAGGGATCCTAGAAAGAAACAGATGGGCATATCAATCGGTCGGGCATCAAATGCGAATGGACCCACGGCGACACTAGCCAGCCCATATGCAGGGACCAAGAGCCACTTGTTAAAGCGCGGAGAGCGCTGCATGATGCTGTCCAGCTCCTGGCTAGCTTCTTCAACCCCTACTAAGTCGTGGACAACGTTCTTGTACACGTTGTGAGTCTCCGCTAGGCGACCTAGATCTACGCCCTGGACCATGCGGACGAGCTTGACCTCAGCCGTGCGGGTGGTGGGATCATCGAAGGACATGATCATGCATCCTGGGAGATACAAGAATTGGCCTTCGACCTCCAGCACACGCGCTGTCATTTTCATGTACTCTTCTAAACGATGGGTGGGCGCGCCGTAACGCATCAAAGCACGACAGAGCTGCATGATATAGCGCTGCCGGGCAAGGATCTCTGCGATATGCACCGTCACACGAATCTCGTCTTCCAAGCGGGTCTTGCCATAGGCCTTCTTCTTACGTTTCTTGGGGGTAGCAAACGCAAGAGGGTCCGCTGAAGCGGGAAGGCTAGCACGACTCAGGTTCATCGAGGCTTCTACCAGAGAAGCTGTCGACTGATGGTGCGGTTTCTTGTACCACTTCAACTTTTCCCGCTTGGGAGTCGCCGCCCCAGATTTCGGTGTTGCGGCCCCCGACGAAACCTGCGATTCACTGTCGGATGAGTCGGTCATGACACTTTCTGTTGACCCCGTCTGACCAGCTTGCAATTTGAGGAGTTGAGACAAGATGCCTCCACCACTAAAAGATCGAGACCTGGCGCTATACCATGATTCAGGGCGGCCCAAACCCTCCGGGGTGGTCTGCCCCGACCGCGTGTAAGCCGATTTAGGCTTGCGCTGGCGCAAGGCATTTTGAGACTGAGTTACTCGACGCACAAGGCGATGTGCCTCTGCGCTCGGAGCTAAATCCTGCTTTTCCTCTTCAGGGGTTTCGTTTGTGGGCTTCCTCCTCTCTTGAATTTCATGATATGGAACGCCGCCCTCAAGGTCGTCGGGTAAAAGAGATGCTCCGAGGTCCTCGCCACCATCTTGGGGTCGGCCAAGCCGTTCGCCTAGTCGGACTGTCTTCTGACGAATTAGCTTGCTAGCAGCCTTGAACCGTGCGCCGACGGACGGGGAGCGGTTAGGAGCGTCATTGCTGAACCTTGATCTTTCGGGATCGTAGTCGAGGGGAACTTCTGGGGGGCTCGCGCTGCCATCTCGTCCTCTTGCCAATGTAGTGGGTTCTGCTTCCGCCTCTGCGCGGAGGGCGTCGGATAGGTCGGTCGAACGGGCGGAAGTGGGATTGATGGAGTGGACCGACATGAGGGTTTGGTCTGAATCGAAACGAGCCATTGAGGGTCGAACGGGTAGAGGGGCTTCCGATTCCTGAGCATTTGTAGACTGAAATCTCACTCTTTGAGGGCGAGAGTGCTCATTCAGCGAGTCGTCGGGGCGTAGCTCGGGGCTAGGAGGGGAAGGCTGCTCGACGATCTGATCATGACGATGGTCTGCTGTATCGGGTTGCTCTGGATTGACTTGGGGGTTCAGCCATTCGTAAGAACCGCTGCCCTCACGGGAATGCGACATTGGGTGGTAGAGCAGTCCAGCTGCTGAAGCTCAAAGCTTTAGAGAAAGTAAAGGCGGAGAAAAAGATAAAAAGAGCAAAAAGAGAGAAGCTTTAGGCGGATGGTATGCTGCAGAGCGAATGTTGTCGGAGGCGGATAATAGCGAGAGACAGTGAAGGACAATTGTGAAAGACAGGACGAGGATTAAAGGAGCAGATAGATATCCAGGCACACGAGAGCAAAATTTCACAGATATATGGCACCGACAATGGCATTAACGGCGTGGAAACGTGGGTGGAGAGATTTCGCGGCCTTGGACGGGGGCGAACCAAAAATAAGTTGAGTCTAGAACGCAAAACATAGTTTGGAAGGGGGAGAAGAAGAAGACCAAGAGAAAGAGACGGGAGAAAGGAGTGCGAAAGGCGAGAAGAGATCGACCGTGATGAGCCGAGGAGGTGGAGAGCCATTTTTTGATAGTCAAACCATTTGACCGTTAGTTACTTCATTCTAGTGAAGGTCAAAGGTGCGAAACGTGCCATGATCTCATCGCGAGAAGAATTAACCCGGTGGATTGGACGATAATCCCCGTCTGCGAGTGAATGTCAAAAAGTGGACCGGTTTTTCTGCAAAGTGTCAGTCTCTCGCATAGGAATGATGAATTTTGGCGCGGTGGACCCACCGAGAGTATCCGTCCGTCTCCGCCTGGATAAGTCGTCGATAAGTCATTGGAAGACGAGGATTCATGGAATGATGGTGGGGACTTGTGAGATATACTCCGTAGAGAAAGTCAATATAGTTGTAGCCATCGTGGGAGTGAGAGGAGGAAAGGAAAAGAAAAGAAGAGAAAAGAATGATGGTGGTAGTGGTTGTGATGGTTCATCCCGAATGGGCTAGCAGGTGTTGTGACTGTCCGTCAATGGCCTCATTTTCCAGGCCTCCCCAAAGCAAAGCAAAACAAAATCCAAGCAAACAAAGAACTGCTGACATGGATAACCCTATCAAAACCGGCTTTGGCCTCCACGCAACCCCCGAGTGGATCTGCCGGGATGGACACTGACAGTGGATCCCCTTGTCACGGTGGCAATGAGAACAACTTCCAATCAAGACGATGGCCACCTCATGACCGACCATTTCTAGACCGACGGCTGCGATCGTACATGTTCCAGAGCCATTTTTCCCGTCGTGATTCATTTTCAAATGACAGCAACAGTGCTATCCGACTATTATTAGAAGAGAAAAACAAAAAAAAAAAAAAAGATTAATGTTGTCTTTCAATATGCCATCTGACGACCATCGGTTAATTGTGTTCGTCTAGTGCGATTCACAATCCCTTGGCAAATTTCATGCAGAGGATGAGTATGCACATACAAGAGTATCACAGGGGACTCAACTGATCGTTTTACGATCCCTCCTCTCTAAAATCCGACTCCACAAAAATGTAGCACCTCTCAACTGGTCCCCACTGGCAAGTGTACAGAGTAGCTGCTACCTTATATCAGTACACGCATAGATGGGGACACATAAACAATCTTGATGAGCCTGATTCTATCTAAGAAAGGAATATCCAGTTTTTTTCCCCAGAGCGAACTCAGAACATAGGGGAGGCTTGGCCTCACGAAGCGATGGGTAGTCAATTTTGCGTTTTGGTGTGCGTATGCGTCTCTATGGTTAGATTATCTGTTCGTGGCTTGTTCCTCTTCTCTTCGCTTCTCCTGCTTGTTTCTCTTTACTGGCTTCTCATTTCACCTATCATTCTTTCTATATTATTTCTTATCATTGCTTCTCGCGTTCCCCCTTCGCATGTATGTTTTTTAGACATCTGCTTGGGCTTTTGACTAGACTATGTGTTCGTAGCTTGCTCCTGTTCTGTTCTTTTGTTTGTGTCTCTTTACTGGCTTCTCCTTTTTTTCTTCCATGCTTTCCATTCTTTCTCTGATTGTTCTCGTATGTATGTTTCTCAGTAGTCTAACCGTGCATTTGGGTTTTACCTGTTTGCCCGCAAACAATGACCCTTAGAGTCCCCCAGATAGACACAAGAGCTGGGTACACAGAAATGGTGGGATTCAATCTGTGTACAGACTTGCCCCGGTGCTGCATCTGATTCGCTTACATGAATGAGTAGAGAGAAGAAAAAAGGGGATTGCTTATACTGAGATCAATTGCTTAAGATAAGGCGGCAATATCTGGAGCGGAGTACAGTGAGAGATCTAAGTATGTGATACTGGTGGAATATTGGACGTATGAACAGCACTTCCATGAAACCGGGGAAGATGATTTAAGAAGTTATTATTGCAACCATACCTATTCACGGTGGGTCTTTTCATCTTGATACTTTAACACCACAATCGTTGAGAATCTCTATGCAGTGTCATCCGTCGCTTGAAATGGCCATCCGCTGATTCCATTTGAAGATAGTGAACCGCCACGAACTTGTGTAGAGATGAAAACAGGAAGACGGCGAGCAATTGCCTCATGATGGCGCCACGTAGAAGAGCCATGGCTGCGTATTCCGTTTCATTTGCCCGTGCGTCTTTCTTTATCCCATCGTGGATAGAGATAAAGCACGGACAGCCGTACGGAGTAGATATGCCAGGAACAATTGCTGGAGGGGACAACGGGGCACCGCATAAGGTTTATGGAATAAAGATGCTGAAATCAGAAGGCTTGGCCCAAGTAATGCTGGGGAACTCGAGCTTTGTTCTGTCTTCAACCGACAAAGACGGCCTCCGGAGTAACTTTCCAGGGCGCTTGGTGGCTCTCCTTTGGAAGCCTTTGTTGGTGGGATGAGTAAGCGCTGCTCGGACTGCTATAGGCTGAGGGATCTATATTTTCAGCAACCCAGGCTCGGGATGTGGATCTAGATCTGTGTATAGAGAAAGTTGAATCGGACGGGGCAGTATAGGGAAAAAGTGGACTGTTCCCCGATAATGATTCCTCGGTCTGGGCTATAAAGTCCCTCGACGTTGCCCTTGCTCTGATGTCCATCACCTACCCACACTGATCAGTCGACTATCTTCACCTATCTTCAAACAAAATATTGAGACTTAGCCTACACCTTCACTTGCGCGTGGCCCAAGTTGCTCGCGATGAAGCCCCATCTGGCTTTTCTGTCTGCCTTCGCCAGCCTCGCAGCTGCTGCGGTTGCAGGCAACAGCCAAGGTCAGCGGTTTTCCCCCTCTCTCCTTCGTAGCTTGTACTATCTTGGCATCTATTGTCGCTCATATTGGCTGACTGATATTGTAGATATAGCTCCTCCCTTCACCGAAGAGCCTGGCGGCGTGGAAAAACGCGACAATATCGAGAGTCCTCCATCTTCAATGTGGAGCATGCAATGCAATAACTTCTGTGAACGGGACGTCGACTGCTGCCTTGAAAATAGATGCTCTGGTGATAAAAGATGTGAAGGGTATTGGAGTGAGACATTCCCTTTCGGATATCCCCTACACGAAGCGGTAGATTATTCCGATCCTGCAGACGTAGAGAAATGGTCAAGGATGTCAAATAGTATGTTCTCTTTCATTTTTCTTTACGTTAATCCTACTAATCTTGTATAATCAGTTCGGGCCCGTCCCCCGTTGCGAATTCGTTCCCCTACACCTCCTGTGGGAAGACGCGACGATGAAAAAGACCTTTCACCTGCGGATTCTGAGTATTATAAGTCTACAGGGCTTTGGTTCAGCAGAGCATGTGATCGATCCTGTGAAGGGGATTTTGGCTGCTGCATTTCGGATACATGCTCCAAGGATAAAAAATGTGAAGGGTTTTTCCAAGAGAACTTTCCCTTTGGATATCCCTTACGGCAAAAGGTAAATTGGTCTGATAGTACAGAAGTGAAGAAGTGGTCAAAACTCTCAATGGGTAAGTTCTGTTTATTTTCTATATCAACTCCTCTAATATTTTATAATTAGACGAACATCTGGCCCATTCGCCCTCTACATCTCCAGGAAAACGTGACGACGTTAAGGATTCTACGTTTCCGAAGAATGAGAGGTCTTACAGCGCAGCATGTAATCAAAAATGTGAAAAGGATCTTGACTGCTGCCTTTGGGATACATGTTTCAGTAATAAAACATGTGGAGGCTTTTTTAAAACAAATTTCCCTCTCGGATATCCCCTAGGCCAACCAATAGATTGGTCTAATAGTACAGAAGTGGATTACTGGTCAAAAATCTCACTTGGTAAGTACTCTCCATCTTCCATATCAACTCTTCTAACATTCTATAACTAGACGACAATATAGTCCGTCGGCTACTTCATTCCTCTGCGCCTCTACAGACGTGGAAAAATGGTCAAAGTAGTCATTAGGTAAGTTTAAGTAAGTGGTGCTATATATGATTTCTACTAATATTTCTCAATCAGATGAAGATAGGATCGAATGGGAAGGCATTCATTTGGGGAAAACTAATCAATAGTGTGCGAGCCGGTCATTCATACTAGTAGCGGTATATGTGTGTCTTTACTATCGCTTGCTTTTTTGTTGGGACTGGTACAAGCCTCTAGTTCCATTCACTGGTGATAGAAGTATACGAATGGGACCTGTATGTGATGGAACTATCTCATTATCTGACAATATATTGCTTTTTGAAATACTCCTATAGAGACTGGTTCACGATGCACTAAAACTGGGAGGTTACCCCGGAAGCAAGATGCGTACTGTCGATATTCTTAAGGAAATGTTCCGTGGTGACACGGAGACCTTTGAAGTCTACCAGCATCGTAGGCGTGGCATTCGTGTGAGTAAAGTGGTCTTCGATATTGAGATACAAATACTCTTCCAACTGACTCCATACCTATCACCAATCAGCGGTTGTCTGTGGGAACAACGCCAGCGATTATGCCTCTCAAACTACTTTGTCTCCATGGTTGGGGCACCAATACCAAGGTAAGCCAAATGCACTGCATGGCCGAGGCTTGTGGCACTCACCTATGTGTGATAGATCTTGCAGTCCCAGTTAAGTATGTGTTACGATTGCTTAGAATGGACCAATCAGCTTAACAAACAGATGGTCTAATGACCGACCTTCGTCACGATAATACGGTGACATTCCATTTTCTTGAGGGCGATGTGGATTCAATTCCAGGCCCGGGGATCTCGGGCTTCTACGACGGTCCTTACTACAGTTATTATAAGTTTCCCCGGTCCATTTCGGACAATGGCGCCGAAGGAGAGTCTTTACTGAGTGCGTACAACCGCCTTTACGACGTTGTAGATGAGGAAGGTCCTTTCGATGGGGTCCTGGGCTTCTCCCATGGGGGCACATTGGCAGCTGGATTCTTGATCCACCGTGCAAAATTGAACCCGCAAGAACTACCTTTGTTTCGCTGTGCTATCTTCATCAACTCCCTCCCACCATTCCGGATGGATCCAGGTGGAGATCCAGTGATCGATCCGGATCTAGAAGGGTACATCAACATCCCAACCGTGAGTATTGGCGGGGCTGAAGATCCGCTGCTTGAGTACTCACTGGCGCTGTATCGGCTGTGCAATCCATCCATGTCGACCTGGGTGGTGCACAGCAAAGGTCACGATATCCCAGCAGATACAAGGAACGTTTCCTCCATTGCTGCAGCAATCAGGAAGTTGGCGGTCCAGACGTTGGCAGTTTGGTGACCCCTTCACTTTAGCTTACGCGTTCTGGCTTCTACCTCTTTGTCCATAAGCACGAGATATATCCTGAAACGATGAGAGGAAAGTCTAATGCGAGTCATCGGATGCCCAATAGAGTGATTCGGTGATCCTCAGCTGATGTAGTTCGGGACATTGTGGTGTGCGACCCTCGAACCGGGATCTTAACGGAATTATTGTACACCGTATATTTCAAATCAGTTGCTCCTGTATTGCCCATGTTCCAATGTATCCCTATGTTAGTGAATCTATTCTAGCTACTATGCATGGGTCGCTGAACCATCATGACGGCCGATTCCCTTGCACATAGTCCACCCGCCATCCCGACACCTGCCACTCAAACTTCTTCAGAACCAACTTCATTAGATCAAGATGACTTGTCTATCCTATCAGGAGATCTGTGCATGCCCGTTGCAATCATTGGAATGGGCTTCAGAGGCCCTGGGAGTGCCACCCATATTACGGAATTATGGACGATGATTCTCGAAGGGCGGGAGGCGTGGAGTCCAATTCCAAAGTCGCGATGGAATAATGATGCCTTCTATCATCCGGATCACTCACGACATGGAACAGTAAGTACAGTCATATCCTTCAGACGTTTGACCATCTTAGAGCTGACAACAAGACACACACAGATCAACGTTGAAGGCGGACATTTCCTAGCAGAAGATGTGACATTGTTCGATGCACCATTCTTCAACATGACAAGCGACGAGGCGGCCGTAGGTAAACTCAGCGACCACTGGGTCCGGATTTTTTTTCTAATACCCCAGCCCTTAGGCGATGGACCCTCAGCAGCGGCTGTTACTTGAGGTTACTTACGAAGGCTTCGAAAATGGTATGTCCATGCTGTCCTCGTATCCGGGTGTACGCTCACAGCCAATAGCTGGTATCCCGATGGCAAAGATTATGGGCAGTTCAACAGCCTGCTTTGTTGGTTGTTTCAACTCCGACTACACCGATCTTCTCCTCCGTGACCCAGACTGCATTCCGATGTATCAGTGCACAAACTCAGGGCAGTCGCGAGCCATGACGGCGAACCGAGTGTCGTACTTCTTCGACATGAAAGGCCCTAGTGTCACAATTGATACCGCCTGTTCAGGTAGTTTGACAGCTCTCCATCTGGCATGTCAAAGCCTCCGGACTGGTGATGCGTCGATGGCCGTCGCAGCGGGTGTCAATGTGATTCTTAGCCACGAGTTCATGTCAACAATGACTATGATGAAGTTAGTAAGAAAGACACATTGTATTTAACTAGATTTAACAAATACCCAGGTTCCTTTCCCCGGACGGACGATGCCATACATTCGACGAAAATGCCAGCGGATACGCTCGAGGCGAAGGTATTGGGTGTTTGATCCTCAAGCCACTAAGAGACGCCATTCAAGACCATGACCCCATTCGCGCCATAATTCGAGGCTCTGGGCTGAATCAAGACGGGAGAACCCCCGGAATTACCCTACCGAATGGCATGTCGCAAGAAGCCCTGATGCGTCATGTCTACGAGGTGGCTGGCCTCGATCCATGCGAGACGGACTTCGTCGAAGCCCACGGTACTGGAACTCAGGCTGGCGACCATATTGAAACAGCAGCTCTCGCAAAGGTATTTTGCCACAATCGAAGTCCCATGCGACCGCTACGAGTCGGGTCCATTAAAACCAATGTCGGCCATTTGGAGGGTACGAGTGGAGTTGCGGGCGTTATTAAAGCCGTCCTAATGCTTGAGAATCGGACCTTTCTTCCCAACCGCAACTTTCGAGTGGTCAATCATCGTATCCGATGCGAAGACTGGAAACTGAAGGTAAGAGTTCCGAACACCTTCATTTAGGTATTTGTCATTAATCCTGCCACAGATACAATTATCTGCGGAGCCGTGGGAATACCCGGGTCCGCATCGTGTTTCTGTGAACAGCTTCGGATATGGGGGGAGTAACGCACATGCCATACTCGAAGATGCATCAAGCTATCTTTACAGTCGTGGACTGAGAAGCATAGTGCAATATGGCGAGCATGTTGTCGATGCCAACGAAGTTTGCCCTAACCCATCTCGAGTCTACATGTTCTCTGGGTTTGATGAGAGGTCCACCACGAGGCAGCTTCAAAACTTTCGAGAATATCTACTCAAGGAAAGGTCTGAGGCAGATGATAGATACATGAGTAACCTAGCTTATACGTTGAACGAACGCCGTACGGTCCATGCCTGCAGAGCTGCCGTTGTAGGAGCATCTCCTGCCACACTAGCAGAAGCATTATCTGCTCGGGTGAAAATTGTTAAAGCTCGTCGACGACCAACTATCGTGTTCGTCTTCACGGGACAGGGTGCGCAGTGGGCGGGAATGGGAAAGGAGCTACTCGAGGCATACCCGGTATTCCACGAATCAATCCAAAGAATCAACGACTATATGCTATCCATTGGTGCTCCTTACTGTATGGTGGGTACGTTAATCTGGTATTACCCCTTACCAGGATTCGGTTCATGTCATGACCAGCATCCGCTGATAAATGTTAATAGATGAGATCCTGAAGACTCAAGAAGTTTCGCGACTGAGCAACCCCCTCTTCAGCCAGCCCATATGTGCTGCCCTTCAAATAGCCCTGGTTGATCTACTGGCATCTTGGGGGATACATCCAGACTCAGTAACCGGACACTCTAGCGGGGAAATTGCCGCTGCATATGCTACTGGCGCATTGACCATGGAGGATGCCATGGCTGTGGCTTACTACCGAGGAGTGGTTGTCAGTAGCTCGTCTTTCGCTAATGGGCAGATAAGGGGGGCCATGCTTGCCCTCGGGACGTCTGTCCGGGAGAGCCAGTCGTATCTCGAAATGCTTCAATCGGGCAAGGCTGTTGTAGCGTGTATCAACAGCCCATCGAGTGTCACGATTGCCGGAGACCTTCCTGCTATCGATGAATTAGAGCGGATCGTTCGCGAAAAGCAAGTTTTCAGCCGCCGACTAGCAGTGGAAGTTGCATACCATTCCCACCATATGGAATTAGTTAAGGAGCAGTACTTGGGTCATATAGCGCATGTGAGCCCACGGAGACGTGAGGAGGTTGCAGACTATCTTCATAATCGATCTGTATCCTTTTTCTCTTCCGTTACAGGAGCGGAGATCAACCCATCCGAACTGGATTCACGATATTGGGTTAGTAACCTTCTAAACCAGGTGAACTTTGCCGATTCGTTGCGCGCTCTGTGCTTTGAGACAATTAACCAGCGGGATCCCGTCAGGACGCTAGGAAACAAGCGAACAAAGCGAGCCGGTACGGCTCAAAAGGTCAGCGTGGATGCCCTTGTTGAGGTTGGTCCTCATGCTACACTGGCAGGGCCAATCAAGCAGACCTTGCGAGATGACACGAAGCTCAATGCAGCTGATATTTTATACATTAGCGTTTTGACCAGAAAGAGCAATGCTATTACAACCGCTCTAACGGCTGCCGCTACACTAATGTGTACCGGATATCCCGTGGACTCCCGGGCGATTAACGATCCCACGGCCTCTCAGGAACCAAGCGTGCTTGTTGACCTCCCTCCGTATTCGTGGAGTCATACAAACACATATTGGGCAGAGCCCCGGATCAGCAAGACCTTTCGCAATCGCAAGTATGCCAGGACAGATCTATTGGGCGTCATCGATAGGATGGCTTGTTCTTTTCAGCCTTTGTGGAGAAACTTTCTTCGCGTGTCTGAAAACCCTTGGCTATTGGATCACAGAATCGAATCTAATATTGTATATCCTGCTGCTGGGTATATTGTCATGGCGATAGAGGCATTCCTTCAGCATACCTTAATCGGTACCACTGCAGATGAGAAACCCACAATCTACATTCGTGACATATCCATTCAATCGGCTCTAGTACTCCACGAGACAGCGGCTGTAGAGACCTTACTCATACTTAACCAATGCGAGAGCAACTCTCGTGCCTCCCATCAGGCTCACAAATTTCACATTTACTCAGTCACGCAGGACAATATATGGACAGAGCATTGCAATGGTTTGATCGGAGCACAGAATGGCGATCGAGTCGAATCTGGGCTTGAATCTGAGCGAGCAGCCCACAAATTTACTTCCCTCGACATCCCATCATTTTACAAAGCCTTAGCCAGTGTCGGGCTCGAGTACGGACCGTGCTTCGCTAACATCAAGCAAGCACGCTTCAAGAACTCAACGTGTGTAGCAGAGATTATCACTCCAGATACTGCTGCAGTGATGCCCATGAATTTTCAGTTTCCGTTTCTGATACATCCTTGCACTTTGGACAGTATAATTCACACGATATTCGTCAACACGGACACCATCAACGACCCTGCCGTTCCTGTCCGTATCGATGAGATGTGCGTGTCATGCCGCACAGATTACGCGGCTGGGAGCAAACTAAATGTGTTGACCAAAACACAGTGCACAAGGAAGGGGGATCTTATAGCCTCGATTTCAGTTCTGGATGAATCTCGGCGACCGTCTATTTCGATTGCGGGTCTACGGTGCAGGCGTCTTGGACCGAGCCCACCTCCGGAGTCGAAGAGAATGAAGAATCATATAGCACATGAGTTGAAATGGGATTTGGATATAGATTTCCTGGCCGGGTCTGCGTTATCGAGCATTGTCCCCGTCTGCAAGGAGTCAAAAACGCAGTGTAGTGGATTTAACGCTTTGCATGAAGCATGCGCATTATACTACATCAAGGAATACGTTAAACATGTGGATCAAGCGACCACTGAGAAGCTCCAGCCTTTCAGGAAAAGACAGCTCGAATTCTTCAAAGAGATAGCGACCCAGCGATATCAAAGATCCCGCAATATTCAGAGTGATGATATCGAACAAGTCAAATCGTCCGGCCCTGAAGGTCATATTCTCTGCACTGTGGGCGCCAATCTCTCTCTTAGCTTGACGGAGGACACCAGCCTTGGAACAGTTGATGAACACTCCATGTGGGACGAGTACTGGAAAACGGTCTACGATGACCCGGCATATGAAACAGTCTCCAGGTACTTGGACCTGGTTGGCCATAAGAACCCTATGGCATCAATCCTTGAAGTCGAGGCTAGTACGGGTGGAGCATCGAAGAGATTCCTCCAACGGCTCGTCGGGGCAAAGGGTGGTGTTACTCGATTCACCAAGTATACCGCAACACACCCAGATTTACGTCTTCTAGAGTCAACACGAGATGAGATCTGTACATGGGACCACTGCGTGGAAATGAAGGAGCTTGACGTCGAGGGAGACCTAAATGCCCAGGGTTTCGCCATACAGCAGTACGATGTCGTGGTTATTGCACATGGGCTATACACAGTCAAATCGAAGAATAAAGCATTGAGCAATATTCATAGTCTCCTCAAGCCTAATGGTCATCTGGTTCTGATCGACCCTTTATTCAAACCGAAATTATCCGAGTATGTGATATTCGCTGATTTTGCGGGGCCGTGGAAGCAAGATGGAGTTGGATATTTCGACAATGACTTGATAACCACTCTGAAGGATGCTCAGTTCTCGGAACTGCAAGAACTACACGGGTCTAGAGATCAGCATATGGCTATTATTTCTCGGCCTGGGAGACAACAGGCTTCTCTCACGTCAGAAGTTGTGATTGTCGCAGAGGAAGGCGAGTGTGGTGTACAGATACCCCATTTGCGGGACCTTCTTTCTTCAGTATCGCAAGTTGACACAACCGACCTTGCTCATCTAAAGCCGCAGAGAAAGGCTTGTGTCGTCCTGAGTGATCTGCAGGCACCGGTCCTAGCACCTCTAAATCAAGCAACAATGGATATAATTAAGCAGATATTTCTGGAAGCGGCCTGCGTCCTCTGGGTGACGCGTGGTGGCACAATCACACCAGTCAATCCAGCAGCCGGCATTATCACCGGCTTTACACGGACTGCTCGCTCAGAGACGGGAGTAGAGCCTATTATTACACTTGATTTAGATGCTGGTAGTCCGCTTTGCGGGTATCGAGCGGCTGAACTCATCTACGATCTTGTTCGTCATCGTATGTTGGGAGGGAAGTCAGCCGAGTCCGATACAGAGTATGTGGAAAGGAGTGGTGCGCTTCTTATCCCTCGGATTATGGAGAACCAACGGTTGAATGAAGCGATTGCATCTGTTCAAGATCAGCATCACACAAGCGTTGAAGCCTTCCATCAGGAGAACCGACCTCTGAGAGTGGCGGTGAATGATAGTGTCCAACCCGAAGATATCCACTTCATAGATGACAGCCGGATTACCACGCTTTCGGATATTGAGGTCCGCATACACGTCCATGCCGTCGGACTGAGTGAGCGAGATGCGCAGCTAGCGGATAGCCAAGCTTCAGGCGCAGCGGAAATTGGGCTCGGATGTGGCGGGACTGTACAAGCTGTCGGTAGATCCGTTCGCAAACTGATACCTGGAGACAGAGTAGCCTGCCTTAGATCAGGAACAGCCGCAAGTTTCTACCAAGACAGAGAAACTGCATTTCAAAAAATACCTTCGGATATGTCTTTTGAAACTGCTGCCGCGATTCCTGCGGCTTATTGCACAGCTTTCCATGCCGTCCATTGCCTTGCTGGTATAAAACCTGGAGATCGAATATTGATTAGCTCTGCTGTTGGAGCAGTCGGTCAAGCTGCAATCGAAGTATGTACTGTATCAGGTGCTCATGCATACGCGCTTGTGGGGAGCGTCGCAGATAAAGAACTTTTGGTCTCCTCGTCTCTGTTGCCAGATGAACGGATACTCCTGACTGACGAGTCGTACTTCAAAGATCTGCTTATGTTGACCGATAACAAAGGAGTGAAGACGATAGTCAACTGTGGTGAATCCGACAATCATACCTTCCGTTCATTATGGAAATGTTTTGGAGCATCAGGCACTTTCATTCAATTACATGCCCGGAACACAGCTGAGAAACGTGGATGGGAAGTGCCAGAACTCGACAAAGGTATCATTTTTGCTACAATAGATATTGGGAACCTAGTCAACAATAATTGTGAAATGCTTGACGAGGTTTGGGACCGAGTAGCGCGTCTTTTTCGCCGAGGCACACTCCGTGGTCACTCACACCCGACCACGTATAGCATCTCGAACATTGCTGAAGCTCTGAGTGTTCTCACGCTGACAGATCATCCAGACCCGATTGTACTCACAGCTGGTACTGATGACATGGTTAAGGTTCGTACTGGTCCCTTATCTATTGGAAAATACTAAGTCGGTAGACTATCGTCCCTAGGCAACCCGATATGCTTCTCCGACCAGATGTATCATACATGCTTGTCGGAGGACTTGGTGGTATCGGTCGCGCGACAGCACTCTGGTTCGCAGATCATGGAGCAAGAACAATCATCTTTGTCAGTAGGAGCGGACTATCAGGAGCATCGTCTCAAAGGACTATACAGGGATTGAACGAGAAGGGAGTCCGAACCATCATTCATGCCTGCGACATATCCCAATCTGATCAAGTTGAAAAGATGGTGAACGATCTTGAAGAAACTGTACCACCAATTCGGGGCGTCATCCAAGGTGCCATGATTCTAAGGGTACCTTCTCCTAACACTCGGCCTACAAGGATGAAGCTGACAGATCCCAGGACACCCATATCGAGAAAATGACTCTTGCCGACTACACTACAATACTTGGGCCAAAGTACCACGGCACTTGGAACCTCCACCGCTACCTCCCATCCAATCTCGATTGGTTCATCATGCTATCTTCCATTAGCGGCATAATAGGCAACGCGACGCAGGCCGCCTACGCCGCCGGCTCAACATTCATGGACTCATTCGCAGCATACAGGAACTCCTTAGGCCTTCCGGCAGTATCCTTAGATCTAGGAGTAATCACCGATGCGGGCTATCTAGCCGAGAACAAAGAACTGGCATCGAAAATGGAGCAGCAAGGATTCCAGGGAACTGATACTAAGACCCTTATGTCATTGATCGAGGTAGCAATCACGAGCTGCCAGGAAGACAGAACGACTTCCCAAATAATTACCGGTTTGGGTCAGTGGAAAGCAGGTCGATCACTACCAAACTTCGATGCACCTCTTTTCTCCCACTTTCGTCGACTCCATCTGGACACGTCAGTCAGCTCCCAGACCGAAATACCCGATACACTGAGACAGGCCCTCCAGGACACGAAAACTCTTGAAGATGCTACAGCTGTAATCTATACAGCTTTAAGTACTCGAGTCGCCACTCATCTCTCAATTCCAGTTGACAGCATCAACCCTACAGGTCCAATAACGGAGTACGGAATCGATTCTCATGTAGCGGTCGAACTGCGGAACTGGATCTCCAAATACATAGAGGGCACGGTTCCTATTCTGGAAATCTTAGCTAGTTCGTCCTTGATGGAGTTGGCAGGGAAGATAGCAGACAGGTCCAATCTAGTTAGGGTCGATGAGGAGCAGTTATCGTCGGCGTTCTGAGGACTGAGGCTAGAAAACTTGGTAAATTGCCTGTCATATAGTATATCTCTGCTCTGGAAGTAATTATATGAATTCAATTTACAGTGAAGATCGACATTTACACAATCGATACTATACCAAGACCACACCCAGTTTCTCGCGAATGGACAAGGTAATTCAACAATGAAGCTAAACTCTTTGGCCTGTTCAACCAACCTGTAGAGCCCTGCAGGCCCTCCCACGTGATTGAATAGTAGAGATACATGTTAATTTCATCGGCGTATTACAGAGAAGAGGCTCGAGTTGTATTTAAATGCAGATGAAGTTATGTACCTGTATCTCATGAACCCGCAACAGTCTTTTCACTCATAAAATAATTCACACATTCCTGATCTAAGCTCCATATCCAAAGCCATATTACCAACCGAAGCTTTATTAGTCGCTGCATTTCATACTGGAAGGAGAGGAAAGTTCCCTAGCTACGCAGATCTCTGACTTGTTGGGGAAGAGGTGTTCAAGGAACGACTTTATTGCCCTACGGTATTTAGTCGACTGGGATTGACATGACCTTTTCTACAACGATTAATGAGGTCATATGCCCAGTTACGTTTTCTAAGTATGGTAAATAGGCTAAATGCTCAAATTCAACACGAGAGTTATATTAGTGCCAGGGTATGGTAGTGGTGCACATCGGAGCTTGCACAGTAGTTGGAGGTTGTTTTAATCCAATGCCGTATGGCAGTATACGGACAAGAATCCCAAGGGGATCGTTAAAAAGTTCTTCATTACATACCTTCTAAGCGCGATGGCGATATTCTGAATAAAAACAACTATTCCTGGATACGTTCTTTGTTCATTCTAGGGCATACTCTTATATCTATGTCATCCAACTCTCCGAATCTAGCAAAGTCCATATACCTCTCGATCCTTTATCGACTCAAGAGTAGACTCTCCTCATCATGATATATTCCACCACCCATGCTTTCAGAACTCGTACTGGGATCATCCGAGGTACATAATGCCTTCGTATGCTGTTTTTGAGCGCATATCAAAGTCCGAGTCAACTTCGCAGTGCTCATGCTCAAACCATGCACCACAACAGAGCCCAAAACAGTAAAGCAAACAACGGGCCAAACCAACTCCACAGTTTCACAGGCATATTGGTCCCAGTCATCCCCTGGCTGCACCTGTGTCCGAGAACAAGAGGAATTAAGAATATCCCTGGCCTCCATGGACAAAAACAGAGCACCAACACCCATGGGTCCAAAGTGGCCGCAGAAGAGCGCCTCTCTGTACGTTTTGATATCGGGATTAAATCGTTTCAGTGCGACAATGAAAGGGATTCGACGAAGTAGTAGAACAAGGAGCACAAAGATCCCGATCTTTGACAATGATAACTTTGGTGTATCAGTGACAGCGGCCCAAGGGATCATCAGGCCGAAATAGATAAACGTCGCTATGCTGAGAGAGAAGCTGATGAATGATGTGGCCACAGGATTTACTTGGTAGGCGTGTTCAAGCCGGCCGTGGTATGCATACCCGATGCCTGCGCTGAAGACAAGTAGGAAGTCATCCATTCCCATTGTGCTTGAGAATCCTAAGCTGAAGAAGATCAGAGCTAAGGGGAACAGAGCAACGAAGTTCTCAGTAATCCTGCCACGCTCATGGGAATATCGGAGAAGTCGGTTCGCTCCATAACCGAGACTTATCCCGACAGCAACACTCGCAATGCATTGGTAGGCTATTGTCACCGTCAAGTATTCCCGCAGCACAGCACCAGCCGAATGCTCCTTCAGGATGAAAATCCCGAGATATAAGAACGGGAACGAGGTGCCATCATTCACACCAGACTCCGCGGCCAGAAGATACTTAATACGGTCGCTGGTCGCCTTGGGATCCTCCAGGATGGTCGCGACCAGCACCGGGTCGGTGGGAGTGAGGCAAGCGCTGATAACGAGCGCAGAAGGGTAGCTAGCACCGAAAATGAGATGGATCAGGATCGCACATACTACCCAGCCACCTATCATAACAGGGCCAAGAAGAATGCCAATTCCTTTCCAGTGCTTGCTGCAATATCCCTCAGGGAGCTCAATGCCCACGATGAATACCTGCATGCTTGCAGTGAGTCGTGCTAGTTCCTTGGTGACATGATCTCCGAGCTTCCACGGCTGGGGCTCAACAGCACCCAATACCGCGGGTCCGGTCAGAATTCCGACCAACGTAGCAAGCGGGGGTTCTGCCAGAAGGAGTGTTTCTTTTAGAAAACGTGAAAGCACAGTATAGAGGAGGATACTGCCCGAGAGGAACAGGAAGCTGAGATTGAGTGGTGTAGGGTGGATCTGACTCCATACCATGATGAATTTGGTAAACCGAAGACTGTTTGGATAAGAAGAATGATAGTTGAAACTTCTGGCTGTCTACCTACTAAACTAACCATAGCTGTTCTCTTTATGCAGACAGTTAAATGTTGAGCGGTTAGGAGAATGCATGGGTGTTTGTAGATGCTTTCTCATTCTGGGCAAGGAAGTGATAACAAATGACTTGCCAAGCCACGTACCATGGTATTTTCTTGGTTGAATCAAAAGGAAGAACTGGTAGAGCAAAACCTCCCACCCTTATGGTTCGTTGACAGCTGGTAGTGACGTCAACGATATGTGAGGCAAACCGTTTGGATTCTTGCCTGTCGATTCTGACGCAGCAGTAGTTGTCCCAATAGGTAGTTTCATGTTAGATAAGGTTGCTTCGCAGATCCAAGGCTCCTTGATCTTCCTTGGCTCTGCATAGAAGTCAAGTGTGCTGTCCTTGTAGGGCTGTAGTGCTGATTAGTAAGCCAGGGTTGGATCATCCCTTTCCGACTACTTGACTACTATTAACAATTCCTTGAAACAACAAGTAGCTTCTCCAGTCATGTTCTTATCTTTCAAGTCTGAAATTGTTATGCTGGCTAAGGCCGATGCTTTGGCGCACGGCCAGCAGGAAGTCCCCTTATCCTCCTACTCGCACTGATTATTTGGAGGCACGCCGGACCCTTTCGGTGGTGGTGTTAAATAGGTTTCTTTCATTTTTACTGTTATATTGCTCTATTAACACATAATACTGTACGTTATATCACCAACCAATTAATTATCGCCCCAAAATCCGATCACGATGCACAAATCTCCCATCCCGCTTGATCTGGTCGTGAAAGTTCCTCGCCCAATGCAAATGATAACTATCACCCAGCTCCGTGAATAATCTCATAGACATCTCCTGATCTTCCAGGTTCTCTGAATGATTGAACGGCGAATACATATATCGTCGCTGGATCACAGGCATGTTCTTGTCCCACCCCTGGTCGACGGCATATCGTGCTACAGCAACTGCCTTGGCGTCCGTTGCATATGCTTGCGGGGTGTCGCGGAAGATATTCCGGGGTACTTGGTCCAGGAGAAGGATTAGGGCTAGTGCGCCCTCGCCCTGGCCGTCAAACTTCCAAGCGTCGAGGGCCCCTGTTCTGGCAGCTTCGTAGTCGGATCCGAGGTGCTTGCGAACGTAGGCGTCGTCGGACGGACTTCCGTACCAAAATGACTTTTGTTGAAGATACTCTCGGGAGCCTTTCTGGCCAAACCAGAACGTGAGGACTTTGTCGTAAGATGTTGACATTGTTTTTCGCATGGATTTCGTTTGGCCGGAAGGCGGGAGTAAGGAGGTGGATTCACGGGCTGTATACAGAGACCTAGTATGCTATCGGTCTCGATATGACCCTGATCTTATGTGAGATTGAGTTGTGATCGTATTCAACTTCATTGTTGATCCATTCGTTGATGTTTTATACTTGCGCCACCGTCAGTCTAACCCATTTAGGATATCACACTCTGAACTTAAATTTGCTCAGACATTAAATCAAAGCATAAGCTTATGTTTCCATAATCAAAACCATCAAATATCCAATTGGGGATGTGGTTTAGTGGTATAATACTCCCTTAGCATGGGAGTGGTCCGGGGTTCGATTCCCCGCGTCTCCATCTTTTTTGTCAGTTTCACTACCTCGCTTTTGTTCTTTTTCCGCTTCTTTTTAGTTTGCTTAGGGTTTATTTTTTGTTTTCTGATATGTATATTACTGTGAGGCTTTTAGAATCCCTCAATCGGCCCCCATTGCGTGGTCTTGATCGGTGGGACGCGGAGTAGTATATTAGTGTCCTTGCGGTGAAATATATATCCAGTATTTCTCCCACCTATCTTAGTGTTATACATTAAGGAACTTGAACCTGTAAAAACAACATGTCGGAAACCAATGTCTGTATTAATCGTACTACCTTAATAATTCTATATCCACTCTTAGTCAAATTTCTTCCAGATACTCAGTGGTCCAGAGGCACCAAATCGAACTATCGTTAGAGATGCTGGACACTAGAAGTTGATAGCATTAATCAATCCGATGACTCACGATGCAGCCCATACCCTAGAACAATTGATCAACAACTCGCTTCATCCACTAAATACTAAATCCTTGATAAATGTACAGAAAAGTATCACGCACATATGATAATCTCCCACCAGTGACCATAGCTTAATCTCCTCCAAACCACCACCATGTCCTCTGCTCCCGTCAGCCAACCAAACCCCCAAATCGACCATGCACACGCATAACTTCAACCTCATCTACGCCGCACCACAGCCGATCCCCGACCTGTAGTTCTAATGACCTGCGGAATTGCAGGCAGAGCCCCCTTCTCCATGACATTACTACCCACAAGGACCTAATTTATATCAGGTTCCGGAAAGTCAACACTGGCCCATTCAATCGTCTCCGCATATCCGTCCTTCCGCCGTCTCTCCATCGACTCCTACATCTATTCTCACCACGGCCTCTGGAATATCGACTACCCCCGAGAACGATACGAAAAATACCAACTCGAAGCCGAAGCAGTACTACGGGCGAAACTTATCACCGCATTGACCGGAGGACAGGTAGATCTCGTACTCGACTTTTCGTTCGCATACCGCGAGGTACGCGAGGAGTGGAAGAGATTAATTGAGGGATCAGGAGGGAGATGGGTATTGGTGTTTTTGGATGTTGATGCTGCGGAACTCCGACGGAGGGTTCAGGCTCGGAATGAGCGAGTTGATAAGGATGGGGACTCGGCGTTTTATGTAACCGAGGAGATTCTGGAACGATATCTTAGTGGATTTGAGAGACCTGATGGCGAAGGGGAGATTGTGCTGTGAGGGGACTTTAGCTGTGCTGTTGTTCCTTTGGTGTGATGTATGGATATTTTGGGTGGGTATATTTGGGCTGAGCTGGAGTTGGGTGGAGACCTCAGCACCCTGACCTGGTGTTTGACGTGCAAATAGTTTTTATTGTATGGAGATCTGCATATGCATCTGCTCAAGTATAATTATTTGGACTTGCTAGTTATCGGCGAAGCTGCCATGGATAAGACATCTGTGATTTCAAACATTGCTCTATGTCGGAACGTCTTCTGCGTAGATGACTATTCATTGTAAGACTTAGTTACCTTTATGAGGGTAGAGTGAGGATCGGACGATGTTGTCTACTGCGGCACAATGAAACTGACATACAGACATAAGAGAATCGATGAGACACATCGTTGTATAAGGTTACCAGAGCTGAACAGAAAGAAGTAACACAATTCTGAATACGAAGGCCCACTGATTATCTTCTAGTCGGATTTAACGGCACTCCCGCGTTCGGCATGGCGGCGGTTTTAGAAAGCCCTAGGAATACCCCTGGTGTTTGGCTGAAATAGGACAAACCACACTCGGAAGGCACTAGACCATCTCATAGTAAATGCCGATGCCCGAACCGTAAGCGCACCTCTACTCGCAGCTTAAGGGGATTTCTCGTATGACTCAATTAGCGGACAAACGCCCTTGTGTCATGCTGCTATGCCTGACTTTATATATGTCGTTGTGGAGTTTCTTGAACGAGATGCCGACTCGTGGCCAGAGAATCTAGAAAGCAATCGCCATGGAAACACACCGAGAGAAAGAATTAAAGACATCGACGATTCTAATCTTGTCTTATCATCCGCTTGATAGCCAGATATGCCCATCCAGTTAAAAAGCAAGGAGTAGATTTACATTAGGTAGCTACTGGAGAGGTGGGTGCTTTCCACCATTCCATCACTCGAGTGATTATCTTAAGAGTCTCGGAAACCCTACTTCGTGACAGTGACCCTTTCTGATGGACTACAGTTATACCTCAAGGGGCATGTAGTTGCTCCTAACCCTTGAGAACGGGAGGTCCCCAACAAGCTTGTTGAATTGCACGAGACAGCCCTGATTGCAGCAGAACATCTCTGAAACCAAGGGTAGTCGTATATGGGACCTGCCTGTGGTTTAGCATGCACTCGGAGGATTCCTCGGAGATAACGCTTTCGTAAGGCACTACTAATCAATCTTTGCTGGATGACTGGTTGGGTATACAATAACGTCATACTGACTGTTACCTTGTATCTGAGTTAATTTGCGTTCACATGAGTATAAGGACAAAAAATTGCGTTCTAGAAGCAGGGCGCGATTCCGTCTATTTCGCAAGTCTAACCTTATCAG
This sequence comes from Aspergillus minisclerotigenes, assembly GCA_028505775.1. Lineage (NCBI taxonomy): Eukaryota > Fungi > Ascomycota > Eurotiomycetes > Eurotiales > Aspergillaceae > Aspergillus > Aspergillus minisclerotigenes. The sequence goes on from JAHXGP010000012.1 coordinate 113,942, forward strand.
GAATAATGTCGGAAGCTGCCCACATCCGCCCCGACTTTCATCAATGCCCTAACTAGTTAGTCAATTACTGAACTACAACGGATGACAAAGAAAAATGGGAAAAAGGGAAAGAATCCGAATATTAATAGAAGGCTCGGGCGTCGGTGTCAACCAAACACGAGGTATGGGGTCTTTTACGACATAGATTACCAATAAGATGAGTCTTGGCATGTGTGAGAATTCATGCTCGATGTGAGGGATGAAGGTGAGCCACAATACAGAGTCGATAGAGCAGATTCAGAGTTTGTCATGGCAGCAAATCATCATCGTCGTATCGTACTTGCGCAAGTTCACCGTCTCATCTGGTTGAAGTTGATAGTCGAGATTTATGTAACATAAGCAGACGCCGCATGGTACTTGCGCAGATGATTACCTGGAAGTAGACATGTCGAGTTATGTTACTGATAATATCGCTCTCCACCTATTTCAGTGTTGGAACGCTTCTCGTTTCCTGTTTCGATAAACTCTCGGGGTCCGTGGTGGTGGTGGTGACTTTGCCCGGAATTTAGATAGGAACATGAACGTGGACTATAGCCACTAAACAATCGGCTGACGCGAGAATTGAAAAGATTAGGTAGACAACAAAGGGGCAAATAAAAAAAAAGAGAAAAAGGAAAATTTCTGCGCCACAGCCGAGACGATCAAGATAATTTTGTATTTACTATCAGATCAAATGGAAAATTTGACAAGACGTCGGAAGACAGCTCCCCGCGCTAAACCAGAAAAGGAGCATCCGCTGACTCAGCGGAAGCATTCGGACTTTGAAAGTCCCCAAGAAGCCAATCAAGAGCGCCAATTGAACCGACAACCGCTGAGTCATCGGAAGGGAAAACGAGATTGGCCCCGATCGGTCAGTCGAAGGCCGAGTCCGAACCCAAACTATCCAACACTAAGATTCCTGATCGACAAATGAGTTTGCTGCTCGACATGCAAATTCTGGAAGGGACTTGCATGTAAGCTTGAACGTTTCCCCTTTCCCATCCGTTGATTGGTTTGAAACGGCGCAGAACCTGACGGAGATAACCACTGGCTTTAGGCCCCACCGCTCGGAATATCGACCTTTTTCATTCCCTTTTCCGCGACAAGGACTTGATAGCCACGTCTAAGCAAGATGACGCCCCTAACAAATCCCAATAAACTATGGAGTCCGCTGGAGCCTCGATCCATCCCTGGTGGGTCGCTTAAATGTGAACTCGGTGCCGGTCTGGTTTCAGGCCCCCAGACCCACTCAAGGGCAATGTGCTTATATACTTCGTTGCCCGTCCCATCCTCGTGAGGGAGGATTTTCTTTCTCGCTGTGAAATCTCGCCAGAACGCTTCCTGCAGCCTGAATTGCAGTCCAAGCTTCCCTCAAGCCATGGAGGGTCAGGACTACTATGCGAAGGCGCCGCCTTCGGACAACAGAGATGATACCGACAGCACAGCTACGGTGATGGGTGATGAGTCTGCGCCAACCCCCCGCCCTGCCAATGTCAGCCGCGCCGAAGACTGGAGCTTGATGCCACAAGTTAAACAGCAGCATGAACGAGATGTGGCGTCCGGTTTCAAGAGTCGTGAACTCGGCGTCACCTGGAAGAATGTGAACGTCGAAGTGGTTAGTTCCGAGGCCGCCGTCAACGAAAACTTCCTATCCCAGTTCAACATCCCCCAGAAAATCAAAGATGGTCGCAACAAACCACCCCTCCGCTCGATTCTTCAGAACAGCCATGGCTGCGTGAAACCCGGGGAAATGCTTCTCGTGTTGGGTCGGCCGGGTTCAGGTTGCACGACCCTGCTCAAAATGCTCTCGAATCGACGACTCGGGTATAAATCGGTGGAGGGTGACGTCCGTTTTGGGTCGCTAACTCATAAAGAAGCCAACCGTTATCATGGCCAAATTGTTATGAACACGGAAGAAGAGCTATTCTTCCCCACACTGACAGTGGGTCAGACGATGGACTTCGCAACCCGGCTCAAGATTCCTTTCAACCTCCCTAAAGGCGTAGAGTCGGCGGAAGCGTATCGCCTGGAAATGAAAAAGTTTTTGCTGGAAGCCATGGGAATCTCGCACACGAACGATACGAAGGTCGGTAACGAGTATGTTCGAGGTGTTTCCGGTGGTGAGCGCAAGCGTGTCTCAATCATAGAATGTATGGCCTCTCGTGGGTCAGTGTTCTGCTGGGATAACAGTACACGTGGGTTAGACGCCAGCACTGCTCTCGAGTGGACTAAAGCCATTCGGGCCTTGACAGATGTTATGGGCTTGTCCACCATTGTAACGCTTTACCAGGCGGGCAATGGAATCTATGACTTGTTCGATAAGGTACTGGTCTTGGATGAGGGCAAGCAGGTTTACTACGGGCCCATGTCCCAGGCAAGGCCCTTCATGGAGGACCTGGGTTTCGTCTGCCGCGAGGGGTCTAACGTCGCTGACTTCCTGACTGGTGTGACTGTTCCCACGGAACGCAAGATCCGACCCGGATATGAGAACCGATTCCCCCGCAATGCCGACATGCTCCTAGCGGAATATGAGAAGTCTCCCATCCGTGCTCAAATGATGGCAGAATACGACTACCCAGACTCCGATCTCGCCCGGGAACGCACCGACAACTTCGAGATGGCAATTTCGCACGACAGGAGCAAGAAGCTACCGAAGAACAGCCCGATGACGGTCGATTTTGTTCAGCAGGTCAAGGCATGTATCACTCGTCAGTACCAGATCCTTTGGGGTGATAAAGCCACTTTTATCATCAAACAGGTGTCGACCTTGGCCCAGGCCTTGATTGCAGGATCCCTGTTTTACAATGCGCCTAACAATTCGGGAGGTCTCTTTGTCAAATCCGGTGCTCTTTTCTTTTCCTTGCTCTATAATAGTTTGTTGTCTATGTCTGAAGTGACCGATTCATTCAGTGGTCGGCCGGTCCTGGTCAAGCACAAAGGTTTCGCTTTTTTCCACCCCGCTGCTTTCTGTATCGCTCAGATCACTGCCGATATCCCAGTCCTCCTGTTCCAGATCAGCATCTTTTCCCTTGTGGTCTATTTCATGGTGGGCCTCACCATGAGTGCGTCTGGTTTCTTCACGTATTGGGTCTTGGTTTTTGCTACGACAATGGTAAGGGCTCTCCCATGGTATTTAGTCAACAATGTTTGAAGTGCAGCCATGGGCTAACTGAATTGCACTATAGGTTATGACCGCATTGTTCCGTGCGGTTGGAGCACTCTTCACGACATTTGACGGCGCGTCCAAGGTTTCCGGTTTCCTCATTTCCGCTCTGATCATGTACACCGGATATATGATCACGAAGCCGCAGATGCATCCCTGGTTTGGCTGGATCTACTGGATTAATCCTCTTGCATATGGCTTTGACGCCTTACTTTCGAGCGAGTTCCACAACAAGATTATTCCTTGTGTGGGCACAAACCTCATTCCTACTGGTCCTGGGTATGAAAATGTCCCCAATCATCAGTCCTGTGCTGGTGTTGGTGGCGCTATCCAAGGCAACAACTATGTGACCGGAGACCAGTATCTGGCTTCATTGTCCTACAGCCACAACCATGTCTGGCGTAACTTCGGTATCCTATGGGCCTGGTGGGCTTTATTCGTGGCCGTGACTATCATTGCCACGTCCCGGTGGAAAGCTGCTTCAGAAAGTGGTAACACGCTTTTGATCCCGCGCGAGAGGTTAGATAAGCATAGCCAGGTTGCCCGCTTCGATGAAGAGTCTCAGGTAAACGAGAAGGAGAAGAAGCGTAACGACGGAAGCTCCCAGGAGGGTGACGATCTTGACAACCAACTGGTCCGCAACACGTCTGTTTTCACCTGGAAAGACTTGACATATACTGTGAAAACACCTACTGGTGACCGTGTGCTCCTCGATAATGTCTATGGATGGGTTAAGCCTGGTATGCTGGGTGCCCTGATGGGCTCTTCTGGCGCTGGAAAGACTACCCTCCTTGATGTATTGGCTCAGCGAAAGACCGAAGGAACTATCCATGGTTCTATTATGGTTGATGGACGACCCTTGCCTGTTTCATTCCAGCGCTCTGCAGGCTACTGTGAACAGCTTGATGTCCATGAACCGTTTGCAACCGTGCGTGAAGCTCTTGAGTTCTCTGCCTTGCTCCGTCAGCCGCGTGATGTCCCTGATGATGAAAAACTGAAATATGTGGATACCATCATCGAACTTTTGGAATTACATGATATCGCCGACACGCTGATTGGCCGTGTTGGTGCTGGACTGAGTGTGGAACAGCGTAAGCGTGTTACTATCGGTGTGGAACTGGTCTCAAAGCCGAGCATTCTGATCTTCCTGGATGAGCCGACATCAGGTCTTGATGGCCAATCTGCCTATAATACTGTCCGTTTCCTACGCAAACTGGCTGATGTTGGCCAGGCTGTTCTGGTTACTATTCACCAACCTTCTGCCCAGCTATTTGCTGAGTTCGATACCCTGCTTCTCCTGGCTAAAGGTGGAAAAATGGTCTACTTTGGTGACATTGGTGACAATGGCCAGACGGTCAAGGATTATTTCGGCCGTTATGGTGCTGCGTGTCCATCCGGTGTCAACCCCGCTGAGCATATGATTGATGTTGTCTCTGGTACTCTCTCCCAGGGTCGCGATTGGAATAAGGTCTGGCTGGAGTCTCCAGAGAACCAGCGTTCTATCGAAGAGCTTGACCGGATCATTAGTGACGCTGCGTCTAAGCCCCCTGGCACCTTTGATGACGGCCGTGAATTTGCCACGAGCCTTTGGACACAGATCAAGTTGGTGAGCCAGCGTATGTGTGTGGCACTGTACCGGAATACCGACTATGTCAACAATAAACTGGCCCTCCATGTTGGCTCTGCCTTGTTTAACGGTTTCTCTTTCTGGATGATCAGTGATACTGTCCACTCGATGCAGCTCCGCCTCTTCACCATTTTCAACTTTATCTTCGTCGCCCCCGGTGTTATTAATCAACTCCAGCCGCTGTTCCTTGAACGTCGAGACATTTACGACGCCCGTGAGAAAAAATCGAAGATGTACTCGTGGGTTGCCTTCGTGACCGCCCTGATTGTATCGGAAATTCCCTATCTCTGCCTCTGTGCCGTCCTTTACTTCGCATGCTGGTACTACACGGTTGGCTTCCCCACTGACTCCAATAAGTCCGGCGCCGTCTTCTTCGTTATGTTGATGTACGAGTTCGTCTACACTGGAATTGGTCAATTCATCTCCGCCTACGCACCGAACGCGATTTTCGCCTCCTTAATTAATCCAGTGATCATTGGAACCCTCGCCTCTTTCTGTGGTGTCATGGTGCCCTACCAACAGATCCAAGCCTTCTGGAGGTACTGGATCTACTGGATGAACCCGTTCAACTATCTCATGGGTAGCATGATGACCTTCACCATCTTCGATGTGGATGTGAAGTGCAAGGACTCTGAGTACGCCCTCTTCGATCCCCCGAATGGCAGCACCTGCGGCGAGTACCTCACCGAATTTATGCAGGGCATGGGCGCTCGCATGAATCTCCTGGATGCGGACGCGACCTCCGGTTGCCGCGTGTGTCAATATACCAGGGGTAGCGATTATCTTCTCAGCGTCAACTTGATGGATTACTACTACGGATGGCGGGATGCGGCTATTGTTGCCCTGTTCGCCCTTAGCTCGTATGCCCTTGTGTACGTTCTCATGAAGCTGCGTACCAAGGCCTCAAAGCAGGCAGAGTAATGTGGCCGAACCACTGGATGGGGTGAACACCATCCCCTTCCCTTCTCTAATTGTCCGTATAATATTTGGTTGCTTGCTGCCCTTTATATTCCCCGAACATAATTCTGCCGGATTAGACTAGCGTTGTCGATAGATCGCTGCATTTCTGGTGTTTGCCTTTTTAGTTTACGATAGATATACCAAGTGCTAGAAGAGCTATGAGCTGATGCGCTTCATGTGAATAGAACTGATTGAGTTGATATCATGGGCTTCATTGTAGGATGCGTATTAAAGGTGTGCGAAATAAGTTATGATCGGCTGAAAGTCATCACCGTAGTCAAGAGTCAGCAGGCTGCTGTTGCCATGCGGTAGTGAACGATATGTATGTATTGGCTTGATACATACTACCGCCGAGGCTACGTGTAATTTTACAATCATACTAATATTCTCCGAATATCTGTATCGGAGGAACTAACTCGTAGCCCTACTAGTTACAGTATAATAAGTTGACTTGTATATGAAATACGATTTGAACGCGGCTGTCAATATTTTAAGGAAAGTCAGTATATGAAACGAACACTCCGTACCTCCTATTGCAGATATCATGAACAAATTCCATCATGCACAAGTCACACTGCCGTGCTCACCTTCCTCATAGCGCGGCGGCGGATCCGTCGCAGATGGATTCAAAGCTGCCGAACAAGGACTGGACTCAACTGTCAAGTACTATTCCATCACACAACTCGTAACTCACATAATCTAAAAGACCAATACGTCAAATGCCTTGAACGGATACGTGAATATATCTTACGGAATAGAGTATATGATTTTTCCTGCTCAGTCATGGACGGGGATAGATGGTATAGAGGGCCCATTGACTACCGCCAGGACTTCTTAAGCGTAATCAATATATACTTGCATTGCAGGGTCGTTGCTTTCTTCCACCACAGTCATTACCTGCTGCTACGAGCTCAATCTGTGTGTCACCTTCAGCACCGTCAACGAAACAACTCATATAAGGCATGAAAGACAACTACCGTGAGCTTGATTGTATGAGGGTTTGCCTGTAATACCTCAGGCATCAATGAAGGTATCACGTGTGGCTCAACAAAAGCAACGCTTACCCGATGCGGCAGGTGAGCAAGGTCACGGGCCCCACAGGGCGGAGACAAACCGCAGAATAACAAAAAAAAGAGTTCGAGATTCTCGCGTTGACAGCAAACTTTGACAGCAAATCGCAAGGTGGGTGTCCTGGACCCAACGGTCCCGGAACGTTACGTATTCATTAACAGGGGAAAAAGGACTGGGGAACGGTCGGACCGCCCTTTTGATGGATGAGTTGTTGCACCGTTGAACCCACATGGTGATGACGCCGTCGACGCGGCACCGTCTATGCCGTTCCGTTATTGGCCGCCCGCGATCAACGCTGCTGTAAGCGAAGCAGGGAATCTCTCGGACATGTTCGTTCTGATCTCGCTCGCTTCGATCCTGCCGTACCGTTGGCTCCAACCCATGGTGAACCCGACTTTCCCATCCCTCCGCCTGACTCTGGGATCGCGACGCGACTACCGGGCCCTCCCCCTATCCTTCCCATGATTACCCACGATTCTCGAGCGTTGCCTGTGTCCGGATTACCGCGGGAGAAGAGAGCCGCGGTTGTGCCCTCTCAGACCCCTCGTCAGGTTCGATCCTGTAGGGTTTGTCGACTGCGCAAGGTCAAGGTACGTTCCGAACCGATCGTGGTCTGAGCTTCTCGTTTTAGCATCACCGTTGGCCGACCCCATACCATTAATTACCATAAAAATGAAATGAAAATAATTTCATGATCATAATTTACGTCCCTTATCGGCTCTAAAACAACGAATCCTCCCCCGACGGGCCACCCCGACGCGTTGTGAAACTGACTACCCATGATAGTGCGACCGCGTCAAACCCTGTCATGCATGTTGCGCCCATGGCTACCCATCCAAGTGCGTGTATGAACCGGGCACAGACGAGGATCCCCAGCCCATCAGTCAAGCGGATGAGATCCGAAATCTGCGGGCGGAGATCCGCGACTTAACGGCCCGCCTGAACAACAGTGGTAAGTGGCCCCAACTCCCCGCATGACGAATCATAGAACCATGACTCGCTGACTTGGCATTGCGTCGTTCCCAGAGCGCCGGCACCGATTGGAGCGGCGTCAGGCCCAACTGCAAAGGCTGTTTGCGACTATACGCTCGGCCCCGCTGGAGCTTGTCGATCGACTAATCACTCAAATCCGTACTGGCCCCAGCGGATCGAATGAGCTGGAAGGAACAGAAGGTGTGTGTGCGATGGCGTGTGCGCCAGTCCAAAACCGTGCAGGGCAGCTGCCAGGCTAACTTCGCTTGGTGTATGCAGCTTTTCTCCACCAACGCTCCCCTGATGAGAACAATGACGATATTAGCAGAGATAACGATTACTGTGCATCACGCGGGTCAGGGGGCTTCGATTTCAACCGCAGCCCATCGGAAAGCAGCGATGATTCATCATCTTCGTCGATCATTAGCATAAACCACTCGTCCAGGCCAATGTTGGACGTGTTCATTGAGCGGTTTGTGGACGCTTTTAGCCCGGAAGTGGATGTCAAGTCGGGTCAGGCGGGAGCATTGCGACGCGCAGCGGAAATTCGCATGTTTTCTCCGCTTCTGATGGATGCATTTGAAGCGGTGTCAGCAAAGTTCTTCGGTCGGTCCATTCAGGACCCGCGAATTGAGGAGTTAGGCACTCTACTGTATGGACGTGTCCTGCGCAATCTACAGAATGCCTTGTTTGACCCGGAACGGAGCAAGGCTGAATCCACTCTGGTCACGGTCATCCTCTTGATGGCCTTTGAGGTAACTCTCTTGCTTTCTAGTGTACGGTTCCAATTACTTAACCATCGTTTTTTAGAGCGTCGAACGGACCTCGCAAGCATCACTGCAAGCGCATGTGTACGGTGCTGTGCGTTTAATCGAACACCGCGGACCTGAGAATCATATTCACGGGGTGGAGCACCTCCTCTTCGCAGAACTGCGTCCGTATTGGGTAAGTTTGTCTGGTGAAATGAATGCCATGTCGAGCCATGCATGGACTAACGCGTCCAACCAGGTTGGGGCGGCCCTCGTCCGCCGTCGGCCTTCATTTCTCGCAGAGGAGGATTGGATCAATGTACCCTGGTCGGCTGGAACGACCAAGAAAGACATCCTCCACTACCTGTTAGATTTAACAGTCGAGGTGCCATCCCTGTTGGCGGAATACGACGCTTTGGAAGTTACGCGACAGTCCGGGGTCCCTAGTGCGCATGAGATCACCGTTAAACAGGCGGCACTGTGGAATGGGGTTACCAACCTCACGTGCCGGTTCCTCCAGTGGAAGATCGACTGGGTCGATGCCTATCCCGACGGGCCGCCCAAGGAGGTGCCCGCGGAACCCAATGATCAGTTTCCTATCTTCCGCTGTCGCGATCTCCGTACCGGTGCCGTCATCACCCCGACCAAATTTGTCTACCCCAATTTACGTCTTGCTCAAACGATGTGCCTATATTACACCTCGCGGCTCATCTTGTCGACGGTCGACACCCGACCGGACGACGATCGCGTGGGGCCCGCGCAGCAGTATGCTCTGGGCTGCGGCATCTGCCGAACTCTCGAGTGGTACATCTTAACGGCGCCAGGCAACATGATTAACCGGCTTGCCTTCCCCGTGCGCGTGGCCTGGGAGGTGTTCCCCGACGGCGGACCTGAACGACGATTCATCTACGACGTGTTGAAACTAGTGGAGAAGCGCCATTCGCTCGGCTTATGGGGAAGTGGGATGTCGGAGCTATCGCCTCGGGCCGGATCACCGCCGACAGCCTGAACTGGGGCCCTTGTACAGAACTAGGATGAAGATGTTGGCGATCGCAGGCACGAAAGCTGATGCTTTGAAGGAACGAAGTTACGAGCCATATGAACTTGGTTAAAAGTTATTTTTTCTTTTTTATTCTCCCCTGCGCGAGCGAGGTTTACTGATGAAGACCGAAGGGGCACAAGCCTTGACGTGTCTAAGCATAAGCATAATCCATATGATGTACAATAATCACGCAGCTCTTTCGGATACTGACGACTTAATTTATACCCAATTTTTTCACCGTTGACCATGCCAAGCGACTCGAAGGATCAATTAGCTCCAACCCGCCTGAGCCAGCCTTCCTAAGCCATTTTTTTGTAATGACAGCTAACCTCAAACTTAGTTTTGGGAGATTGCTTAATCTTTCTGTTCTTGTCTCTCTCCGATCATTAACTGAGCATTGTATGATACCCATCAACTCTAAAAGCTATCGAAGGAGTACAGGAAGGCACTGAATAGAAGGAACCGTATAGTATAGTCGAACAGTGAACATCAATTCAAATAATAAGCCCCTGAATCTCGTAAAAGCATAATGCACTTTGCGGGCAGGCCCGGGCTATCTACACAGAGACGCCTCATCACTTCAAAGAGCATGCTGTACTATTTACAACCTTGGGGATCACAAGACAAAGCCAGATGACTCAATCAGCTCAATAGCCGTTCCATTAGTAACGGTATCGATGTGCTGCAAGTAGGTGGTTTCGCCTTTTTCCTTCCTGTGCCTTTACCTTCTGTGGTCATCCCCAGGTGATTGAGGGCTGATATACTGATGGCTTAAGTTGTCGAGAAAGCGAATAGGGAGTCGCATATAGCTGATATCGTAAGTTGATAAAAGCAGATTCATATTTTCTACCAGCAACCCCAAGATCCTTCATCCAGGAAGAGCCTCGAGGATTTTGAAGGTGACGACATTGGTCCTTATTACACACTCAGTTCACACCTGCATGCCCATCTCAGTGGTCTGCACCGGTGACGTTCTTGCTTGACAGCTCAAAGAGCCAGACCTGCATCGTCATGTGGTCTAGCGGTTCTTTCAGAGGTATCCGAAAGGCTGTGAATGTAGTGTAGGCACAAATCATAGGACGCGCTCCTCGATCACGAGTATTATGGAGCAGATATGTGAGTATTGCAAAGTCACATGTCTTCAACCGCCCAGTGGCTATCTCATTCATCTGCTATGCCGCGCTATCGACCACGTTGTTCGACGATGCGGTGCTGAGTACCTGGTGACGCTTGCCAGTCTTGGAATTTGGGTGGTACAGGAAGATAGTCAGGTTCTTAGAAGCCAGTACATCTTCCCGGTGTCGGGTGGACCGTGAATGAAGGCGAAACCGCCACGCAGATATCTCAGGGACCCAAAGGCGATTTTCTGCTCCTGATTGAAACCGCTCATTTTTGAGAAGCGCTGTTGGAACTTTCGATGACCAATTGTCTCGAATAATTGGTTTCAGGCATGGCACTGCTACACAGATCGTTCGCTAAGAGTATGTCCCACAGCTTGCCGTCCTCAATTCTGAATCTCATAAAGCCCAGTGTGCTATAGGAGACCCGTCCACGATAGTCTTTGAGACACCATATCCAGACTATAAGGTACGTGACTTAGACCCTTTTGAAACAGTTGCTGATGCTTTGGGAAAGGTTTCTGGGTATTGTGGGATGGGCGATGTGGATTGTGACATGCGCTTGAACTGCACTCTATCCATGCCCTCCTTGGTGGGTTGCATAACCTAAGAATTATGTAACCCTTCTTGGTCATCCTTCATTGATTGTTGACTTCAGGTATTGAACTGTAACATACCATGCACGAGTAGATCATCTCAAATCCTAAGATAGACGCCAGGGGCACTTAAATTTTCTAGATTTGGCTGAGAAGTACAGGTTTACTCTGTTCATTTTCGAACACCATTGAAAAGCGTAGGGTCTCCTTTCCGGGAGTATTTGGCGTAGTAAGGATATGGTATAAGACGCCAGCAGTGGTCTGGCCGCAGCACAACATACCAGAAATAGTAAGCTGGGCCCATCCGGACAAGCTGTTGACCTGTCGAGTGATACATATTACGGAGCCAGCCGTAATTCGATCCTCCCGCCGGTACCCGTTGGTGTAGATACATGCGCGGTGGTGTCTTCACCAGCGACCGAACAATTGTAGGCGGGACATGTATGAGGCCGAAGTCATGGTAGATATCATCGGAGGCAACATATGCTGGGATTAGAACCGCAAACGGCGAGCCCCCACTTCAATAAACATTGGGTAGCCGGGGCGGCTCCTCCTTCAAGATTATGATCGCTCGCATGCCTCATTTTCGCTATAGTAGATAATATACTCATACCGTGCAAGGCCATCGACCAGAGAAGCCTTGACGACTTGGGCATTTGATAGAACTTGAACACCGTGTGGACAAACATCATCAAGGAGGTCATCTTCTTCATCGGGGGCTGCTTCAGCGGACGCCTGTGACATGAAATGGGTGATATTCAGCTGGCCCCGTGGGCCCGCTCTCAAGTACAGGATGAAGGGAAGAAGGACCTGCAGCAGACAGAATGTTTTCCCAATCCCGGCGGGGGCTATGGTGCAGTCCTCGATCGCGTATTCTCGTGCTTGATAGCCACTCCAGTGACCTAGCTCATATAAAGAGCTGGGAAGCTAGGCAACTAGCCTATGACCTTGCATGGTACTGGCTGACAAAAATTCCGTTTGAGTATTTCCATGTCCGGGATCGATCTGCTGGATTTGTAGTAGATTCGAGCGGCTAGTTGAGCTCAGGAGTCTGTTTCATGCTCTCGATTCAGGTTCAAGGCTCAGCGGTATCCAGCCGAGTGGAAGGTTCAAAATTGTCGCCATGGGAGCGTCGCCGTCGCCGCCATCGCCTAGACCGTCACCCATTCTGGAAGCGATGGCAGGACCGATGTGGGCACGATGATAGAAAGTGGGGGGCGCACGACAGCAAGGCAATGTTTGGAATCCGGGCATGATGCTTGCTTCATTTCGAAGAACAAATTGAAAATCTATCGTGATCGCTCTTTGCTAAGGGAAAGAAAAGTTAACGAGTTGTATTTCGCTTGATAGGTGACACTTCCTACGTACCTTCAGTTTGCACGAATGATCAATTATGCTCTAGGGGAAAAGCTCGAGGCTTTGTTCTCTCCTGGCTCAGCTGGATGAAACCTGTCCCGCTAAGTTCCTCAACGGATGGTGCGTTCATCTTGGATGTTCTATCGAAAGGGTACCGGAGACAGAGATGCTGTCCCCTGTCAAGGCTCATAGAATTGGACAACCATCGTCATCATTGTTAGCCTTTTTCAACATCCCAGCTAGCTGCCATGTTGAAGTACCGAGTTAGGTAAAGCGATCGTTGATAGCCGTAGGTATATATAGTGTGAAAATTGGTATCTTGGTTCAACCGACGAGGGGCTGAAAATTAAATAAGAAAAGGTATACAGCGCTAGATAGCGAGTATAGATAGCCAGGATGACTATCTAACCGCACGTGTAGGTGGCAGGGTATGTATACCGAAAGATTGAGTGTCTAAGGCGAAGTAGCTCAAACAACCTATCTACCTGAGGGTTTTGTTGCCTGATCCGCGATGGCCGTGAATCGAGTCCTCGTATCTCGAAATGATTTAGCAATCGCAAAGTACGGGTGAAGCATCGTCAGTCCAAGAAGCATGCTGAATCTGAAAAGGAGCCGGGAGAAAAAGTGACAGAGTCTGAGGTGGATGACAAGAAGAAATCGCTTTGAGACATCCGGCGGCGATGCAGGTGAGTGTGAGTCTAATAAGGCAAAGAGGCAGCACCAGGCGACTGAGTACAGGCTGTATTAGGAGGTCAGTTAGCGTGGTCTGTGACCGAGAAGTTGTAGGATATCGGGGTAATATATACCTGTGCACACCAGGTGGTTGTGTTACGATGCAACCGAGGACACTAAATGTGGGGGGTACATCCAACTATATCATCTGATGAAACGATGCCTGGCCGATTGTTGAGGGAGAAACATATGTTGCAGTCTTGGAATCAGTGCGAAACTAACAGTCAAGCTGGCGTGTTTCATTATGGTACTTAGCGTGCCGATGTCTGGGTAGGCAACGTAGAAGTTAGTACGACGCATGACTTGTTGAGGAGTGAGCCAGGTCTTCGTATATATCATGATTGCCGTGTATAAGGGGTTGTTGATCACTGACCGTCTCAGCAAGTGGATAGAGGACAAGGGATTGAATACATACATGGTACGCTTGTATGTATGCCTCTCACTATCTCTTCCAGATATGTTTGTCGGATTGCTGATTTCAGCACGCACGCCTGCACTTCTGGTGAAGAGGTATAGTAGTCTAGTGTTGCTGAGAAAACATCTCGGATTAGGGAAAATGATCCAGCATTGACTAAAACCGAGACCTGCTTAAACGCGGTCTTGTTATAGTTGGAGACAATACCTCCCCAAAGCTTGCTCTGCTTGAAGGCTTTGAGGCCAATTCGGGTAACGAGCCAGAAACTATACAACTGTCTGATTTGTTGTATTGAGAACGTCAATGCCGTGTTTGTCCAGCATCTTCTTTAGTACATCAAAAGATCTAGTCAAAAGACGACTGTGGAGCCTTACCGGATACTTAAAGAACCAGAAGCATGCACTTTTCAGATCTAATGACTAGGCAATGTGCGTTTGTCAAGTGGTGGAAGGCGAATTTATCAAAAGAATTGTTCCATGACTTAGATTCGAGGATTCACCGGGGAAAAGATATACTTATTCACAAGACAGCCAAAACAAGACAGTCATCGCTGAGGAAAGTATAGAAAACCCAAATCATTGTTGTACAGTGAGAGAACTTGATGAAGAAGACATGTGTATGTAGAGAAAAGAAGGAGGCTTATATAGTCCGCCCGGAGCAGCCAAAGACAGATGACTACAACGTGACCGATGAATGTTCAACTGCCTTGAATTCCCGCCTTAGTATAAACTTCAATCATTATCATTTGACATTAACCTAACAGATAAACGAAGACAAGCCATGACAGCTGACAGGAAAAGCACTGTAACCTTTCTTGCTTATTTCCAGCCCCCGGCCGAGGCTCGAGCCAATGCGATGCAGGGAACCACTCAAACAATTTCCAATAGTGTGGAATAGCGGCGGCCCTAATCAGTAGTGCCGAGTTAGGATCCATGATCGGGCTCCTTTTGGGAGACTCCACCTCAGCGAATGGATCTGTATGGTTCCTGAAGCCGATCGCTATTCTCCTGATCGGATCCATAATCTATTTTGTTTTTTTTCACGATCCATGCGAGGTCCACTCCAGCTGAGGAATGCTTGGTCGGTGCACTGTCTTACTTTCTTTTTTTCCCCTACTTAACAGGCGACATGGACCCTTGAATTTGTCGCGGTTCTTTGCATTTCCCTCGTTTCCATACATTCATTATACCCCCATTCCTTTCGTTTGTACATGCACTACGCCTGCATACCCACACTCTTTTGAAAGTTAATCGTAATACAATAATTGGCCACAATGAAGTTACATTCCCTCCTTCCCCTGGCCGCCCTACTCACCCCTTCCTTGGCAATATTTGGCATCAATGACTTCGAGTGCGAACTGACATCGGAGCACCCGAACCCGGTTGTCCTCCTCCACGGTCTCGGGGCCACGTACTACGAAGACCTAAATTTCCTCCAATACTGGCTCCAATCGCAAGGCTACTGCACCTACGCGCAAACCTACGGCGCATACGACGGCTTCCCGCTCCTCGGCGGCCTGCGCCCGATCAGCGAATCCTCCAGCGAAATCGCCGCCTACATCCGCGACGTGGCCGACAAAACCGGCGCCAAGAAAGTCGATCTGGTCGGCCATTCCGAGGGCGCGTTCCAGTCGCTCTACGTTCCCAAATTCCAAGGGGTCTCGGGCCTCCTCGATAAGATTGTGGCGATCGCGCCACCGACAAACGGGACTAATTTCGGTGGTCTGTATAATCTGGCTTATCTTTTCGGAAATGTTTCCCGCGAGGTTGTGGGGGAGGTGTTGAGTACTTTTGGGTGTCCGGCGTGTGATGAGTTGGGTCCCGATGGGGCTGCCGTGAAGCGATTGAATGATGGTCAGCCTATCCTGCAGTCGGGGAATAATCTGACGGTGATTGTCTCGAAATACGATGAGATGGTTACGCCGCATAAGACGTCGTGGGTGGAGGGCGCCAATAATATTTACGTGCAGGACTTCTGTCCCCTTGACCCTGTCGGACATATTGGGGAGGCGTATGATTTGAATGTCTGGAACCTGGTCAAGAATGCTCTCGATGGCACGCCGGACAGGAAGTTCGTCTGTGTGTTTGGGTCGCCAGGAAAGGTCTGATTGTGGTCTGTGTGAAAATGGAGTGCGAGAGCAATCTTCTCTGTATTGGTATCAAAAGTATATAGTCCCATATGTACATGCATTAATGTATAGTCATCAATATCAACGTCGCACATATCGCGGCATTAAATTATCGGGTGCAGGCCTTGTCGTCCACCAGGGTTTCGTCGGAGGTTCGTGAATCGTTGCTTTGGTTGTCTTGAACCAGGTTGTGTCCGTCGCTGTAGCTGGTTAGCGCAAGCATTGTAAACAGGATGAGAGATATGTGCGTACCCGAGCCTCTTGTTCGGTATCAACAGAGAGAGGATCACGACGGGAGCGGACAGCGCCAGCGCGGCGATGGTGATGTACCTGCGATTGTCAGCATGCGTCATTGAACCACCTCGAGAAACATACCCCATGACATCGGAATACTGAAAGAAAGGTTAGCAAATAGCTCAAGTCAAACAGTAAACCAAGGAAGATGAACGTACAGCACGGTTTACCGCATTCCGCTCCGCTGTTCCCCAAGTCGGCAACGTATCCGTAATGGAGTTGTACAACCGGACGACGGTGGCCTCATCGACATTGTGTCCGAGATGCAAACGCAGCCGGTCGCGCAGTTGATTGGAGTAAATGGCACCAGCGATCGCGGAGCCGATTCCGTTGCCCAAGAACGATCCCAGCAGGATGAGCGACGTAACCTGCGCCAGTTCGGCATGAGACACAGAAATCTGTGCCGCGACGATGACGATCGTTTCTATCATGCCGCTGCCAGCGCCCTGGATCAGCTGCACGATGAACAGTTCCGCAACAGAGCTCTCATTTTTGCGCAGACGGACCATCACTCCGTACCCGACCATTCGGATGGCGGCGCCCACCACCCCGATCCATTTGTACGACCGTAATCGATACATGAGCAGTCCGGTGCCCATCCCCACCAACGCCTGCATGACGCTGTTGGTGTAGTTGAGAAACTGCGCATCACGGGGTGAGAAGTTGTGGGACACCATGGACCAGACGTACAGGTAGGTCTGGGTGGTTCCAAATCCGATGTTGTCAACGCATGCCAACGCCATTGAGACCACAACGGACAAGGTACGGAAGTAGTGGGTGGGGACGACCGGGTGGCGGGCAAAGTATTTCTCGTACGGATACAGACAGGCCAGAGCGATGGCGCCAAGCACTATCAAGACGACGACCCACGGAGTCTTCCAGCAATCGGAGGTCGTGGCGGCCAAGGTGATGGGGATCAGGACCAACGCAAATCCGCCACTCAGCAGGGTGATGCCGCCCAGATCGATGCGCGAACAGAAGGTGAAGAGATTCAGTCTCTCAGTCAGGATGAGGCCAGAGCGTTTGGCCCGTCGTTCGAAAACGAGGAGGGTGACAATGATGAAACTGGCGCAGAAGGGCATCAAGATGGCGAACATGCCGATACCCCAGCGCCAGCCGATGCCATTAACGACACTGTCGACGATGAATGCGGACACCCATGGCGTGATCAAGAAGGGAATGTACAGGATGTTGTAGACAAAGCCTCGCCAGCGCATGGACGAGATGTCCGACACGACGGTGGAGTTGAGGATGGCCGTGCCGGCCTGGCCGACGGAATAGAATACGTAACCACCCGCATAGATGTTGAACGTTTTGGACGAGGCACAGAGAATGTACGACAGAATGTAGCATGTGATGGTAAAGATGTATGCCTCGGCTCGCCCCAAGACGTCCGAGACTTTGGCTATCGGCGGTTTACTTACTGCCGTGATAATGCTGGCCGCAGTGTTGAGCGTGGCCAGCACGGAAAGATGTTTGAAGTCGGACGTCGCGAAGTTGCGATAAGTCCCTACGGTAGAGTTGTCCAGTTCACTAAACGCATGTTAGAGCTACATAGAGGGCTTTGAAGATCACCACAAGACTCACAAGATGACCATAACCAGGACCAAGCTAAACGGTATAGTGTGGTTAGCTGGATCGTACTCGTATAGGATACTGGCAGTGCATACCCGATATAGAGCAGATATCTTCCCTTCCGGCCGCCCACAGCTTCGACGGCCTCGATTTTGACCGCGCCAGTCGCTTTTGGTGGACTGGATTCTGTGACGTTGATTTCGAGCTCGCCGCATTTCTCGTTGTACAGCGAGGGAGGATTGGAAGCATCGTCGTTCCCCGACGGATGGAAAAACCTTCTCCAAGTAGCCAGCATGTCGGCGACGATTACACCCGTGCAGTACCAGTGGTAGACGGGAGATCGATATTAGAAAACTACTGATTGCGCAACAGTATCTTCATCGTTACAACCGGGGGGGTTGTAAGTGATGGGGAGAAGTGGAGAAAGAAAGAAAAAAGAAAAAATGGAGAGGGGGGAAGAAGAGGGTGATTTGAAAGCTTGGATGAATGGGGAGTAATGAAGAAAGCAAGCAGGGTTTGCAAAGTCGGTTAGTTGGTTGAATGATCGACACGGTCAGATTAGTAGTAGGAGTAACCGTCTGTCCACAGTTCTCCAGTGAGGGGTTGTGCCAATCCCTTGGCGACCAGTCTGCTGGACGGTCGCTGATGCCGTCGATCACATCCGGATCGACGTTCAATCTTCTGCTAAATGATCATCCCACACAGCCAGCGGTGGAGATTGTACAGCGTCATTGGCACTTCGATAGTCGGCTCGAAACTAGTCCTTGAAGTGCCGTCGCGAGTGTCGGACTAGCTGCAGTTGACTAGAGTAGTATTTCCTTTGCCAAGAGAGTTGCCGTTTCCGGACTCATTAGCCCTATCTCGTTAATTCAAGTTCTTGATGGACGGGGATGAAAAAAATTTTCTCTTCTTCCTTGATTTTCTCCAAGCGACATCCAACTAAGCAAAAGCTCAGCTCTTGGTTGCACATAGTGCATACATGCCTAGTTCCACTAACATCGTATCGCAGGAGAGGTTCATCCGATCAGTGCTGAAGCGGTGGAGACCCAGATGCTGGCTTATGCATCTCTAATGCATGGTGCCAGTGAATCAGACATCCTCCGAAGATGCCCGACTTGGTGGAAAAATATCCGCCACAGGGCATGGACATGTTCCGTACCTTTGATTGACTTGACATTGATCACAACAGAAAACGTGCCCAACCGCTAGGTGTCAATTGACGGTGCCTCAGGTATCCAGCCATCACGCCATCAAACTGGCCAATGAGACCGAAGCAGTCATTTAACCCGAAACGGCAATCCGACCACACGCCAGGCACCACGTGACGTCAGGGCGGACGCGTTGAGAACAAGAAGCAGTGAATACAATTCCTTTAACAGAAAGACCAAATTTCTTCTCGATGAATATGCCTCTGCCACCAATGGAATTACTGAACTACACCCACCTGCCTGGTACCCCCTGGGACCACGCCTCGAACAAACCGACTTCAACATTGACCAGTGACCGTGTGATCGTGGCTTTCGCATCACAGACGCCATGGCCTCGAAATCAGTGATCCCAGTCGACCAGCCTAACACCACTGCAGAGATCCTCCGTCTGCGAAATCGATTGACAGAGATCCGCAACCAGCGCAAAATACTGGCACTACGCAATGAGATTGCCTGCGAAAATCAGTTGTTGGCCGACGCTCAACACCGTCTTCAAGCGACAGAATCACAAATGATGACCGGCGATCGTTCCCTCAATTCATCGCATACACCTACTCCACCTACTGCAGGTAGTGCCATCCCAGCAGATGAGGGCATACATGCAAAGCCATCGGACTCGAGACCCAAACCCGTTACTGGTAATAATGACACTAGTGGCAATGTTTTTACAAGGAAGGGGACAGAGGTGCCGAAGCTTCCCGTAAACAGAAAGTACTGTGGCCGAGATCGATCATCGTATATCACCTTGGTCAGCAACTTGCGGAGTTTCCTTCGCAAACATAAACGGTATTTTGCCTCTGATAAGAACAAGATTGCCGAAGCCAAGAGACATCTATCTCGCCTGATTCTCGATGAATGGACGACACTTGAAGAGTCTAGCGGACGAACACATACATGGGACGAGTTCTGCTTCTTTCTACTACGGCAAATTGAGAGGCCAGCAACACCAAGGCTGGCGCGCCATCGATGGAATGTCACTCGACAACACCACGATGAAACCGTGCGAGACTTTGCAAGCTACCTGGTGATGCTGGAAGAGAATTTCTCAACACCAATATCTGAGCACGACCGCAGTCAGAGACTATTTAATGGCATGAGTAATTTATTACGAATGAGGGCAAGAAGGGATACTTCATTTTCCACTTTGAGGTACGACGCACAGGTCGAATTACTGGTACAGTGGGAAATGGAATTGCTCCACTGGTAAAGTCAGTGTCCCAGCGACCAAAGGTGATTTTTGACTGTTGGATCCAGGAGGAGATGAGAAGTGACGAAGTACAGCTATGTGACAACTATCGGCCTTTTGCTTTTGTGATCTACTGTGTGCTTGCGCGAGAGAATGTTCGATGGTCGGAAAGCGTTCAAATATCACCGGGAATGAAATCTGCACCCAGGTTCAATCTGGATCTAGTCATGTCGATCATGGCAGGTTTTTTTTTCTATTGTTTTCTTGCTTCTTTCTATCTACATCATAATTTTTGCAACCGTTCAGTTCACCCATGATGACCAGGACAGCTGACTGCAATACCATACCAACACCTCTCCCTACTCTCAACTACTCAATACCAACTGATCTTGTGTGTAATGCATTCATCCATCTCATGTGTCAGGCATGCATGAATAATTTACCTCCACTCTCCGAGATGTTCTACGTTCAACGGCACAAGGGAAACTAACGTAGCTTTATCCTATATGATATCCGCAGGAACTAGACAGCGCTTTGAAGAAACAATAAACATTCATTAAAACATCCTGGATAGTAAAACAAGCCCATTAATTCAAATAACTCCCCTTCGTCTCTTCATGAATCACGTCAAACAGCGGCTTCGCGCTGAAATAACCCGCCAAAGGCGTCCCCACAGATTTATACGTAAAGGCCGCATCGGCATTATCCACCTTGATCGTCTGTCCTCCTCGTCCCGCCGCCGCCGCATCAGCCAATAACTGTGCATAACAGCACTTCTCCAAGCTCACGAACCAAAACACCGTCTCCTCGATCGTATTTCCAACTGTCAAAAGACCATGATTCTGTAATAGAGCCGCCTTCTTGTCGCCCAGTGCTGCGGCGATATTCTTGCCTTCTTCCTCGGCGAGGACAATACCGTTGAATTGCTTGTAGACGACATGATCCTGTACCATGAGTAAGTTATGAGGCATCGGTAAAAGAAGTCCAGGACATGCTGACATTGTAAAAGGCACACGCATCCTGAGTGATAATATCCAATGGCCGACCGAGACTGCAAAACGCGCGACCGTGCAGACTGTGGCTGTGCGCCGCGCAGTTGACGTCCGGACGAGCAGCGTGGATGGCCGAATGGATCATGAACGCGGCGGCGTTGAGTAATCGGCATGGGCCACCGTCGATGACCTCCCCGGCGTGGTTGACCAGGATCAAGTCAGAGGCCTTGATCTGAGAAAAGGCGACACCAAATGGATTAACCCAGAATGTGCTGGGGTCGACGGGGTCGCGAAGGGTGATGTGGCCGGCCACGCCTGTGTTCCGTCGATATATAGTAAGCTATCCGTTTCACAACTCCTAGACAATGAATATATAGTGCGGCTGGTCTGGTGGTCATACCCTCGTCGTATCCATTCTTTCCAAAGATGCGGAACGCCGCTGCCAGTCGGCCTTTAAGGTATTCACGCTCTTTCATCTTGTCTTCGAATACGGGTGGTCTGGGGATGTTCATCTTTACTTTGGCTTTCTCGGCGCCGGCCTCCTGGGTGGATTCCCGGGCTTGGAGAGTGATGGGGGGAGCGGTCTCGGTTGCAGTTGGGGGCGCCATGTTGCTGTCTGTTTGTTCGACGATGGTAGATGTAATGAAGTTGTTGTGACTGGTCGAAGGACAAAGTGGCAGTTGTTGGGGAAATCAAGATTAAATGCTTATCTGATAAGGATGGAGAAACGCGGGGTAATTAACCTGATTAGAGTTACCGAGTAGAACCCGAGGTTGTTCTCTTGATATTGATTACGATGCCAGTAGAAATACTACGGTGGACCATGAAATCTGATAATGTGGTTATTCCGTACCATATATAGCCCTCCCCGCAAGACAAAATAAGACAAGACAAGCTACGGCATGGCCTCGGTCTTAGGCACGTTCCCGATCTGATCCACCCATTGCTCCCTCCGCTTACAGAAGATTTCCAAAGCCAAGCCCAAGTCACCACGAGACTCTGCATCTAACGTGCCCGTCTTGACAGTAACAGTTCCTCTCCCACCCGGCTGCGTATTAAGCGGGGACCCACAATCCCCGCAGAAGTGCCTCTGGAGTTCATTCCCCAGACTTCCAGACGGATGGGCGTAGATCTTGGGGGTTCCGGCCGTGTAGGTCAAGGCGGGTTTGGGGACGATCAGGTTCGACGAAAAGGGGGCACCTGTGTTTCGTTTGCAGTCCTCACAGTGGCAGAGAGCAACCTTAGTGATCGATAACCGTTAGTTTAGGGCGGATCTAAATCATCAAGAGCATGGCGATAGGTGGAGCGATGCTGATCTTGGGTACCTTGGGGGATGGCGCGTCGGCGGGGAGATCCACGCGGTAGGTGATCTTTCCACACAGGCATGCTCCGGTCAAGGACTTTGAGGCCATGGTGTGCTTCTGTTTCTTTCGATTTAGTGTATAAGTATCTGGTGAAATTGTGAACGGATTGTCAAATGTTGAGGGAAAACAATTATGTCTCTGGGATTTTAGGCTGAATCTGCGGGACAAAGAATTAGTCTTTCGGACAGCTGTCATAAAACCATTGGAACTTAATGTCTACCAAATACGAGTCCTCGTGTTATAATCATACATATTAACCTGCAGGGATCGTCATGCCGTGCAAAGCCAATCATACGCTTCACAATGGCAATACTGCTAGAATGTAGTAGATTGCGGGGAATAAGGAAAATGTCATGGCGAAACCAGCTTGCCCACGTTTAAACCAGGTCAATTTCTTCTATCCCGGCTAATGATGCTAGTAAAACAGGAGTATAACAAGCACCGGTCTCTCCCACCTTTCTATCTTTAGAAAAGAACTCATCAAGAACAAAAAACAGACCCCTCTTTCGCTGAATAACTCGATGCGTGGTCATCTATGATAGGTCCAGCGGACAGACTTACCTATCTAAACTGATGGTTATGATGACTTCAAGTTGTGTCCATAAAACCACTGAAAGTACCAGTCCTTTCACCCGAGTCCAAGGGGGTTAACTAGTAATGGCAGGATGCTCGCATATTGGCGGTTTGTACTTGACGCCTTCATGGAAACCTCCGTTGAATGCAAAACACCGTGCCAGTTGGTACCTGAACCGTCAGGATTGCGCGCAAGCTTCAGGTCGTTTATTGCACGAATAGAGTACAATGCCCAATAAAATATTATAATTTATTACTATTTTTTTATATATTATATCGCCTGAACCTCGCTACCGGAATCCTGTTCCATCACGAACCACATTCCGTTTGGTCGGTAATGTCACTAGAGCGGCTCAGAAACAGCGACGAATCGCACATGATCTTTGATGTATCATGATACTCTTGCGCTAATGAATCCGGACATGTTATAGACGGCACTAAGGTACTTATCGAGCTGCGCGATATAACAGCCCCAGAAGCCCATAGCGACACCAGACTTCGCCCTTGTACACCAACCCATCAGCAAACCCAGCTGCCGGATTCACCCTAGGAAAGTCTAGCGTGTTCTCTTTATTGGGGCTATGTAATGGGGTACCATTATCCGATATCTTAGCTTCCTCGTTGCTCTATACTGCTCAGGCTTTTTCCATGGTGTGCGTATTGTGCAGAAGTATATCACAATATATGCCGGTCTTTTGCAAAATTGGTTCTCGTGGCAGTCTCGGTGATCAGGCCTGGTAAACTCTTTGTTGCAGTAAAGGCACTTAGGCTTCTCAGTTGTGTGATGATAGTTATCATATGACAGCAAAGCTGTACATAAGTGTGAGAAGGCTATCTGTACTCCTCTCGATTGTGGTCCTCCTTTAGCCGCCATATCGTCGGTGCTCTTGTCTGGTCTATACGCCCTCGACGATCGGACAACTGGAGCACCGTGTTCATGTTTCTCGCGTCATATGTATGTCTAGCACGCAGTTGCGGTGCATATTTAGTCTGATTACGCTGTCATTTGCTGACGCCATCTTTGTCTCTCGCGCCGGAATCGGACATCGCGGATATGGCGACACAGGAGGATTACCCCCCACGCCGCCAAAGGAATACCTAGGATGATGCCTAGGCCAAGTGCAGCCCCAAGGGCTGCAGAGGATACGGGTGCGTCATGATTGGCACTGAATGCACTATTGCAATTTAGGGTTTGTAACTAGGTATTGAAAATAGTAGGTATTGAAACCTGTATCTGCGTGCTAGCTCTAGTAGTCTTCCTTAGTCTAGCTAGATACTATGTAAATTTAGTACCATCATTGAGTTGGATTGGATGTAGATAGGTGAGGAGGCGTAAGTAT
This sequence comes from Aspergillus minisclerotigenes, assembly GCA_028505775.1. NCBI lineage: Eukaryota > Fungi > Ascomycota > Eurotiomycetes > Eurotiales > Aspergillaceae > Aspergillus > Aspergillus minisclerotigenes. The sequence goes on from JAHXGP010000012.1 coordinate 138,421, forward strand.
AATATGGCTGAAAAAGATATGCAGCTCTTTCTACGGGGAATGGTAAGGTATTGAATGACTCCGACTCTGACGTGATAAATGCAGACTAAGGGAATGTGCTGTTGTATTGTGGCACGACTGCTAGATATTGAATGATATAATTCACATTAGTTGGTCACTTACTGTGATGTATGTAGGGGATATTGGCCTTTGTTCAAATGTAGCATGACTTTCACGTCATCGGGGACAGTTTTTATTTAATCCTTCTTTTAACTTTGGAGACTACCTACAGGGTATCTGTCAAAGGTTCATTTTACCAGCTAAACACCAAGGTCCATCACATATTCCTGGTTAACACCCATAATAGTGACGGGGTAACTCAAGACCGCATAGACTGATTTGTCGAACAGTCGAGTGTCTATACTATACATGTGGTCAACACTGGACTGCAGAAACGGTCGAGTTATCGGACGTGACTCTTCTTCCAATCAATGAATAGCTCCGTTCAGCGGATTAAATGGCTACTGAGAGCGACGACAGACTCGACAAACTCGTGTATCTATTCCGAACCCAAGCCAGAAGTTCGTCTTATGTTGTGAGTATCTGCGGTACTCGGTATGTCTGTCCCAAGATAGAGCTTGCCTTCACAGAAGCTGACGCTCTCTTTCTAGGTATGGAAAGGCTGGGATGGCAAATCCATGGAGACTGTACTGAGTACGATGCGCCACCCTTTTATCATACAAGGATATGAGGAGCAAACTAGACGTTCCTTAACAAAACGTACTCTACATCCCACCTGTTCTACCCGTGAGTAGATATGGTGTATAATGCACTATACCTGAGCTCAAGTGGATGCAATATTGCTCATAACGCTGGCTCGAAAGAAACGCTAGGATTTTGGCCAGTCATGTTAGGAAAAAGGAAAAGGAAAACGTGCCTCAATTGTATTTACCTGGTTTCTTAAATTCCCTATTGGCAGTTTGAACAATAAATCAAACTACAATGGCCACACAGGGACGAAACTCACATTATCAGAGCCAAGACGGATTATTCCCTCTGGTATGGCGATGCAAGGCGACCCGAGTCGAATGTGGTTTGTTAACCAGCTTCCCTTTTCATGGGAGTGATAAAATCCAGATCGTATCCCCACGAAACTTCCTCCCCTTCACTCCTCATGTACTTGAGTCGTTAAGTATGCCATTCACATTCTTCGTTGGTTTCCAGTGCTGAGGCACTTTTACTACCATCCCACCCACACGGCGCACGAGGGTTACCGATATAGATAGCTTTCCAAGATTACTCTCTCTGTTATTTAGGAACATCTGGATGAAATCTCGAAAAGTAATGATATTAGCCTTGCCAGGAGTCGTTCCCATCTGGGTAATTTCACTACACGGAACATACCAATGTCCGTCCTATATGGGTAGCACCGTCGTCGGAGTTATTCGTTTTTATTACCTGCTCTCTGTCAACTGTACTGGATTATACTTATCTCTACACACCAACTCAGAAGAAACGTAAGTCTCTGCTATGGTCGCACGCATTCCGCATTGCACCTTGGCTATATGTACATAACAGTGGTAAGCATAAGCCGGTTGGTTGGTCTTCGCTCGGTCGTATATAGACTGTCATTGACAAAGGGTTCCGCTGTTGAATGATCAAATTCCACTTAGTCTCATAGAGAGAGATCCAGCGACTCTGACATTTATTTATCTGATATCCATTTCAAGACGCAAGGAGATTATGTATCGACGTAAAAGCTGACTACCAACACCATCGGAAGAGTACATCCGAAGTAATTGGAATATCCGCTTCGAACCATACTTTGTGGGAATCTTTGTTTGCCAACTCTTTCAGTACTGCTTGCCATCTTTCGTAACCTTTTAACCGTTATGCCGTGGGTGCATTCAATTGGTTTGTCCCGTGAATCATGCTTTGCATAGCATTGGTTTGGATTGATTGTCTCGCTAACTCGTGGAATAGCTACAACAATGATGGTGTAATGGCAGTCATTCGTGCCGCCGAGGCCAAGCGCTCTCCCGCATTAATCGAAATCTTTCCCTGGACAATGCACTTCCAAGGCCCACATTTCGTCAAGTACATCGTGGAAGCCGCCCACGCTGCCTCAGTTCCTATCGAGGTGCATCTCGATCACTGTATGGATCCAGCCGATGTCGAGCAAGCCTCAAACCTGCTCATCGACTCCATTATGGTCGATGCATCGAGGCTGGAGCCAGAGGAAATCATCGAAGATTGTAGACAGATCACGGAGCAAGCCAAGGCAAAGGGGATAACCGTTGAGGCCGAAATGGGACGTATTAACGGCGGAGAGGACGGGATTCCGGACGCCAGCCATCTCGAAGAGATCTTGACTGATCCACAACACGCGGGAAAATTCACCCGACGAACAGGTGTTCATTTTCTGGCGCCTTCATTTGGCAATATTCATGGGCCTTACCCCGAAGGTGGCTCTGAGAAATATTGGCAACCTGATCGGTATGTACCTGTCTGGACCTTGGGATCTGATTAACCACTGATGCATTGATAGGCTTAAATTGATTGCTGATGCCATTGGTCCTACTATTCCTCCGGTCATTCATGGGACGCACCCCGTCCCGGACTGGCTTTTCCATAAGGCCATTGCAACGGGGGCTCGTAAGATCAATATCAACCGGAATGCTCGTGATGAATACACAGCGTTCGTGGCCGAGAATGCTGGCCGCTTGGAGCGTACTGCTGTGAAGGAACAGTCCGTGGCAATCTATCAAAAATCGGTTGAACACTTGATGGATGTCCTTGGTTCATCCGGGAAGGCGCATTAGCTAGGTGGCAAGGAGACACCGGTTAAAACATGTCAGATGGTCACGTAGTTTGAATTCCTACATCAGATTGATTATGTTGCTTTCTGTTGCTTGAATCTATAAACATGACTGTGGGAAGAAATCGCTTAGGAAGAACAACAGCGCTGGACCTAATTAGGCAGCGTCAACAAAACATCTATAATATAGCGGCTGAGATATTTCAAGAATGCATTGCGAGCCTGATCGTGACAAGAGAACCGGGCTTCAATATTTGTTCGTGTAAGGCAAGTAGTAAACAGCAAAATACAAAACTGTATTGTATATGAGGATATACTATAAGTCCCTGGACGTGCTTCGTAGGATAGGATCGGAAATACAGCCTCCTACCTACTAGGGTATAGTAAAGCCAGAGATGTATCTTTCTTCTCGCATTGCTCTAGGGGGAGATTGTCTGCAACAGGAATCAGACACTTAGTAACACAACATTTGCGGGGTATCGAATATACCAATTATCTACACAAGGAAACAAACAAGTCTAAATGCAAAATATGATGTACAGAAAAACTCATAAAATTATAACAACACACTGCGTCCAACAACGCCCCAAACACCAAGCTAATGTATTGTACCATTCGCAGAGAAAGCTCTAGACAATCGCGACCGTAGATTCAGAAGACGAAGGCTTCGTCTTGTCGGCATGGACATGCATCTCACTAATCTCCCCATTCTCGATATCGAATCCGGGAATCTCTTCCTCAAGCTTCTGTTGGCGCTTGTACATCTTCCAAAAGACAACGCTGCCGTGAACCTGGGCTGCGGAAAAGGCAATATGAAGCAGTGGGGTGACAACCTTAAAGGCAATCTGCCATCGGTCCCAGAGTGAGCCGAATAGGAAAAAGATCACAATAGTTTCGCAGGTTGTTCCAAGAGCTGTGGTGACGCAAGATAGGAGAAAGAGGCGTTTCAGAAAACGGTGGCGGTTGGGGAAGATGCGGTAGAGAATGATAGCCAAGTGGGGGAAGAACTCTGAGATAATGTCGAAGGCACCTGACAGAGGACTATTAGCTTTGCGCTCTAAAAGGGGTAATAGAGAAAGGTAGCGTATGACTTACCCCATACTGTACACAGAACAAACTCGATATCGGCATCTGGCTCTCGGGCCAAATCAAGGCTGATGGCGATCGCAGATTGGCCAATAATAATCGTGCCGATGTGATGTAACACAGCAATAGGCGACAGTTTTGTACGGTAGATCAACTCAAAAGCGTACATCCCTATGAGCATCTGGGCGACCACGACCAGCATGTCGCCCATAGTCACACGGGAGCCATGTGCGTAGGGTGTATGGAAGGATGACTTCCCAATAACAACTTCAAGGAATGGGTATGCCGCGATGATTAGGATTACAATCTTCGTCAGACCGGCAATATGGTGGTTAATGAACCCGCGTCGGTTCACCTCACTCAAGTTCGTATAGATAGAGCCATAGAGACGTTTTATGAGAAACCCCTCCAACACATAATATCGTACCACGAAAAGGACGACGAGTACTATCGAAATAATAAGGGCGGAGAACGGAGCGAGCTTCGAGATAGGCTGCAACTTAAGAGTCTCGAGAGCACTAATGTCATGGTGATAATGTATGCCCATTGTAGCTTGCAAATGTTGTCAACGATCATGGGATACTCGACGGACTGCCGGTCATTAAAAGCAGGAAGAGAGTGATGCGAGAGAGGGAATGCTGTTAGAATGCCTCCTAATAAAGGATTGATGGGTATACCAAGAACAATGAGAGAGAGAAGGAGTGTAGACGGGAGGGAAACAATGAGAAACGACCAAATCGCATCAAATAGCTTTCATGAATCTGTACAAGTCTATAAAAGGCGAGTCGAAAGAGAAGGGAAGAAAAGGGACAACGAACAGTAGTATTCCAGCGAGGGAGATCTCCCTCGGATCGAGATACACCGTTCTCCTGGGGAAACCCCCAAATGAACCCTGGATCCCAGGGAGACTAGCTCACAGTGTCAATACTACGAGGTAATTTGCATATCGACCCCGCCAGTATTACCCGCAACAGTCTAGGTTGTGACGGTAACGTGGTAGCCTACCCTGGGTGCCATCGTGGTGGAGACGAATGGTATACACCCATTCTCAACAACGCCCCATCAGCGCTAATTTAATAGACTAGAATCTTTCTCGCCCATTGGTCAAAGGGGCCATAGGCTATTTCTGACAAGCGGTATCGCTTAAACCTTCTGCAAGACGAGAAGGGTCTTTAGTATAACCTCTTTCGGGGCGCAGCCTCGTATCACTGGCATTGGCGAGGGCAATGGGTCCGTTGCCTGCTGATCCTGCACCGAATAAAGAGCAAGCCAAGCTTTCAGGATCCACTGAAGAAAGCTTCGCCTCCGCACCTTGAATGAAGTTCTACGCTTCTAGGCAGTAACATTCTCTAGGGTTAGGAAATGTCCACGACTGATTGGTGGAGGTCCCGTGTAGCCCTGGCACGTGATGGCTGGTTGCCCACCACGCCAAACCGTTCCAGGCATAGCCCCAACATGGGCACGATGTTCAATTTCATCCCACGGGGGATCAGACTCTCCTTTCTGCGTGGTTTTGAGGTGGCCTGGATTTGTTCATGGGTCTCATTTGGACATTCAAGCTTTTCCTCGGCACTGCGACATGAAACCAGTCGGAGAAATCACTACATGTCACACGTGGCGGAGTTGTGAGGCATATTCCCCTTTCTATTTTTGTCGTCGAACTTCCAGGCAAATGGCTGTCTGGTGGCATTACGGCTTAGTCACACAATGACCTGTACTGCATGCTCAGATTTAAAGGGGCCAATATGAAAGCCGGTGTATGAGACAATCAAGCAAAGTTAATCAGCAGCCGCACAAATGAGCATCCTAGGCAAGGTAGGGCAGTGCTTCAGCGTGAGCCTGGGTAATCACCTGTCTGACTTATTACCATGCTTAGGTCCGCTCACAGGTTTATACAGAGTGTTCGGAAGAGACATGCTGATCTTATAGTAGAGCGGGAAAATCGGTGCGATGATGATGACCAGACCTAGATGCTCGTCTTCAACGTCTACTAAGCACGTAACGTCGACGGATTGAGGGCGGTATAAGAAGTCGATGGGTGCACCTTTGCCACCTGAATTCTGCTCCTTCGAGTACCGAGAATATTGCTACAATAAGGGGCACTCTCGTCACTGACACACATCGATTCAACATGTCTGCACAACGCCTTGCCCACCCTCTCTGGACGTGTTCTCCCATCCGATACGACGTACGTGTGGAGACCTGGAATTACGTCGCCCCAATTTGTTAAGAGTCCCCAGACATTCTGGCTTTAGGGTACAATAAGACCGACCTACATATAGACGCACATCTCTACGTGACTGGAATCGGATCAAAAGGACTTTGACGACTTACCGGAGATATTCCGTGAGGATCCAACTAACAAACCTAAACCTGAAGCTCATATATATGAAATGAAGGAAAAGTCTCCAGGGATAAAATTTGACTATGGGTGCGAACCATATTGTATCATCAACGCGATAGTAGTGCCAACTACTTCACAGCACTGAAGATGCCCATAAAGACCATGTCTCGGATTATTCTGGTACCTCCTTTCGAGGACGAGTTGAATAATCATTGAAGGTCTCGAAGTGACAGAACATTGGTCCGGAGTGGCGTATTACTCTACTCACTCTAGCCTACAATTTACTCCATATACCCCACGCTACTAACCTAATCACACAAACCATTTTGATCCACAAGACAATAAATATATTATTACTGAAAGAAACACCACCCACTTCCGCAGGTAGCCAACTAAAATCAAAGAGTGGACGCTCACATACATATGAGACAGTAAGAGAATCTAAAAGAACGACACAATTAAACCCCCGAATCATCCTCGATAGCAAAATTCTTCCCGCTCTGATAAGTCTCCCAATTCTGGCAGTTCGAGTGAAGCGAATCATAATCAATCAGATCCTGGATCTCAGAGTACCGTTCCACAAACTGAATGGCGAAGCCTTCCTCTGTATGCCAGCCAATATGGCAGTGCATCAACCACGCGCCCGGGTTATCGGTTACAAAGCCAATGACTAGGTGGCCGTTTGCTGGGAGCATGGCTGTATCACGACGGGGAGGATTGTTGGTTGTGATGTCGCCTGCGCTGTAGGTTCCGCTTCCCTGGGAGAGGACGACGAAGTCATGTCCGTGGAGATGGATGGGGTGAGGCACGGATAGGGTGGTCTCGATGATGACAAAGGCCCATTCGTCTGCGCGAGGGAGCTGGACTACACCACTCGTATTGGTGAAGGAGGTGTGGTTGCGGTAGATCTCTAGGAGAGTTGGGTCGTCCCAGGACACGTGCATGGAGGTACTGTTTAACTTCCAGCGATAGAGGCTCTGGGAGTTTTTGCCTAGGCTGACTGGTTCGGATTCATTGTATAACGGGTTGGAAGTTATTGTGTAGGGATTGACGATCGGTACGAGATTGGACATGTCTTCGTCATCGCAGGCATCTGTGTAGGAATATTCTGTTGTTGTTGGTGTCGATGGAGAAGAGCCATAGTATACGATTCCCTTGATGTTGGTGGGATTCTGGTTCTCGGAACAGGCTTCCTGGGGTATGGCACGCAGCCAGAAGTTCTTGGCGATGGAGGCTTTGTCTGCGTGGACGATGATGTCGTAGCGTTGTCCTGTGTTCATGATGAGTGACTGTACTATATGATGGTTATGGAAGTTGGATTACCCATTGCAATATCGAGGACGCTAGTATTGTACGGTTCTATAGGAACCAGGTCGTTGGCAATGACAGTCATGGTATGGTTGTCGATCATGAACTTGAAATGGGTGTCACAGGCTCCATTAACCAGGCGGAATCGATAGGACTCTCCTTCGGTGAAGGATGTATTCCACCTAGTTCCTGTCTGATTAGCATAGCCATCTTCCCCGAAGACATTCATTCCATTGATCAAGGCAGAGTCCAGTTCCGGGGGTCCGTCGTTCTGTGCGCTATCGAACAGCTGATCCACTGTATTGATGTCCCAGTCATTCAGGATAATAAACCCCTTATCTACATCATAGTTGGCACTAGCAGGGCCGTTGATCTTGATGCCACCGAACACACCCTCCCAAGCCTGGAGACCAATGTGCGAATGGTACCAGGTCGAGCCGTACTGAGTAGCTCTCCACTTGTAGGTGATGGTGCTGTTCGGAGCAGTCGGGCACTGGGTGATAGATACCACACCATCCGAAGGGTTTGTGTAGTATTGGCGGATTCCGTGGAAATGAATGCTAGTACCATTCTTGACGGAGCTGGGAAGCTTGTTGTTGACATGCACAACCACGGTATCACCCCAGTCTGCTTCAATGGTAGGGCCAGGGATAGAACCGTTGATGGCTAGGGCGAACCTCGACCGTCCGTCCGGAGCCACGGTGACATGCTCGAGGTCAAACCAATATTCTCGAGTGACACCCGTGTCCGGGATGGTGGTGGTATAGTCGGTGTTGATGTCATAGTTGCACCATTGATCGCGAGTGCTGGCAGTGTTTCCTGTACAGGCACCAGAGGAAGAGGTACTAAGAGATGCTGAAGAAGAGAGTGACGCGGAGACGGAGTCTCGAGCTAAGAACGAGGGGACGCTTGTGGCAGTAGCAGCCACAATGCTAGAAAGTATACAAAAGAGGGACGATTTCATGTTGTCTCCCACTGCTAAAGAGTGTTGTGGGCTACCATAACAAAGAGAATGACAATGAGTTGGTATATCCAATGGTTATTCGGACATTGGAACGCGCTGCTTATATTCTCAACCACAAAGACCATTATCCTAGAATTGTCAGTATGACCATATGCGATCAAACAAGCCAAGCATGACTATCATACTCTCTAACAAGCATCAGCACATATTGGCAAGATCTCATTGGACATCTAGGACCTGACCCGGTGAAGTACGTGGACGAAAAATGCGACCTATCGAGACGAGCTGAAAAGCCTCCACACAGCATGTTCAGGCAGAGTGGAGCAAGGCTGAATGCTCTTTGGCAAGTCTATATCGGCCGTAAAAGACCGAATGCTACTATTCCACACGTAGTTCGCCGGTAGGTGGAGCTTATCCGCTCTCTCCTAAGCTTTGACAACATGGGAAAATCAAGCGAACTACTCGGATCACCATCTACCCGTCCAATTATACGTTATTGCCGATAAGAATAGTCTATAATTATCTAGAAACAAACGCTTCACAGTATTGATTGGACAATTACGTATCCCGCGGTGTGGTCGTTCCCCACGTTTGCAGAGGAACCACTTATGAACAGGGGCCTACGCAATACGCCTACGTCCTGATGCGGTAGATTATCGCATGACCACGATGCGCTAGATCTATCTACCTTTAAAAGCTCCTGATATAATCGAGAAATGGTTGCTTTGTTCTTTATAAGATAGAGCTAACCGTTGCCCAGCCCTATGGGCAAAACAAGATCCTTCTTGTGGCTGAGGAACAAACGTCAACGACGCGCATTCTCCCGCCAACGGATCCACTCGAACGCCGATCCACCACAGACCAAGATTGTGGTGATCAGCATAGAATCTTCTATTCCGGTTAGTAGCACACGTATTCCTCATGGCATCCAGCAGTATACCGCTTAATCATCACGATTGGGTTGTTGTGGGGTGAACCAAATGCCAATGTTTCAGGAACAGGCATAGATAGTCGAAAGCATAACGACGGCGATATACCGAACTATTGACTCAGCTTGATCGGTCTTCACCGATGTAGACTATTGCCTTGCGTATTCTCCTGCCGCTAAAAAGCAAACACCGGGGCTAGAAGCATCCAAAATCATGCAGCCATGGAGGAAGCTTATCTGGCTGAAGGAGCTCCGACTTATCATAAGAGGATTGGAACCTGGTGAACTTTGTGGACATTCGTACCAAATTTTGATAGTTCTTCTATAATATTCAAGAATATGCTGTCTTTCAAGGCGCCTCTCTGGTTCGTTTCTTTGGCAGCAGTGGTCACTACGGCTTCAGCTGCTCAGAAATTCGGCCTATATGCCTATGGCGAGAACGTGGGAGGGCTTCCCCTTTACTACGTTGATGGTAAGTAACCTCAGCATGTATTGGTCTCGTGGGATACATCTAACAATGTACTGAACCACACCTACAGGTAGCGCCGTGGTAAGCCCAAAGACTCCCGAGAACGGAACCGATGTAGCTCCAGTCGTTTGTAAGTCGCGCTCTCCTATAACTATTCCCGTCAAGCTAACCGGCTCTTCAGTCAACAAGGATAGCGACAACGAGCTCATTGGAAATCCAAACACTACCAGCACTGCATCGGCTCCCGCTTTCACGGACGTATCGCTTTTTGTCCCTAGCGCTAACTCCAGTGACAAGGAGATGGGATTCACAAGCGATCCTTCCTCGAACCAAGTCACTAACAAGTTTGTCTGGTATGGGAACTTCCTCCTTGTGGAGAATGACTCTGGGGAGTACACCTCGTTGTTTTCTGTCAAGAAAAGCTCGTCGCACGATGAGGATGGAAGCTATGATCTGTACTGGAACGTCACGGATTCGGATGAAGAGGTCATTACTATTTCCATGAGGTCGGTTGCACCTTCCAATGCGTAGAGCTCTATCTACGTCGGACAAATGCGTGGCCGTCTGCTAGGCTGATAGTTGCTGTTGTGTGTGGGTGATACTTGGACTGTCTTTCTCTCGTATATGTTCCAAGACTTCTTGAGATTCCCTTCTTTCCTAGCCTTTCTTTTGTATTGTCTTTCTCTTCTTATTACCAATTGCCCACCTTCCTTTGTGCTTGGGAATAATATAGGCGTTGCCACTTTTGCAGGCGCTCCTATATATAACAATATCTCACAACAGCTTTTCTACTATTAACATACATATTTCGTGAATGATGTTCATGTCCGTTTCACCTTTCAATGGCTAGAAGCCTACACAATGTATCTAAAGCTGCGGTTTTGGATATCCGTCTCGTCGGCGTGGTCCAAGCCCTCGTCGGTGTGCAGGTCAATCTCACGGGTTTCTTCCGGATTGATATGCACTCCCTGCTGCTTATCACGTCGCCTATTCTCCCATCCCAAGTAGACTCGAAACACAACCGCCGAGGCCATGGCTATAGCATAACAAATGACGATGGTGGTGTAGGCAGTCTATAAATAGAGGGCCGCGTCAGCATTTCTTTCATCCCATCGATAGTGGGCCCGATTATGACTTAGTACTTACAGGATAGTACGGTGCTTCCGAGTCCTTGAAAAACTGGGGGCCGATCAAGTTTCCAACACAGTAGCCCACGAAGATCAATGCCGCAACGGTCGACTTTTTGGTGAATCCGGCCGTGTTACTCGCGTGGAGGGAAAGCATGAGGGGAAAAACTGGCGCGATCGCCGAAGACATCCAGTAACCGGCGAGGCGGGACAGCTTCTGTTCCGATGGAAGCAATTTGACCATCAGGATACCCGCGAGGGCCATAGCAAATATCATGATAATTGCAACTAAGCGGGACTTGCGGACGTTCGTGCAGAATATGGTCGCTAGTAAGACGACTACCAATTGAAATGCCGAAGCGGGAAGACCCATAAGAATGGTTTGGTATTTATCGTAGCCAAAACCAGCGATCAGGAGAGATTGAAACTTCGAGTTGTCAGCTTACCGTTTGAAGCACGAGCCTGATGATAAGCATCGATAGTAGAAAACAGGGGTGGAACCCAAGCCTGGGATATACATACGCTAGTCGTGCCGCCATTTGGAACACAGATGACGAATGAGAATATAAGTAACCACCATGTTTTAGGATCCGTAAAGGATTCAATGAATTGATCGCGGTCCCATTTCCTAGTCTGGGTTGTTCGTTGAAACTTCTTCGGTCGCAGGGAAGCAAATTCACGTTCAGAAGAAGAGAGGAAGTGAGCATTTGATGGAGAGTCTGGCAGGTAAAACCACAATACAACCGACCATGCCACGGTTATTAGGCCAAAAATAAGAAACAGCATCTACATATTTGATAAGCTCATTTACGGATAGATTCGGGCGGAAGGGTAGGCAAACCTTCCATTGTGAGAAGTGGTCCTGATAATGCGCAATACCGTAAGCAATCAGCGACCCGATGATGCTGAAGCTGGCATTTCCTGCGAACCAAAATGTGTGACGAGAGACGTGCTCTGGTGGTGTGTACCACATTCCAGTTATCAATGAGAAGCCTGGGCTGATAGCGCTCTCAAACACACCCAAGAAGGTTCGTAAGACCATCAGCCCGGCATAATTGTTAGCAACAGCGTGGAGAGTCAAGATAGCGCCCCAGAGGAAACTAGAGTTTCTCAGCGAGATGAATTCATCATCGAACAAGTTCAACCCACATGAGTAAGCTAAGGTATTTTCCCAGAGGAAACTTGACGAATCCAAGTGAAATTGGATACGAAGCCGCGAGATAGCCGATGTAAAAGATACTCGATGCCCAACTGTATTCTTGCCCGACAAGGTTCTTTCAGTGGTCAGTCTAACTGCCAATATTTAACCGCCAAGGGGAGCAGTAATAACATACCAGATCCTCCTTTAAGCCTAGAATCGCACTGTAGGATAGACTTGTCTCTGTGGGGATTATAAGCATCGCACACCAACTGAATTGAGTGGATAATGCTGTACTGACTGTCCAGGAACTGAAGGCCGTAACTAATAATGAGGAGTGGCATCAAACTAACGAGGTTAGTCAGGAAGATCTACCATGAAAATCATGAAGTTAACTCACTGAAGATCGATCTTCCTCACCAGTCTCTTTTCCTCCTCCGGGCCAAGTACATCAACCGATCCACGTTCTTTCTGTCCGTCGACAGTGTCCGAAGGCGCGGTACATTTTGTTTCCCGGTCAATACAAGATCGAGGCTTTTCCGCCATGACAAACAACAACGGCTGAGACCTAGTCTAGTGGTCCCTTATTCGCGATTTCTAAGGTGTGAAATTGACTGCAAACCAAAGTCAAGGTCAAGATGGGCGAGAGACAGGAGAGTTAAGATACCGGGTCGGGCACCCCGTTTTTATACAAGAGAGTCGATAAGAACAGATACATTGAACCTAAGATGTCGTGGATAAGGAGTGACAGGCGAAAGAACTCGGTTCAAGCGTGGCCATTAGGTTGGGAGGTTCGTTGCCGGTAATCAACAGCCCCTTGCTTTTGGTGTGGAGATGATGCCCTACACTGACAATCAGGACGAGATGATTGGCTTGTTTAATCGACGGGAGAGGGCCGAGGTCGGGGCGAAGCGTCAGTGGCGGACCTCCCGACTCCGGCTTTTAAAAGACTGTCTCCACCCCCGCAAATTGCGGGCAAACCCCAGCTTGTTGACCTTCACCACAAAGAGATCTTTCCAGTCTAAAAGACCTCTCGTGACAGACTACCGAGTGTCAATCGAACGGCATTAGCCAACCATACGAGGGATACGTTCATTGAGGACGCCAAGACTGCAGGGATGCCAGGAGAAAGGCGGGAAAGGAAAAGGCAAACCGCTGCAGCCAAACAGTCTTATCGCAGTTCACCATCAACTATTCGTCGGACGGCGTGCATGGTAACTGGAGAGTGTCTCTTTGCTTCCTGCACGAGCTGAAAAATTCTTCTAAGTGCGGGGTCTGAAAGATGGGTTATGATCCACCCTCGATGCACAGGATCGCGTGTCTCAACTCCCCCGATGAACAGAGACCACTGAAACCTTTCCAGCAATTGGATGGGCCCGAGGGCCACTGCACTGTACGCAGCAGTGACCAATGAGCTGAGAGCGCAGCTGACTTCTTCCGGAACAGGGTCAGTGCCGAAGGCCGATTCGCAGCTCCGGTGAAGGTAGATTTGCAGAGCATAAAAAAACGTCACAGTAACACACTCCATTAAAGACACAGGACAAGTGCTCAGTGGTTCGCTATTTGCGACCAGCGAAAAGATACAAGAGTATTCCTATTTTGGATCAGTCAAATCCTACGACACAAAATCTGTACGCGCGACCGTATGTACCTTTTTCAGCTCATATAGGTGTTGCTTTAACCTTCGTTCGTCACCATACCGGTGTAGACCCCCGGTTTGGCTGTAAATATTGATTTCATGGTGGATGGTAATGAGCATGAAATAAAGCTCCAATATAGCTGCTTCGTGGACCTCCGGCAAGCTGTCACTAGTAAGCCCGTTCTCTTCGGGAAACAAAAGAAATGCGGTCCGCGAGAGCCTCCAGATTTTACGCCTCTTCGAGTAGTCATCATTAACAAATGTAGCGAAGGAGCCACCGCATCCGAAGAAGGAGCAGAAGCCATCGCGATCGTACAGGTATGTGAAGATGCGCGCGAGAAGGACTTGATCTGGAATTAACAATCCAGCAGCGAAAGTCTCCGAGAAGAGATTCACGTCATCATTAGTACACAACTCATCAACCTTATAAGTCCTCACATAGTCCACTACTGTTCGACTTAGTTCTCGCAGCTTTTGTGGGGCGGGTTGGTCACGCCGCATCCAGAACATATACATATACAAAAAGGAGAGCATCATGTTCACGTGGTCAGTAGGCCCCCGCGGAGTTGAAGCATACCGAAGCAACTTTGTACCTTGGTCGAAGTGCAGATAAGACTTTTGGGGTAGAACGAGCCCATTGTCATAGTACAGTGATAATTCACTATGAGCGACGGCGAGGAGGAAGTGGAGCGCCATTTTCTTGTCGACAACATAGTCAACAAAAAGAGATTGGGCAGATTGGGCAGGGGTACGTGTTGACTTCAGTGGCCCAAAAATAGTCCGATGGAAAGACAATGCATGCATATCATCGACGTCATGTGTTGGGATGCCTTGCGTGTAGTTCATCAATAGCAGAGGCATAGGGTCCAACAGGTTGATTGGAGGGCAATAGTGTAGCACGTGGTATTCTTCTTGGACACCAGCTTGGCGCCCCAATCTAGTATCCGGAAGACTTGGTGTTGACTCTTCATCGACTTGTTGTTCTGGTGTGAGTAACGGCGAAGGGCTTCCCACCGGCCCAATGATGGAAGAGTCTCTATAACTGAGAGACGACAAAGACGAGGAAATACTCATTTCTGGCGCGAATACCTGTTCCCCAGAGTGTACCCTAGTACTTCTCGCTTCATGTCTGTCTTCGTTTGTTTTCGATGAACCCAGCCCGCCGCTTTCTAGGGAGGCCGGACTAATGCTAGACATCTCCCCTAGCTGATAAGGTAGCTTTGAGTTCGGCAAGATCGGTGGAGGAGTCCATAACTCGCTATCCCTATGTTTTATTGGGCCAAACCCCCTCCGTCTCGAAGACAAAGGAGGTCGTGGGGGAGCCCATTCGCACCCCAACTGAAGACGCACACATCGACCGCAGATAGGACGCTGTTCATCACACTTGACTCTCTTACCAACACAGGTTCGGCAGCCTCATCGTAGGAATCATGTCAGTATTTCTAAAAAAGAAAGTGCTGGTCTCCATCACGGAAAGTATTGATTGCTCACCATCCTTCGAGCGTTTGCCGCGCTCTACGCGTTTCCGACGGGGTTGAACGGCATCACGCTGATCCATTGAGCCTAGGAAGATGTTCTACTCTGCATACTGGTATTGTTTAACTTCCGTTGAAGCTCTTATCGTTATTGGGTGGAGGAGATAAGGAGTGACTCGCCATGCAGGTATTTTGATTAATTCTTAAAACCCGCCCTCCACATATTTTATCTCCCCCGTGCTGGTCGATTAAACGGACCAATCATATCACCTCCTCGTCACCTATCGCACCTGACCGGGGCAGCGCAACGAGTCGCGAGATCTTTTTCCATTAGTTGAACGAAGACTTGATCTTTTGCCCTATTATTTATTTTTATTTATTTCTCAGACTTTCCATTTGTTATTATATATATTTTCCGTTAATTTCGTTAATGTCTTTTGTACCTCAATATTAAGATTCCATCACTCCAGTTCGATTTGTAGTATACGTCAATAATATATATATTGAGATCCCGCAGCTACCATTCGCGGGAAAAAACCTCAAAAGACCACAAAAAGCATCATGGGAAATGTACTTTCGGGTTACCAGTCAGCTGAATGCGAAGTCGAATTACTCAACGACGCCGGAAAAATTCGCGGCCTGCAATTTGACAGCAAATCTCGACGATACGCTGACATTCCTTACGCTCTACCACCGACTGGTGATTATCGTTGGCGAAAACCAAGACCATTGCCAGAGTCTTTCTCATACTCGTCTCCGGATGGAACCCCATACGATGCGACAAAGTTCGGAAAAGTCTGCTTACAATCCAGTTACTCCGCCTCTGTGAAGAAACAACTTCCGCAACATATCTTCGGAGAGGACTGCTTGCGCCTGAATATATGGACTCCGGTCGGAAAGCCCAACGAGACGAATCCGAAATGGCCGGTGATGATCTGGTTCCATGGCGGATGGTTCCAGATCGGTGACCCTAGTCAGGAAGAGTCGATGGACCCGACCGAACTTATCTCCACAGGTCAGTTGAATGCTGTCTTTGTCGCGGTGGGTTACCGTCTGAATGTGTTTGGATTCCTGGCGGGTGAAGTATTGAGAGAAGAATCCGGCGGACAAGAAGTGGGCAATTACGGCCTTTGGGACCAGCGACTCGCAATGGAGTGGGTCTATAAAAACATCTCAGCCTTTGGCGGGGACCCAGAAAACATTACTTTGTCGGGACGCAGCGCGGGCGCATACGCCGTTCAGGCACAGACCTTGTATGATTTTCGGGGATCGATGGACGAGTCGGCTCGAAGTCATTTCCGACGGCTTGTAATGTATTCTAACGCGATCCCGACTCAACCTAAAACGCCGGAAGACTGTCAACCCCAGTTTGACGAGTTGTGCGAGCACTTTAAGATATCACCAGAAATACCAGGGCCTGAAAAGCTCCAGAGGCTGCGCCAGATTGATGCCGAGGAGTTGTGCGATGCGGTCATGAAACTGAAGCATCACACGTTCCGACCTGTTACTGATGGTGTTTTCATCCACCCTGGCATCTTTGAATACTATCGGGATGGATCATTCGCAAATGAGTTTAAGAGACGTCACCTGCGTTTATTGATCGGAGAGGTGCTGAACGAGGAAACATTATACGCCGTGACTAATGGCCCACAGGCCAACAGAGAGTCACTGGAGCTCCAGGTTTCCAATTATTATTCACCATCGACGACATCTAGATTGCTGCAGCATTACCCTCTTCCTGACTCCGACCGAAAGGAAGATTGGGAAGATGTATTTGGACGAATCATCTCCGATGGTCAGGTCCGGGCTCCGTCGCGGTTCTTGGTCCATAATTTACTACAACATGGGGTGGA
Source organism: Aspergillus minisclerotigenes (assembly GCA_028505775.1). Taxonomy (NCBI): domain Eukaryota; kingdom Fungi; phylum Ascomycota; class Eurotiomycetes; order Eurotiales; family Aspergillaceae; genus Aspergillus; species Aspergillus minisclerotigenes. The sequence goes on from JAHXGP010000012.1 coordinate 155,549, forward strand.
TATTAAAGATGTGTGGCGGTATCTTATTGCATACCGCATGTCGTTCATTACCGAAAAGGTAGCCCCTGCTGCGTTTGGAGTGAGCCACGCCATGGATAGACCAATATGGAAGTGAGTATAAGACATGGCAGATCCCGCGGTCTCCGTTTCCAGACGCACATTTTTCTAACGTCATTTATCTAGTTACTCAGTGATGCATGGCCCGAATCCTGCTGAGCGGCACCTAATGGACAATTGGATTCACGATTTGGTTGCTTTCGTCAACGGAGACAATGGCCACTCCTACGGCACGAAGGAATGTGACGAGTATAAAGTCATGACGCCGGATGGAAACATTGAGATCCAGAAGGATCCACGTTGGGATGAACTGCTGAAGTTGATGGATGTGTTTTCTGGCTTTTCATGCGAGAATTAACTTACCCGTGTGTCTAGACAATAATGCAGTGCATATCGTGAAGGCTTCTCTGCAACTTGTGTGCAAATCTTGGTAGTGATTACTTATTTGGAAATACCTATTACGAAGTGCGCCACATGTCCCATTTAGTATAGGCTCTCAACCTTCATATACAGGTTATATGTACTAAATTCCGCAGATTTAAGACGGTAGCCTCAACATAGAGTGATATAACATCTCAACATATTGGATATCAAGGGAGGTCCAGATATATTTAGCATGTAAGGAGAAACAAGACAAGTCATCTCAAACACACCCCCAAGCATCGTGTATATTGAGTAAGGATACTGCACATACTTCAAGCGCATGCTACGCTGCATGCAAAGGGTATACAACCCACCCTTGTCCACCTTGTCGAAGCGGAGTGTAGATTGCTTTCGTAATGTCCAGATAAATTCAGATGTATCCGGTTCCATTGAACGTTACTCAGTGACCATATATAATTCTGTGGGTTGTAGTACCTGTGCTCGTTTCACGAGAACGGTTTATCCTTTCGATAGAAAGTAGCCGTACCAGGAGGTCGAAATATCCCGACGTAGTCACCGGCACTTAAAGTAAGATGACCGGGGATTGAAGGGCTTCTCGGGGGATTAAGCATATGCGATAATCTCTGAGGCTAAGCCATGGCTATTCTGGCTAGACCCGCCCAGTCAGATAGGATAATAGGTATATTGCAGGTGCCTTGGAAGACCGACGTTGTATCCTGGTCTAGATAGGAGTTGCACTCCCTGCTCTCGTGCATATTTGTTGCACGGCCTATCTATAAGGCATGACATCTAGATTGTGTGTGTGTGGATTATATGGAGGAAAAAGCACATTTGCGGGTTGTAGCATGAAGACATCAGGTAATGGCTGGAGAAGCTGGGCGGAACATCCGCCGAGAACCAACCACAATATCTGGAGGCTTCCACGCATAGAGAATATACCGCATGTCTTCTAATATGTACGACGTGATGGGGCTGAAGAGAGGTTGTATCGAAATTGCTCATTTACATAGTATAAAGTACCAATGACCTATTAGTTAAGGAAATATACCCCTCTTTTGTTATAGCTTCGCCTCTCTACGGTTGTTCCGTTTCAGTAACCGTTGGTAAATCACTCCCAGAAGAGTCGGCCTTTTTTGTCTGGATATTTCTGCAAGTATGGAACAATGCTGTAGCAATGTAGCATTTCCAGAAGCCGCAGAAGTTAAGGAACCCAACTCAGTCCGCAGGCCGGCTCCAGTCCGGTTGAACAGGGACAAAGTGACGGAGTACGTTGTCGACAATGTCAGGGAAGACCCGGTCCCCTTCCCTATCGCCATTGTGGGGATGGGAATGAGGCTTCCTGGTGGAGTAAGCTCTGGAAGAGAATTCTGGGATTTTCTTGTCAACAAGCGCGATGGCCTATGTAGGGTCCCCGAAACGAGGTACAACGTCGATGCATTCTACGACGAGGCCCGCGAAGGTGCTGTCCGGACGAAACATGGCTACTTCTTAGAGCAAGATATTGCGCAAGTAGACGTCGGGTTCTTCGGTATAAGTAAACTTGAAGCGGAAAAACTTGATCCCCAACAGCGACTACTGCTGGAAGTAGTCTGGGAATGCATGGAAAATGCCGGCCAGACGAACTGGCAGGGTACGAATATTGGATGCTTCGTTGGCGTCTTTGGGGAAGATTGGTTGGATCTCTTGAGTAAGGATACACAGCAACACGATAGATATCGGGTCATGAGCGCTGGTGATTTTGCGTTGTCGAACCGGCTTTCATACGAATATGACTTGACAGGACCCAGCGTCACAGTTCGAACAGGTTGCTCGTCGTCCATGGTCGGTTTACACGAAGCGTGCCAAGCAATCTACACCGGGGATTGCTCATCTGCCATTGTTGCTGGGACAAGTCTTATCATGAGCCCGACCATGACGACAACAATGTCAGAAAACTTAGTTCTCTCGTCGAGCGGAATCTGCAGAACATTTGATGCTGCAGCTGATGGGTACGGAAGAGGTGAAGCAATTAATGCAGTATATATCAAGCCACTGGATGATGCACTAGCCAATGCTGACCCAATACGTGCCATTATACGGTCAACGGCGGTCAACTGTGACGGTAAAACACCCAGCATTACCACCCCCGGTTCCAAAGCGCAAGAGAGGTTGATTAGACGAGCGTATAAAAAGGCCCACATCGAAGGTGATGATATTCTGAAGACTGCGTTTTTCGAATGTCATGGAACAGGCACCATAGCTGGAGATACCGCAGAAACGACCGGCGTGGCCAACATATTTGGTGAGAAGGGAATATACATCGGAGCCGTACGTTATTGTTGCTGTTTTAATTCAGTTCAGGTTCTTTGATTGTTTTGAAGACCGCGACCGTTGCTAATCCCAAACAGGTTAAGCCCAATGTCGGTCATTCAGAAGGTGCGTCGGGAATCACGAGCATCATCAAGTGCGTCTTGGCACTAGAGAATAAGATCATTCCTCCCAACGTGCACTTCCAGACACCGAATCCTAAGAGTGGGTATTACATGGCGTTCTCTGGACAGATATGCAATATACTCACTCGTTGGGTTCTTGATATATAGTTCCCTTCAAGAGTGCCAAGCTGCAAGTGCCTGTGGAGCCAACACCGTGGCCGGCCGATAGGAAGGAGAGGATCAGCGTCAATTCATTCGGCATTGGGGGAACCAACGCTCATGTACGCATGCATACCTGGGAATGTTGCTTCAGAGATCTGGCATACTAAATCTGTCAGGTTATACTAGATTCTGCATCTTCCGTACTGCGCAAAATAAGTCCAGAAGCACGATTGACCTCCGAGCCAGACTACCAGCTCTTGGTTCTCTCGGCAAAGGAAAAGAAGTCGTTAGATGGGCAAATCGAAAGGATAACGAGGTATATCGAAGCTAATACATCATGTTTGAATGATTTGGCTTTCACCCTTGCGCGAAGACGAGATCACCTGCCTTACAGAGCTTTTGCTGTAACTGACAAGGATGGATCTCTTCCGACATTTCAAAAGGCGCAATCCACGGTTCCATGCCCAGTATTCGTATTCACTGGCCAAGGGGCCCAGTGGCCCACTATGGGAATGGGCCTTATGTGTAGATTCCCAAAATTCCGCGAAGATATTCACCAGATGGACAAGATCTTGACGGAACTCAGGGAAGCGCCTCCTTGGAGTATTGAAGGTATGTCATCCCCGGTATTTTAAACTGCGAACCCTCATTCCCACTGACCAAGGCCAGAGGAACTCTCTAAAGATGAGACGGTTAGCCGAGTGGGACATGCTGAATTTGCCCAATCCCTCTGCACAGCGATTCAGATTGCTCTCGTCAATCTGCTACGGGGGTGGGGTATCGTTCCATACGCGGTGGTGGGCCATTCAAGTGGTGAAATAGCTGCAGCATATGCGTCTGGGGCTATATCAGCTCGTGTAGCCATTATACTGTCATACTTTCGCGGCCAAGCGGTAAAATCTTTGCCCACCAGTCATGCCGGTGCAATGGCTGCTGTTGGTATTAGCCCGGACACTGCTCGCGCATTCTTGGAAGAGGGCGTCACTGTTGCATGTGAAAATAGTCCAGTTAGCGTCACGCTATCAGGGGACAAGGAAGCCTTGGACCGTGTTCTCAACAGAATTCGCAAGGATGATGAGAATGCAATGTGCAAGCGTCTTCGGGTGGATGTTGCCTACCATTCCCACCATATGTTGCGGACCAGACAAACTTACGAGTCACTGATATCACCACATGTTTGTCACAATAGCTCCATGGTCCCGCTTTATTCGAGTGTAATCTCAACGCCTATTACTGAACCGAGCAGACTTGATACCATGTATTGGTCCCAGAACTTGTCATCTCCCGTTTTGTTTAGGACCGCAGTGCAGGGTCTCCTGGATGACAACGGACCGGTAAAGTTATTTCTGGAGATTGGTCCGCACTCTACCCTTGCTGGTCCCCTGAGGCAAATATTCCAAGCACAAACTAGCAAGAACAGAGCTGCCTTATATGTTCCTACATTATGCAGAGGAACTGAAGAGTGGCAAAGCCTACTGGCGACAGCCGGCCATATGTTTACGCATGGCATTCCTATAGACCTTAGCAACATTATTCCTAATGGCGCGGCTCTACATGACCTCCCCCCTTATTTCTGGAAGCATGGTGAGAGATTTTGGAATGAGTCACGTCTGGCAAACCATTGGAGACTACGGCAAGAACCTCACCATGAGCTTTTAGGCTCTCGAGTGCTTGAGTCATCCAGTGTTGAACCGTCATGGAGGAATATCCTGCATATAGACCAGGTGCCTTGGCTTGGAGACCATAAAATTGGCAAGGATGTGGTTTTCCCCTGTGCAGGTTATGTTGCAATGGTGGGCGAAGCAATTCGCCAGATAACCGAGTCAACTGAATACTCAGTGAGAAACGTGTTTATGCGCGCTGCATTAACACTAGAGACATCAATTGCAACGGAGATTATTACAAGTCTCCGACCAGCAAGGCTTGCCGATAATATTGATTCTGTATGGTATGACTTTACAATATCCGCCTATCAGAACTCCACGTGGAAAAAGCACTGTATTGGTCAAGTGAGGCCCACGTCGGACCAGACATTCAAGGCAAAAAGGATCACACCATACCCTAGACTGGTCAGATCTGAGAAGTGGTACAACGCCTTAGAAAAGCGTGGGTTAGAATACGGTCCGCAGTTCAGAGGACTCGAGCAAATCTCGGCCAGTCCGTCAAGTTATCAAGCTGCCGCGACGTTGCAGGATGATGAAAGCTTGTACGTGAGTCACTATTCGCTACACCCGATTATCATAGACGAGAGCCTTCAACTGCTCAGCGTGGCGGCAACCCATGGTATCCCTCGCCGAATGACCCGTTTGGCAATTCCAACGGCTATTGAAGAGCTTTATGTAGGCAATGGAAGAGGAACAATGTCACTCAATGTCTCCTGTGACACCTCGGGAGGCATGATGCGTGGAAATGCGGTGCTTGTTTCCGACGACCATGTGGTACTCTCCCTGCATCATGGCATTTTTTTCAGCATCCAAGACCCTGATATAGGCAATTCCCAGCTTCCGGTAGCTGCGACAATTCACTGGGGTCCTCACATCGATTTTGTACCTGTTGAAAAACTGTTTTCTTCATCACAGAACTTCTTGGAGGGTCGCCGTAGAGTCGTCAGACTAGTTGGCCTTTATGGCGTGGAATACTATTATCAGACAAGGTCCTCCCAGCCCACACAGGCACATTTGAGTAAATGGCTATCCTGGATAACATCTAACTATAAATACATGCGTGACAACGCACCTGTGCTAGTGCCGGAGCTGAGAGACATCTGCTCCCTGAGCCCGGCGGAACGCGCTGCGGAGATCGAGGGTCTTAAATCCATGCAGCCACAGGATTTCGGCTATCCATTTTATGTCTTGTGCAGTCGGATTCTCGGTTCAATCCACAAGCTTTTGGGGGGGCAGCTGGAACCTATTGATCTTCTGGTAGAGGATGGTGCGCTCAAATATTTCTACGAGCAATCCGCCCTGAACGGATCCTGGCACGAATTTGCCTCCTTGCTTGGGCATTCCTATCCACAACTACGAGTGCTAGAAGTAGGAGGTGGTACTGGGGGGGATACGCTGATTGCCTTGAAGGGTCTCACATTGGACCACAGCAATAGGCTATATTCCACATATACATTTACAGATATATCTCCTGGATTCCTTCTAGAAGCAAAGGAAAGGTATAAGGCTTATCCGGCCATGGAATACGCTACCCTCGATATCAGCCGCGATCCAGTTGAGCAAGGTTTCGAGCCTGAAAGCTATGATTTGATTATTGCGGCCAACGTGATACATGCAACCCCGAGAATATCGGAAACGCTGCGAAATGTCCGCAGGTTGCTTGTGCCCGGTGGTCGTCTTTTACTGATCGAACTGGCCTGTACCATCCCAATTATCGACTATATCATGGGTATCCTGCCGGGTTGGTGGCTGGGTGAGGGCGATGGGCGAGAAGAGCGGCCGTATATGTCCGTGGACAAATGGCATGACAAGCTGTTGGACGCTGGATTTACGGGCGTGGAGGCTTTTAGGTATGATAACGAACCGCCGTATCATCTGAATGCACAGATCCTGTCAAGGGTGCCTAGTGCCAAGTCACCCGAAAAAGGAGAGGTCTCCCTTCTCTATCTCACTGAGATTACCGACTGGGCCCGAGAGCTCGCGAGAGACCTAGAAAAGGCGGGGTACTCAGTCCACTGGTGCACATTAAAGCAAGTTCCGTCATCTGGTGCCAACATAATCTCAGTAATTGACCTTGAGGGTCCCTTTTTTCATGAACTCTCGCCAACCGACTTCGAAAGCTTCCAATCGTATATTTCGCGCTTGGCAGATCGCCATCTGCTATGGGTTACGCGGTTTGTTCAAATGGAGTGTGACGATCCTAGATACGCGTTGGTGTTAGGCTTAGCTCGGACTATTCGACATGAGATTATGCCTCAGTTTGCTACCATCGAGATCGACCAAGTGGAGAGGGCCTCCCTCCAACCTGTGGTTCAGGTATTTGAGCGACTTCTGTCTCAGCTGGATGATCCTGGTGCGGCACCAGAATATGAGTTCGCTGTCCGAGAGGGGAGTGTACACACTCCGCGGTTCCAGTTTAATTCGTTTGAGGAACAAGTCGGGGCAGGAGAGAGCCAAGCCCCGAGAATGCTGGATATTGAGGCCTACGCGATGCTTGATTCGCTAACGTGGACCTGTGCAGATATGACGTCAAATGACCTGGAGAAGGAGGAAGTTGAAGTTGACATAAAATATGTTGGTCTGAACTTTAGGGTGAGAATTACGTGCTATGATACTCGTGCATATAGTAATCAATCTAACATTGATAGGACCTGATGGTTGTGATGGGCCTCATGGGGGATATGGCCCAGGTCGGCTTGGAAGCTAGTGGAATTGTGCGACGAGTGGGATCCGCTGTCCACCAGTTTTCACCCGGCGACAGGATCATGATCTCTCATCTTGGCCTCATGTGTACCCGAAAGGTTGTACGGGCAGAACGATGCGTCCAAATTCCGGACAACATTTCGCTGGAGGATGCTGCCACAATACCTTGTGTCTATGCAACTGTGGTCTACTCTCTCATAACCATCGGCGGCCTCAAACGAGGGCAATCGGTCCTGATCCATTCTGCGTGTGGTGGGGTGGGTCTGGCGGCGGTACAGCTATGTCAGCTAATCGGAGCTGTGATCTACGCGACAGTTGGAAGTGAAGACAAGGCTCGGCATCTTGTAGACAACTTCAAGATCCCCGCTGATCATATATTTGACTCTAGAAGTTCGTCCTTCCTTCAAGGTGTATTGCAGAAGAGCGATGGGCGCGGTGTCGATTTAGTGCTCAACTCTCTATCCGGTGACCTACTCCATGCATCTTGGCAATGTGTTGCGAAACTCGGTAAAATGCTCGAACTGGGGAAAAGAGACTTTCTGGGACATGGCCTCTTGGAGATGAACAGGTTCCTTGATAATCGGTCATTCATTGGAATTGACCTCCTCCAGGTTCTCGATGAGAATATTGGTGTCCTACAAGAAATGATTGGATGTGTCATGGAATACTTCAAAGAAGGAAAGGCGGGTCCCATCAACCCAGTTACTGTGTTCGATGCTGCCAATGTAGTAAAGGCTTTCCGGTATATGCAAAGCGGACAGCACATGGGGAAGATTATCGTCAAAATGCCAGACCTCCCTTTGGCTCTTCCGGTTACCCGCGTTCACGAAATGGCCGCGTATTTCCCGGCAAACGCGTCGTACCTTCTTGTCGGTGGCCTTGGAGGCCTCGGTCGTGCCGTTGCTACCTGGATGGTTGAGAAAGGAGCCCGGCATTTAGTCTTCCTTTCAAGAACTGGTGCAAATACTTTCGAAAGTAGCTCTTTTATAAAGACCTTGGAATGCCAGGGCTGCGATGCAATTACTGTTGTGGGCAACGTAGGATATATTGATGATGTTCAGCGTGCAGTTTCCGCGGCCAAAACGCCAATTGCAGGGGTCATTCAACTGTCGATGGTTTTAAAGGTATCTCAAATTGACTGCATTACACTACAGATTGACTGATGATTTCTATCCCACAGGATCAAAGTTTGCACAATATGGTTCACGAAGAATGGGTAGCAGCGTTGTATCCCAAGGTTAAAGGAACATGGAACCTTCATCACGTGCTGAAGGATAAGCCATTGGACTTCTTCCTTCTAGTGGGTTCAATGGCTGGTATCATTGGATGGCCTGGCCAAGCCAACTATGGCGCTGCGAATGCCTTTTTAGACGCTTTTGTAAAATATCGACAATCGCTGCACCTGCCAGCTCATGCGATTGATCTCGGCCTCATGGGGGACATTGGCTACGCTTCAGAGGCCTCCCTCGTACCGACTTTAGAAGCGTCGCAATCCAATTCGTTACGAGTGCTTGACGAGCGGCAATTCCTTCGGGCAGTCGAGGTTGCGGTATTAGCGCAACGATTTCAATGCCCAAATCAGGTCGTTGTCGGGCTCGGAACTACGAGGACCCTATCTTCCGCAGACTTTGCATCGAACTGGATGAAAGAGGCCCGATTTGGTATATGGAAGAACATAATTGCCACCATGGAACAACCCGCAGAGGCCTCCAGAGCTGATGAGCTCAGGGAGCATATGGAAGCGATCAAGAACAACCCGTCACTTCTAGATCGGCCGGAGACGGAGGAACGGATTGTTATTGAACTTGGAAGATTAATCGCGTCCTACACATCGCGACCGGAAAATTTGACTATAGAGGAATTGTCCAATATTCCAATCGATTCATTGATGACATTCGAGATTCGCACTTGGTTTCGCCGCCATGCAGGAATTGAGATTACGTTAGTAGAGGTCTCAAACTCAGGGACTGTCGGTGGGCTGGGTAAGATCGCTGTTCAGAAGCTGCGCGACAAGCACATGTGCAAGGGTCACAAAGGCAGTAAAAGACAGGATGGTGACTCTAACGGAGCTGAGGAAGAGCCGAGTTACCATGATGACTTAACGCTTGCTAAAACAATGCGGCCCATTTCTAACCACATTCCGGATTGGACCTCTGAGTCTGAGGGAAATGTCTTCTTTACTGGTGCAACTGGCTTCCTTGGTGCCTTCCTGCTGTCGGAACTTATCGCCCTACCACACATCAAGCAAATTGCATGCTTAGTTCGGGCAAATACGTCCGACATGGGCCATACAAGGATTAAACAAACCTTTGCCAATTACGGGCTTCCAGTCGACTTTAGATCCAAGGTTATCGCAATTCCCGGCGATGTGACCAAAAGAAATCTCGGTCTACGGCCAGAAACCTTCAATCACCTGGCGCAGTGGTCGAGTGTGATCTTTCATTTTGCAGGGTATGCCAATTACACCTTGCCTTACTCTGTTCACAGGGGCCCAAATGTCCTTGGGCTCCTCGAAACCCTTCGGCTTGCCAATACCGAGCGATTGAAGCCTATCCATTATTGCTCTAGTATCTCCGCGTGCGGTATCACCGAAAACCTCATTGGCCCCGTCCCAGAGGATGTCCGACCTCGCCCGGAGTCTCAGAATGTGGCACAAAGTATTGGCTATACGCAAAGCAAGTTTGTCGCAGAAAGTATTGTCTGGGACGCCATTGAGAATGGTTTCGCCATAGCCATATACCGACCATCACTTGTTACTGGGCACAGTCGTACAGGCGTATGTAAGAAGGAGGATATAATTAACCGACTTCTGTCTAACTGTATTCGGCTTGGGTGTTATCCTCATCCACCCCAGCAGCGGTTCCACTTTATTCCGGTAGACTTTGCTTGTTCGGCGGTATCCCGGATCTCATTAAACAGGGCTAGCCTTGGCCATGCTTTCAATATCACCCAGCCAGACCAAGACAAGGTCATAACCCTCGGAGAGGTCTACACTATCTTGAACAACTATTCCCCTACTCCTCTCGTTTCCATTCCTACCGCCGAATTCATTAAAAGGCTAACCAAGAAACGAGATTCACTGATTCAAGTTTCCAGTTCTATTCTGGCGGAGAGACTCTCCGGGCACAGGATTTGGTGGGATGATTGGGAGTATATGGCTGCTTATGGCACGGAAAACCTCCGCCGAGCGATGACCGATCACCCAGACATTATAGAACTCAAGCCTGTTCCCGAGCTGCTCAAGGTCTACTATAACTTTTGGTCGAGAGTTGATTGATATTACTTCTATACGAGATGGAGGAGATGTCGACCGATGTGATCATGGGTCTAAGACAGCTATACCTTGGTAAGGCTCACTAGCTTCCTCGCCTACATTTTACGCAAAGGTATCTGTCATCGCTAATGCGTATTCAAACCAGGAACTGTTTCTGACGAGCTGTTTGACATTGCTGTAACTCTCGCGCTCATTAACAAGGCACAGATGGCCGGGAAACTGGGTCGATCTATCACTAGGAGACTCAAAGCCAACTACCTCGAAAACAAGCCGGCAGGAAAATCCGCGAAATACGCCACTTTGCACGACAGAGGGCGATGGGTATGGTATGAAGCGCCGGATATTTGTAATCCTGTATATAAGAACAGCACCAAACGAGCACCATGAGGCTGGTGTTTCAAACGTTTATAGAGATGATAGTACCATGTTGCTAGTAAGTATAGGCATATAGAGGTATTTCACATAATCACTCCGTGACTATAATTCTGTAAATCATTATTGTACAGATTATTCAACCATACCTCTGTAATATTCCTATGTCTCGGTAAATCGGTTACAGTTTCAGCGTCCCAACCCCAGCCTTGTGAAGTGCATTTAGCGACGACCAAGATTACTCATTTCTTGACCATCCCCGTTTACCACGGACGTACCCACACTGTATACTGCACCCAAATTCCACACATGCCTCGTCTCTGACCGCCAGTAGACAAGCTTTTACTCTGGTTCTAGACATATCTTACCGCATAAAGCTATCTGATCAAGCCGTATATGTCATAGCTACTGTGAACCCATCAGACTACTAAGCATTGGAGCTTAAATAACTTTCACGCCTGGTGAAGGAGCAGAGAGTATCATTTTTATGTTTGTATCTCAGTGATTACGCTTGGGTATAATACAAGCTACTCAATTAATCCGTGAATCTGCATCCCTAATAATAGAAAGTACGTAGAACGGAGTGGTCCACGTCAACCAGCAAATCGTCCAGATATACCCAAGGAGCGGTATACATGATTTGAATCGACCATGTTTGTAGACGGTCGGTCCAGCCACAAGAACAAATACATATTGAGCAAAGTCCTCAATGACAATTCCCAGTGTCTGAACGCAAAAGAACCACATCACATCATAGTGTCTCGGTTCCAGTCCACCCGCTAAATGCCCTACCACGTGGCACAGCCCAGACAGAAAAAAGACTAGGCCAATCTTGCAGTACCGATTGACTATGGGGCAACGAGTCAAGAATTTAGGCATGCTTTCAACCAGGAATTGGCTTGTAGCTGTAAGCGGGCTCCGAAGGATTTGGTGCCAGAATGTTCTGTGATATCAGAGGTAAGCGAGAAGTACGGATGTAGATATGATGATCACTTGTCTAGGGAGACTCACCCCCAAAATCCACGGACGCTACTTGCTCTCTTGAAGAGACCGAAAAGTGGTGGAAGGTACGCTTTAGGGTAGTTGAAGAGTAGAACTACTGTCACACAGACTATGGCATAGAGAATCTGCAAGTGGAGGTAAACGACGGCCCAGAAGCCAAGGCTCAATGTAGCCCGCGAGAGTATTCCTGTGATGGTCCTGTCTTCAATTCGGACGTAAGGGATGCCGTCTCGGAGGATCAAGTGTGGAATCTCCACTAGATAAGTACCTCCTATGAGGTAGACATATAGGATCCCAAATAGACTGGTGCATATTGCCCAGGGAAGGAGGTTCGATTTGCTTGGGACGAGTAGAGCCATGGTATGGCCAAACGTAGGCAGGTTTCGACACTGGCATTGGTTTCCCACGTCTCTGGTATCAAGAAGGAGCTTCAGTCCCTGACCAAGTGACCGAGGTATGTTATCGCCCGATTCCCCCTCCGCGCAGAATAAGTGACCCTTCTTTGAAGTACGGAGATATAGGATTTCCACACCTCGCAGAGCCAGAACCAAGAGCAGTGCGCCCAGAACAGGCTCGTATCCAGGGATGGCAGCAACCCCTCTGTAGTAGGCTGCTCCACAAGCGCTCGCGGTCAAACCACAAAGGGCCACATGCCGAGCATACCACCTGTGTGGAAGAATGACGGCGTAACTAGTTACTATCCACGAAGAGATAGAGAGGACGAATATGATTAACGTGTGTTGCCGGAGACAGATGGTCTGTAGTAGTCCCAACATTATGGGGGATGATTTCTGTGTATAAGAAGAGAGGATTATACACATCTTAGGCTATAGAAAAGACGCACTTTTGTGATGGCCTGGTCGACCAAGTATAGAGCCTGATGGGAACACAAGAGGTCATATGAGTAGATAAGTGACGTGGTTAAACACCTGGCCTGGCAAGTTGATGGTCTCATTGGACACAGCTGTGCGTATACTAAACACCCTGGACCTTGGAGACGGCGTATATGTGTATGGACACCGAGCGCCGCGCTTATTCCATTCTCGCGGCATTGATCTCGCACAAAGGCTGCAGGCATCTTCAGCGACAAAGCTTGGATGAAGCTAGAGTGCGCGTGGATAATTCTAGGTATAACTTTCGATATTTGATGATTCATGCTTGCTGACGCTTGCTATGGTCAGTAGAAATAGATCCGCTCTTATAAAGACGTCTCAACACTCGATAGAGAGCGAGAATCGATCTCCTTGAGCTAGACAAAACCGCCTTTTCTATGATCAAATCCAGTCAAATTCGGTAGCAGCAAGCGACAATACTTCGGGATACTATGCAAATAATCAATCAAATCGGCGATGTTCGGTATTACCTAGTCATGTCGGCCTAGAACTAAAGGAGTAGAAACAATAGATAATTAGATCCCCTTAGACCTCGGCACAATTCATCAGAACCCGAGCCCAACCTATGATAGGTCGTGTTTTGGTTCCGATTCTTTAGCCCATCATGGCTGCAGAGGATGATTGTGTGGATGATTTTCACTTTAAAAGTTTATTCTCATTACCTATCCGATCTACGGAGGCCTATAGCGGCCACTCCGCAATAACAGGATCTTATTAATTTCTGCCGGTAGAACTGACAATCATAGATTTACTTAGTTTCCCTGTTGTATGTCGATGTTTACGACTTTTTTGTTTATTTATTATATCTAGTGCCCTTGCTATACGGGAAGCCATTGCGGCCCCTTCGCAACAATTCTGTCAAGGTAACTTCAAATTAGAGACTTGCTTTTTAAGGCGAGCAGATCTGAACAAAACCTGAGTTTCCTCCTACCTAGACCACTATGAACTTTCCCCCTCCATATCCTTTATGTTAATATTAGCATACATCTTCTCTTTCCACTGGATATAAGTGCTTGCTTCTGACCCTTCTTGGCCACTTGTCGTAATGGCCTCTAGTTGTCTTAAAGCGGCTGCCTTGCCTGCACACCATACGTGATTTGGAATGACTTGATTCCGTAATTCCACAGAAAGTTCAAATGCCGTTTTGGCAGCGTGAAAATTCCCCTGTGCTTGTAGTGCTCTGCCTAGCAAGTAGAAACTCAGCATGGAATCATAGTTTAGCTGCCGTGCTGGGCTGTAATCGAACCCGGTCCCGAGACCATACACGCGCACACACAGGCGTCGTATAATAGCTTCCGCTTCTCGGTAACGTTGCTCCTTGAAAAGGTATCTGATGGCAGTATGCCACACCATGAACGTCTCATGGCTGTACTCTCCTAGCTCGATGTCGATATCCCTGAGAATGTGCAAGATTCTGTCCGAAGGAGTTTGTTGGAAAAATCCGTAGAATTCGCCGGCGTCGGCTCTGGGAAAGCTAGCCTGGTTGTATGAGTAGCAGGCCTTCGCATCATTTGGCCCTCTACCTATCTTCCAGTTCCATACGTGTCGGCAAAACGTATCAAAAGCCAGGTATAGATGTCCAGCTGAGTCTAGAGGTAAATCTGCCAGCGATTCAAACATGATTCTGCGCGGATCATTCGCCAACAAACTGGCCTTTGCGACGGAAACTAGGTGGCTTATTATCCACGCTCGAATAGCGATAAACCCGTGTCTTCGAATAAGGAGTAAAGTTGCGATAATATCAGAGAACTGGCGATGATGTTTGCTCTCCACGATGGTTTTATGGAGTGAAAACGACCTGCGCATCAATGCCTGGCCATATCCATATTTGCCATCCTTATACTGAATTAACGCATCGGAAACCATGTTGTGCATATCACTAAGAGCACTCAGATCCTTCTTGAGCATCTCAGTCCTTCCGTATAGACCGCGATTATCCGGCGCCCATATGCCACGCTCAAAGGAAGATTCAAAATGAATCCGAGCGTAGTACAAAAGTTGGCGGAACTTCTTGAACATTCCTGGTTCTTGAAGCGCCCTGAATTCGAAGAAAAGAGGAATAATTGTCACAGTCGTCTTGCGAGTTGGTCGAATTGATCGTCTTTGAGGTCCATTCCTGAGGTTCCTTTGGTAATGCTGTTCAATATCGACATTGTTCAGGAGTACACCATTTCCTAGAACCAGACAGCTCCAGGTCGTAAGAGCTGGTCCGATTGCATTCCTGATACTCAGTACCTCGTTGCCGCAGAGCTTCCTATGGACTCCGTAGGCTTTTGTGATGCGCTTTAATTGATCAATACTGACGACCTTGTAAGCCCTAAATCACCCCGCTGCCTAGCCTCTGATCACTCACCTCGGTTGCCATTGAAATCCCTGGTACTGTAAGAACCTCTGTTGAATTTGGTGATAGGACCAGTCTTCAAATAGAAATAGTTGAATGATTTCAGCGTGGTGGTCATGGAGAAATCCATTTTGTGAGGGCCCGTTCATAATTACCGCAGGAAGATAGTCTGTGCACAAGAATAGTAGCTCGTTGAGTCGATGTGGTGTTCGCTTGAGTCCTCCGCTTCCTCGATCACACAGACCAAAGATGGCTTAAGAGCCACCTTGTGTCTGATCTTCTCTGGAAGACCAATGTGTCTGCCAAGATCCAAGTAGTATGGCTGGTTTGCTTACGACAAGGGTGTACGTCCCATGACAGCAGTTCAACACTGTAGAGATAACACGGAGAAACCAATCTCCAATACAAAGCTGCCCGGGTTTGGCATGCTGATACTGATATGGGGCGCTGTTGACGTGGCATGCTGCAGCTCCCCTCTTCATTAGGACCGGATAGCTCTGGTATTGGTCAGCCTCGTCAGCCACAGTGAACATCCAACAACACCAATCCCAGCCATTGGTGGTTCAATCAGAATTCAAGCTAATGCGCACTTTTGTTCACAAATCTCCAGAGCTACTTTATCTGGGCTAGCGCAACTTGTTCTGGGCAATCGTTTGGGTCAGATGGTCGCTGCATCCGGCGCCTATTCTGCTTTGCCTGGGATAGGATACCTCAGGCATATACTTGATGCCCACATTGTGAGCAGGAATGTCTTATAAAAGGGCCTCGATTTCCAGACGCTTTCTTGTGTTTATTTTCCTTAAGTGAGATTAACTGCAGTGCTATTTTAGCAAGCTCGCTGCTGAAAGTCCTTCCATATTATATCAATCATCGCATCGTGCATAGCACCCTTAGCCTCCTAATAACTTATACAATGTCTGAGTCTACATCCACTGCATTTAATACGGCAGCTCCCGCTCAAGTATCTGAGGCTCAACCAAAGAGGCCATGGGGCAAGATCGTTGTCTCTTCCATCCTTGGTGGCGTCGTCGCAGTCGTCGCAGCACCAACTATTGCTGCTGCTGCTCCAGTCGGAGTTTGTTGGATGATTGGATCTAACATGACTGCCGGCATCATTGGGTCCGTCACTACAAAGCTCGCAGCAAACGCCATTGGAGCCACTGTGACCGAGATTGAGTACAATCCATATCGCGCACGACTTCGGTTTCGCTCAGCAATCATCGATCACTTCGATGCTTACCTCGACCCGGTTTTTAATGCCATTCGGGCAAATTCCCCTGCAACCTTCCATCAAGAAACTGCACTAGCTCTGACAGGTAGTCTGGTCTTTCTCAAACATATATTATCAAGCGTTGCCCAGGAAAAAAGTGAAGTGTATCTACGATACGACTATCAAATTGTCCCTCGCGCCGGCACGGGTCCTCGCTCTATCCATGAAGGGGTCGCCCCGCCTGATCTACCCCTCCACCACGCCGACGCGACAGCTACGCTCCGGCTGAATGAGCCAAATAGTGTCCTTGACGGTGTTGCTGGGGCTGTCGCACGGGGTGCTCTCTTCGGCGGAGGAGTAGGACTCATTGGCCAAGCCCTAGGTCAAGCTGGTCCATTGTTTGAACGGATGTTTGTTCTTGATACTGCCCCTGGGATGAATATGGTCTTCGCCGCCGAATCGGCCAGCGGGGCTGCAGACCCTCTATGCAATCTAATCCCTGGACCTTCCTCAGAAGAGAGAGCGGCATATCTAATTGAACTCATCGCTGAGATGCAGCATCACATCAACCGTGTTTCGCAGTGTGCCATAAACAACGGTGTCGGGCTTGTCTACCAGGTTGAGCTGGGTATTCACCACAGGCTCAGTGCCAGTGCTGCTGATACTACCGGAGTAAATAATAGTGTTGTGTGGAATCGATGGGAGTCGAGAATCGGGGTCTAGATACTTGTTGTACCTCGATTATGCAAACGCAGTGTTGCGGGATGAGATAGACCTCACATAATGGGGAGTATAAGAGGTGATTATGAGTTGGGCTTCACAGTTCTGATGTTCGCCTTCTCGTCTTCAACCACTATGGTGATACTTGGAGTGTTTGCCTTATTACATTCACGTCACTTGGTTTTATTCATTGTTCAGTCTCTAGGCAAACAAGCATTGGCAATCACACACCAAGTACTTATAATATGGGAATTGCTTGATAAGATGTGCAAATAGGACAGAGGAATATCCCTTGTGCCACATCTAAAACCGTAGCGATTGATATATTTTTGTAACAACCTTCTAATAATCTGTTGTATCCCTAGTACTACGTATGCGTATCTGAGCGGGCGTAGATAGGCAATGTGGAAACAGCTGGCTTAGTATGTTTAGTTGGCAGAAATCGATATTATTATGTTGAATACAGACTGTTATAGGCCGTAGAAGGGAGTTGAATTCAACTAAAACCGCTCTTGCAAGGTCTAGTTTAGCCCCCTAGTAGCCGCTTTGCTACTAAACAATTATTCCAGGGAAATACAGAAATACACGATATTGATATTAGGATGTGTGCCCTACTCTCGTAAAGGAGCTGTCCTACACATCGCGTCGAAGACCCTACGACAAGAGTTAGAAGCCGATGGGAAAGAGACTTTAGTAACTAAGCTCGTTAACGAAGATAGTGTTATGGGTTCTATAGGCCTTGTACGAGCTATTAGCTGGAGCCTAGTTAGGCCTAGCTTCCTACACGGCCACATTGGTTCGTAAACTACTAGGTCTAGAGTGGTACGTTGACCCAGTAAACCCAACCCGAAACCGCTCCGGTTTTCGGGTTCTAGATCTAGGACCCGCCCCGGCCCCGAACCCAGGCTAATCTAGATCAACCCGACTCGTTGGGGCCCCGCCAAGCCATGGGCTAAACCTAATTAGGTGATGCACCTGATTACTAAGTGACGCCTTGCCTAACTAGGCCTAGTATTGTTGTATTATCAACACTGGTGGTTCTGGGTTCTGCACAAAGGGTCGTTGTTGATACCCGTAGAGAACTGCATATCTTCGGCCACAGATAGAAAACCAGAATATCAACTTCATTTAATGCAAAGGGATACACCTACCACGTAATAAGTATAGTGATTTTTAAAGCTCTATATCTCTACCATTTCTATATATATTGGGTTGATATTTTATATGTATATATATATATATATATATATAATCTAGATCTATATAGAAATATAAAAAGAATTTTTAGATCACATGACCTTTTTCGGGTTGGGAACGGGTTTCCCGGGTTCGGTGCGGGTTTTGACTCTGACTCGAACCGGGAGCCGGGTTGGGGCAGATTCGGGTCGGGTTTACCGGGTCAACCGTACCACTCCAGATTCCGAGGAGGATAATGAGTGGCTTGAGGTTAAGTAGATACGTGTACATTTTAATATTTTACTTTGTACAGTTGTATATTATCAATAACACAAGCACCTGCCTCTCTAGTCGTACAGGGTCTGTGTACGGCACCTGCCCTCCTAGTCGTATAGGGTTTGTGTATGGCACCTGAGCAAGACTTGCACCTCTACGTGGTGCTCAGGACCAGTAGCCAAATTGGTGGTGAAACTAAGCAAGTCTATGGTCATCAGTTCTGCCGGCAGAAATTGATAAGACCTGCTGTTGCGGAGTGGCCGCTATAGGCCTCCGTACCGATCAGCGTATATTACTTGAGACTAAGTATGGATGGTAACGCCCCTAACTTAGCTCTAGAGACTAGGTCTGAAAACCAGTCTCTCTATACAGGGCATAGACAGCATTTTGTTCTTAGCCTTTTCCCGGGCTGTCTTTTTCGACAATCTCTTACCATGAAGCGCATCGCTAATTACACACTTGGTCGGACATGCTCGGAGTGGACCTCACAAATGGCCCATAAAATCTTAAAAAAACCTAGCTACTAATATTACCTCACCCGCTTAGAGGATCCTCCCAGAAGATCATGTCAACCATCCGTCAATCACCACTGAAATATGTCAATCGGTCGAAGCCCTCTATTCCATAGTACTACGGGCCATAAAATACATAAATGGTACTTATATTCACCGCAGATAAATATAACCAGAGAATATCTTTCTAATACCAGGAGAAGAACAGGAGATTGGTGTGGATCGACTTGCAAGTTGCAATGACGTTTGAGAGTATGATAATGGGCGAACAAAGATACTTTTAATACGAAGATGACCTTGTGAGGAGCTTCGGAGAGGCTTTGGCTTTTCCAACTTAAATTCCCTAAGAATCACAAACCTTGACAATATGAACTAGGAAGAAGACCGGTGTCAAGGTGTTCCTCCAAATACAAGATTCCATTTAGATTGGTTCCAAAGGTTAACATTGCTTTCACCCTGAATGTCCGTTTACTGCGATCTTGGGTCAAATAGAGCACTTGTAGTTTGTTATCATCCAGCATGTGTTGTATGGTTTACCTCGACGAGCTCTTTCGTAAGATGTTTTATTTCACCAACCAGAAATATAAGCTGGTTTGATACTGCTGGAGGACGCTTCTCGATAGCGCGTGTTTCAATTGGCTGTGCCATGGCCATAGCCAGGAGTAGGGAAAGAGAGACGAGAGAAGACTTCATTTTGTTGTCCGAAATTGTGTTTGGCGGCAAGGCTGGTAGCTAAGGGGGAAAAGGCCAATAATATTTAGAAAAAGAGTAGACACGGTTAGGAAATGGGAGAATAGAAGTACTTAATATATCCAGTAGGTTTGCAGAAAGACGTGGGCCATAGTGCTCGCTCCCTGTTGTTGATGGTAATCAACACTGTTCTTCACAACAAAATTGTATAAGGTGTGGATCCATCAAAACTTACTTATCTCGGTCGATCTCGGGGTGGGGTGCTTGTGTCCAAACACAAATGCAACCGTTGTGACCGAATACGAGCAAATCAAAGAGGATGGAGATATTTTATGGTTCGGGTGGACTGCAATATAAGTGGTCAATCGCAAATCGTTAATGAACTTGTGGAGCAATGGACGATATCCCTAAGTAAGGGGCATTCCTAACCAAGGAGATCGGGACTGCAACTTTTCTCTAGGGTCACATTTACAGCCTGAGCCCTCTATATCCCTTCATTCCGTACAGATCGAGCAGTCAGATGAGTTCGTAGGGTTGGGTAATCTCCCACGGCCTAGGAAGCAGGTCAGGCCGACAATAAAATTACTTTACGGGGCTGTTCTGAGGAGTCAGCGAGCTATCGATTGATCAAGAGATCGACCCGCCCATAGTCCAAATCTGCCTCAGTGGCTTGGTCGATCGTACCCCAAACTTAACTAGTTGCTGTAGACCCCCGGTTGAAGCGCTTTGACCCAATGAAGCATGTTGGGTGGCCGCTTTGTCTTATAAATTCTCTCCCCATCCCAGAGCTATAGTAGGTTCCTCCTGGAAATCTGTTCTCCCTTTCTATCTACCATTAACAATTCGGTTGAAAGCAGTCAAAAATATGGTGAACATTATTATCCCTTTAACCATCGGCTCTCTCATCTTTGCCCTAGAGGCTAATTGTGCGTTACGTGTTTCTTACCCTTTGACATGCGACACAAATATGTTCCCGCCTGTATGAATGCTAACAAAAGTCTTTGCGAAATCTCCAGCTATGGCCGGTGCCGAAAAGCCCTTGCTACGACGGGATCTTGAGTGTGATCTCTGCAAACGTGTGATTGGGGTAGCCAATGGCGAAATTAAAGGCAACCGTGCTGAGGAGCCTATCATACAAGCTCTGGAAAACGTTTGCAAGTTTGTTCCGGGGAAGGAGAGATCAAAATGCGATGATTTCGTTGAACAGCACACCAATGAGTTGATCCCTATAATGGTTGAACAGGTAGACCCCACTAGGGTGTGTGCCCTTCTAGGAGTTTGCTTAATCTAGAGCTGGGCAATATAGTACTGGACATGCTGTTGGTTATCTTTGGATCAATCCCTGGGGAATTACAAATGCAGTACCTTCGAGATTGGTTGTTGATTACAGTGACCTCAGGTTTATCTTTCTTATGTGTTTGTATGTACAGTGGCCGTTCAAAAGTACTTCAATAAAAAGATCCGGATGATTCAGCCATCGGTCCTGACGATCATAACTCTGATTATATGCAAGATACCTAACTTAGTAGGAGGATTGTGTGTTTCGAAGACTCAGATGAAGCAACCAAAATGGAAAGATTGCAGATAGCTCAAAGAATCCAGACCCTCATCCAGTCGTTTAATGCCCGCCACCTTGGTGTACGAGAAATACCGATTTGTTGTCAATATGGTCTATAAGATTCACTAGATCAACTTCTTCTCTTCTTCTACCAGCTTGCCTCATTTGATATGCAGGAGCTAAGGTGCTTAATAGTGGTGGTGGGTATCGCTTGATTCTCCTGCAACTCGCGCTGATGTGGATGCTTTGCAAAACGTCATACTCCAGTATGCAGATATCTGAAGCTTTATCTAGCATTCTGAAACTATCTATAATTACCTATCGGATGCATGTTAACCATATCGTCTGGCGCCTATATTGACCAACCACTCAAAGCGTCCTAATTATGTGAATCGGAGGATTTCTACATCTTCAGATTCTTCTGGACAACCGACTCTTAAATCCTCTTTTATATTGAATAATCTTTAGCTGTAAGGCGTACCCTTATTAAGTGATCGATCTGAAAACCCGATTCATTGATGCATCATCAGCCACAGCCCAATTGGCCTCATTCCTCCGATGCATTTTTAATGCGCTATACAACCATCCATCCGCCCAAAACTCATGAGAGTTAGTTAGCAGGAGGGCTGGGTCGCCGCGACACAACGACGCATGATTCTATGAATCACAAAACATTGTTGTTCGGATTCAGTCCTTGATCTACAATGTCCTAGCTCTCAATCTACCCTCGAATCTAGAATGCTCAATCTTATTATGTAGTATTAGACTAACAGAGAAGTCGCACAAAACATGTGGACTGTTACGACCAGCAACGAGTCTCACTCCTCCGTTATGCCAGAAAGTGCAACGCGAAGCTTGGACGCATACTCACCACCCGTATGTATAACGTGCCAGCCGACATTTGGATTCGTGACAGTATCTTCCAACCCTTCATACTCAGGTACGAGGGGGGAGCCGCCCAGTATGTCTAATCGCATCGCTTCACCTGCATCAAAAACCATACCTCCGGCCCAAAGACCAATATTCAATTTAACAATTTGGCCTCTCACCAATCTCTCCTCTCTATCATGTGGATGCCAGACATATCCCTCGGATAGCAGCTGTTGTTCTTGCCGGGTGATGCCAGGCTCTTCTCCACAGGCCCGGTGAGAAGCTCGTAGACGCCCGTTGGGCCCCACGTATCGGAAGATATTCTCATGCGGAATATCGTTGGCTGTGGTACCATGTGGAAGGCTTTCAAACGGTATATTAAAGCTTTGCAGTGGTCGTCCGTCCTTATCTAGCTTGCGGATTACAACGTAAACATCCATGTCATCGCGATCCGGGGTCGACATAAAGAGCTCAACCCGGGAGAAACCACAAAGCTCGGTGTATTTGTCAAAGTGATAGATGAAGTCGCATCCAGAATCACCCTTGTTCTCTGCAAAAAATTTAGTGCTGGCTTGCTTCTCAGCAGGGATTGTGGACAGTTGCCCGGATGACGCGTCGAGGTACAAATCGATGAACTCAAAATTCGAAGGCGGATAAGACTCAACCGGTCTGTTGACTACATTTGGGCGATTGTAGCCCAAAAGAGAGAGGCGTATCCGAGGCGTGAATTCCCAGCCGTTCAATGTTCCATACAGATATCTGTCCAGGAATCGTTGTAGGTCGTTCACATTCTCCGGCTGGTACTGATCGTGCCACTCTTGAGTGGGATGGATTCGCAACCTGCATGTTATGGGGGAGGTTAACGCCAATAGTACATACTAACGGGCCTCTGTGACTCGAAATGAAGAATAGCTTACCATTTTTCCGACGATCTGCTTAAGAGAAAACCACGGAGGGAGCCTTCAGTGTGCAGACCAGTGGAATAACTTGCCAGCACGTACATGGGAATTTCAATCTTGCTGAGCTGGGGTTTCTTATCCTCCCAGTAGACATTCCACAGAGGATACCTTTGCACCATTTGAGTGACATCTTCACGCTTATTCTTGCCTATACAGTCGCAAAGTTACTAGCTGAGACCCAACGGTAGATGCCCTTGATGATAGAAGCGAACGAGAGGGAAAGGAGTACGAACCGCCAAATGTGGCAAGTAACCAATTCCAGAAGTGAGGGCTCGGTATCCCACCCCTGCAGATTGATTCACGGTAGTGATCTCCCAGACCCTCCCAAGGGGCAATTGCTTTGAGATGAGGTGGCCTCTCCGCTGCTATGAACCTTGAGACACCATCAGTGTGAGCCAGACTTTCCAGATCCAGATGTGGGTTGTTAGAAGTACCATTGCGTAGTTCCCAGCCATGAGTTTCCAACCAGGGCCACGGATCCATTGCACCATGACTGCTCTGCTATCCATTCAATGGTGTCATAGCCATCACGTCCCTCCTAATAGCAAACTTGCACTGTCATTCATCTGTCCTGTTGCATGTAGGCCTCATTCCCAAAAGGTAAACTCACCTGCGTACCATAGACATAAGAATCCCCCTCGGAGTCGAAAGTCCCCCTCGGGTCAACATTAACGACAGCATATCCTCTGCCACACCACTCGGCCGGGTCAGGGCCCTCCCACTTTTCAAGGCCGCTCGTGGCATTCCTGGGAACCCCAATGCGCCACGGAAGCCGGTCTAAAGACTGCTTACCTGTTCCTGTTTTTCCAAAGGGGCTCCAGGGGAGTAACGCTGCCACTGGCTCGACCTCTGAGCGGGTGGGGCGAAAGACATCGCCGTAAATCGTGACGTTGTCTCTGAGAGCAATGGGGACATTTCTGTCCCAGATGACCTCAGCCGGCATTGGCTTTCTGCCTTCGTCTTTCTGCCATCCCGAGGGGAGGACTATGGTCTCTTGGCGAAAGGGCATCCATATGTTTTCGCAGTCTCGATGACTGTCAGTGAAGAGTATGTCGATGTCGCCGATGCGGGTTGCCATGTTGCTGGTTTTCTGTGAAAATTATGGGTGGAAGGTCAATATGACGGGTGTATATAGGTGTCAAATCCTGCGTCTATATATGTTTGGTTGGATTATTACTACACACTGGTGGTGATGATGATGCCGACTACGAAGAAACGGAGAACCTTGTAGGCGGGGAAAAGAGCTGTCGGTAACCCACCACCACAATGCCTTAGCGACGGGACTAATAGGGTTATCTGTTTCGCCAGATTAAAAGGCTTATGGACATAGATACGTTATTCAATTCGCGGTCGGGTCGCCCACATGGTCGTCGGGCCCCCCCACCAAACATACTATACAGTACAGGCGATATACTGCAAGTTGATATTCCAACATCTACGGAGTTTGAGTGGTCTGTAGAGACTTCCAGTATTGGATAGACCACCATTAACATGTTTATGGAGTCAACAATACTTCAGGCGTCCCTCTGTTGAGTGACATATCAGTATGTCACCGCATCAGCGCGTATTCCTGGTAATGCAAGTCAATCATGTACTTTATAACCTAATTAACTTAGACGGTATATTTTTTCCTAAACCTAAGCAACATTAACTAAAAATTAAGGAAAGCCCAACTGATACATAGTGTTATGGGGTGACCGTAAATTACCTTATTGTGGGTACTCCCAGCCAGTTTGTGCCTCTACATTTCTGTACACTAGGTGGATCTGGGAAAGGAATCAACAGGAACAATGGTAACTATTTCAGGATGTGTATCCCAACTATCTGACTATCTGTTGTAGGATTTCAGCTGAAGAGCTCAAGCAGGTTGGTGATAACAGTAGACAACAGCGAAACAAAGATGCGTTCACGCTCGTAGTTCTGGAGCATCGTCCTCCATGGTCTCCCTCCAAAAATATCCCTCAACAATTTTATACAGAGAAGCAAGTCGAAAAACCTGTGCAAGCAGGAAAAAGGCCACCCGACCCCAGAAGCGACTTCCGTCTAGGGGCTATGTCATATATTAGTAAAAAAAAAAAAAAAAAAAAAATACTCCGAAGAAACGGATAAACATGGAAGATGGCAGATAACTCACAACGACAGTTCTACCACCGCTCTTTTGTACCCAGGAGAAGCTCCGCGGGATCATTTCATCCTCATATTCCTGACAGGCACGAGATATATCTTCAGTTGTAGGTCGGACCCTGGACTTGGACGATGCAGCAAGTCTCTCAATAAGTGGGAGAGCGGTTGCAGCATCCTGCATTGCTTGATTGCCCCCCATCCCACTACCAACAATGCGCTTAGCACGGACGAACAAACCCCTGGAGGGTTGATGCCAGTTAGAGGGTTTGGGACTTACCGTGTTGGTAACATGGCATGTATTGCATCCCCCATGAGCCACACCCGGGGGTGTCCGCGATCCCCGTCGCCTTCGTAGTGCGTCTGCGCTTTGCGCCGCCAATCCTTGGGCGGGGGCTCACTGGCTCGAGCTTGGTACACGTAAACGTCGGCCCCATTCATAAGTCTAATGATCTCTTGGCTGCAACAAGGTAGTTAGCAGCTGGTTCAGTTCTTAAACAATAAAAGGCAGCAGAGGTCCTAGGTGGACAGACTATGGTTTGGCCCAGCTACGAAGAGCCAGAGAGATAAAATCCCATTTCTCTGTCGTACTCCTTTGTGCCATATCGGGAGGACACATTCCCAAGGGCACATGTAGGCCAAACATGGTTGATGACATCGAGTCATCATAACTTCCGGAGCGGTCCTCTGGACAGTAGACTAGCACTTATCATTAGCTTGACGCACACTATATGGGGGTACCATGCCATAAGAACTATAATTAAAATAGACGTACCACAGAAGAACAAGGTCTTATTTTCCGCAAAGGTTATCACCGCCTTCTCCTGTAGCTGCTTGCTCAGTGAGAAATACTTGCTCGCGGGAAGATCTCCCTTGGCAACCATACTCATATGCGTGTCTATCTGATGAATGTTGTTCAATCCGAGTTGAGCATTGATCTGATCCATTAGCTGCCATCTATATTTCGTCCGGGAAGTCGAATGCCCGGGCACAATACAGACTGAACTGAATTGAACTCACTCTGGAGTGGCTGCCATCAGCTCCAATGAGAAGGTCTCCCTCATCGACGAACCCATCGCCAAACACGACCCGCACACGCTCATATCCGGTACCCTGGTGGAGGATCTCATAACGGGAGAACTCGAAGCCATACTTGAGGTTGCCCGCCTCAAAGAGCGGCTCCGCCAACGCATCACGGAGCACAACACGACTGATAGGCGCCGACTTCTGGTAGGCTTCCAAGCGGCTCGGATCCAGCAATATGCGAAATTGATGGTCGTACCAGACAGGCGCGCGATTCAGGGAGCCACCCGCTCGCCCAAACTTCGCCGTTATATCAGAGATTTGTTCCAGCGAAAGGCATGCTCGCATGCCCTTCAGTGCGGGCGCTCCAAGACGGATCTGATATCCTTCGCGTTTACTATGGCGCGACAGACGCTCATAGACGACTACCTCGATTCCTTTTCGGAGGAGTCCGTTGGCTAGCAGGCAGCCTGAGAGTCCTGCGCCGATGATGATGACTTTGAAGCTGGGTTCGTCCATGATGATGGTTCAATCAAACTGTCAAGTGCTCTTGGTTCTTGGTCGACGTGTAGATGGCTACAGGAAGAGAGCAGCTGGAGTTAGGAGACTCGTCTAGTACGTGCCCATGTGTAATTTAAAGCATCGGATGTTTTTTAACCCCGGACTCCCGCTCACAGATGAGTATGGGTCTCGGGTCTGACCCCATGGGCGCTGGATATATCCCGCCGGGGCCCCACAATGTCGGGGCGGACCCTCCACAGTCCGCTCTAGGGTTCCACGTCTCCCTCTTGCAAGTGTTGTCACCTTCGGAGTGAAATGGCACAGGGCTGGTATTTCCGCCTAAATTAAATATGCTGGATATTACGATACAGATAACCTAGAAAAAGCATTGGCCCGCCTCTCAGGAACTCCTTGAAGGCACACTTGTACGCAAGCTTACAGAGATCACAATGGACGGCGGTCATTTCGAGAAGAATAGCACAACATTGGAGTGGTTTGGTAGCTATGAGAGGATGCTCCCCACATGAATGGTACTTATGTAGCTGATAACCTTCGATTCACAATGACTAGGAGCTACTACCTTCCGACTCAAGGCCAAGGGACTGACGATTTTTCTTGACACTTGGCTGGATAAGCCTTCCTGTCTCTATAGCGCACTCGCGGTAGACGATGTCGTCGAAGCCGACTACATCTTCATCTCACACGCTCACTTCGACCAGTAGGTCGCCACCCGATCTTGTCCCAAGACTCGCCTTTTACACCTGGGCTATGCTAACCGGGTCGGAAGTCTACCAGGGGCTGATCGTCTCGCACTCAAAACCGGAGCTGTCGTGGTCGGGAACTACGAGGCTATTAATATCCTCCGCAAGGCAGGCGTCCCAGATGAGCAGCTACAACCTGTCTCGGGTGGCGAACGAATCCCTCTGTTCACGCGAGACGTCCGTGATAGAGCCGCAAGGGGGGGAGGGAAGTTATTATCGGGACCCCCCGGGGCTCCCCACCAGCCGGATCCTTCGTTAGCTGTATGCTCTGTACAGGTGTGGCCGTCGCTGCATTGCCTGATGCCCGGGTCGCACGCGGATATACCAGAGGTCATGGACACAGGTCGTGTCTTCACCGGTGCAGCTCATCCATACCTTTGCACCATCAACTTGAATATAGGCATGCGGTATGGCCTACTGAAAGTGGGCGAGCGAGTCCCCCCCGAAAGCAGAGATGACAAGCTACAGTCATTTATCGAATATGTGACCGATAACCACCGGAATGTCTTCTCTGCTTATGATGGCGGCCAGTTGATGTACAACTTCCTTATCGATGACAAGAAGACCCTTCTTTGGAATGCGCACTTGGGCGCTTATGAGGGCATCATGAGAGGTCTGGAACCAAAACCGGATGTCGCGATTTTGGGGATTGCGGGGAGGGGAAACATCAATGGGAGACCGTTTGACGGTTCGGCGGCCCAGTTTGCACTGAAGGAGGTACGGTGGCTGGATGAGCCGCGATCGATCATTTGGTGTCTCCATGATGAGAGGTAGGTTGTGCTGTTTTCCCCAATTTCTCTCTGTCTTTGCAAGGCTAACGAGCCGTGTTCAGTCCTATCAAGCCTTACCGAATTGATACGGAAGCAGCCACTGCTATGGTGGAAGAGAACTCAGCATCGCATCTTACGCATTTGACGTACGGCAGACCCTTTCATCTTTTCGGTCCTTAAGGCCAGGATATTCGAGCTCAGTGCTTTATGTGACATGGAACCGTAATCTACAAACAAATAAACGACATCATGGATGCTTTCCAGCCACCACGGCCTCGACTCTTCAGATACTGGTCCTGTACCCATCATGTACTAGCAGATATGGCTCGCTGTAAGCTAGCTGTAGTAGCAATGAGGGCGTACCAACCCTTCTGACATATAGTGCAGTAGAGCTACTTAGTCCCAAATCTAGCGGCGGGTGCCTTCATCTATACAACAGTCTCGTGATGGGGACCCTGGCCATCAAATGAAGTGGTACCGCTCTCAAGTATCCTCTCTAATGCTTGAGCAATTCCTCTCCCGATCCTCGCCCAGGTAGTTTCATGCCTCAGCACTCGTATACTCTCCTGTAACAATCGAATTCTACTGTCCCGAGTCTGTAGAATCCCAACACTGGTAATATGCAACCGGCGCCCCTGATCTCCACTTGCAATCCACTCTTCCAGTGCCTCCTCATCCACCTCTTGATCAATACGCAGAGGCCGATCTGGCCACCCTCCCACGGTACTGCTACTACTACTGAAATCATGGTGATCTCGAAAGCCGCCCAGAATCTCGACGTAAAACCAGATATACAACGTAGCAATGAGTAACATTTGCGGATCGCAGTAGCTCATTTTTCTCTGCATTCGGATCAGGCGGAAGAGACATGCAGCACGGCGGAGGGTGCGTCGTGCTGTGCTTCGATTCTTATAGAGTAGACTAGATAGCTCGCGTTTTGCAGCATCTCGATCCTTGCTGCTAGTTAGCCAACCGGAAGCCCGGAACAGGACCCGTAGAGGCACGTTGTGAAGTATGGAAAGTAGTAGGAACAGCTTCTGGCGTTGCGGGGCTATTCCCGACGCTTGCAGGTGGAATCCGCTTTCATTGCCCGGTAGCTTGGACTGTGCGTTCAGATACGGGTTTGAGATTCTAGTGGTGGTTTAGAACGGTACTGGCAGGGAGAAGGTAGGAAATCGCGTACAAGTGATAAATCCCGTAACCTTGCGAATTGCACCGTCGTTTCTCCTCCACAGAGAAAGACAGCATGGCGATGGCTGAAGAGAAACTGCCTAACCAACGATTAGTGCCCGTCAAACCACTGGACGTGTTCATGATTGTCGCTAAACTCGGCTCGGTTACTGCTGATCGTCTTCGGTCAGCACAATGATATCACGCGCTGCAATTTGGCATCCCCGCCAAAAGAAAGGAGGGGGGCGGGTGGACAAGGGGGGATATACAAGTTTGAGTGCTTGCCAGCTGCTCCCATTGGCTTTGACTCGCGCACTTCCAGATATCTTCATGGGAGGGGAGACTAAGCCGCAACTCCCAGGCAGCTAGTATAGGCTGTGTGTCAAACAATATCCACTGGAAACATTCAAGCACTATTTTTTCGTAACTGTGAGCTAACTGTCCAATATTTAGGCAATAGTGGCTTGAGCGCTACTCACTCCATGTTGAATATACCAACCGCCGCCAGGACTCTTGCTTAATCCAAGCCTTCCACGTATCTCTGCAACTGTCGTCATCGAGGCCAGACTTCGCATTGAATATCGAGCTGGTCTGAGCCATG
The DNA here is from genome assembly GCA_028505775.1 of Aspergillus minisclerotigenes. Taxonomy (NCBI): domain Eukaryota; kingdom Fungi; phylum Ascomycota; class Eurotiomycetes; order Eurotiales; family Aspergillaceae; genus Aspergillus; species Aspergillus minisclerotigenes. The sequence continues at coordinate 185,730 of JAHXGP010000012.1, forward strand.
TGGAGGCGACAGAGAGTGATGAGCATGTTCCTCTGGTACTGGAGCTTCAGGAATTCCTCTCTTGTACCATGAAACATCTGGCATAAGTTGAGGAGAAAAATGCCTTGAGCTAAGGGGAGGTCTCCATCCAGAAGGCTATTATCAGTTATCTGAGCCGTATCAGTACGTTTAAAGAAGGATAGCGCAGGTCACAGATACAAGCCGACCTTTTGAGACATTACGCGGTGGAGAAGCATCAACATGGTCTCAGCCACTTCCTCACGGTAGGGGGACACCGAATAATTACATCCCACTGCAACGATGGCGGCGACAACTATCCACGATTCGGGGGAGGGGGCAAAGGTAGGGAGGTGAAATAGCGGCAGCTCTTCGTGGCAGAATTCGAAATACATCTGCATGAATGTGTTCAGAATTTCGGCATCTGGAAAGGCCTGCAACTGTGACGGGTCCGGGTGTTGAAGGTGAAATGTGTAGATGTTGTTGTAGGCGCCTTCGGATATAGGAGGCACATGGTAATATTGCTCTGAAACAAGTATATCACGGTCATTGACCATAAGGTCGGCAAGTCCCACGACCGAACTCTCCTGTTCTCGCATTTGCCCAGCAGTGTCAGTCCGGGCTGCCTCTGTACCTTTCCCAGCCAATTGGGCAACCGACGCTGAGATCTGACATGTTCCTGTTGATCGGTCGCCCTGATCCGAGTCGCCTGAATGGGGTGAATGAGGGAGGAGCACTAGTTCCTCACTATCGGTTGTATGTGTAGTAACCTCAGCACTGTCATTTGACAGTGGATTATCCAACAACCCAGCTGTCTCCTGCGAGCCCCAGAAGATGAATGGGTCGAACATAAAATCGAAAGCTGGGTCTTGCTGTGACCATCTGCTGGGACGGTTCAGCTCTGAGTTGTTATAGATCCCAGACAAATTGACCGCGGCATCGACAACCCCATCATAGCTGGTGTTTGCTGGCTGGGTAATATCTACTGAAGGGGTAGTGATACTCCCTTCGACATCCCTCGGGTGGTCAGCTGCAGACATATCTAGAAGCCAGGATGCATAGTTCCCCGTCTCGCCTCCCTCCGGGGCTGTCCTTGGGTGGACTCGTGCGTCTGCACGGTGGATAGCAGTCCGCCTATCATTTGGGCGATCGTAGATACAGCTCTGGCCCTTTCTCGCGCACTGCGAGCATGGATCCAGCCCGTCACAACGTTTCTTCGAGGTACTGCACTCCTTACATGCGTGAGCTGCGCGGGTGGATTCCGCCGCCGCACGAGTGGCATATATACTGGAGGCCTCCTTTCCATGGATGCCCACGTGTCGTTTTAAAGAATCCCTGAACAGGTCAAACTTTGCACTGCTCATTAGGGCGTTGCATTGGATCCGATCTACTTACTTCCTTTGGAAGCTCTTCGAACAAAATAGGCACATATGTGGCCGGTCTTGCAGATGACGGCGGGCATGGCGCATTAGATGTTGTAGTTTTCTAAATCGGGCGCCGCACTGATCACAGACGAGTTGATCTTTTGCCGTGACTTGTTTTGGGCGGGTGAGACTGCCGACGATTGATGCTGGGCGGTCCATGTTTGGGCACGATTGCGTTGTCGCTTCTATGTCTCACATCCGGTGTATCTATACATTTGTGAGGTTAAGACTTAAAGGGGTTTCAGCAAGAATTTGGAAAGGGCGGGGAAGCTGGGGTCTCCACTTTGAGCCTTTCCCCATTAGTGTCCATGAGTAGCTGTCCTCTGGGTTCGCTCGCAGACTGCCCCTACATTGGAGCAAATCAGGCGCAATGTCATATACACATTTGTATTGCTTGACCAGAGCGTATGTTTTGCAAAACAAGTCAGCAACCATTTACTCTATAATTTTAGTCACGTTATACCATTATACTATTTCTTACCTCAAAGAAGACTGCCTTACCAAAGATTAAGTAGAACCAACTTCGCATTGTTATATAGACCCTCGTGAATTACGACCATACTCAAAACTCCACCCTAAGAACAAGTTTCACCCAATCCACACAGCGCCTAGTTATGCACTATAGCCCCAAATGGCGCCCTGAGTCTCGTGTGTGCAAACTGCGGGGCTCATCTCCGAGAAACTGAGATGCCGATCCCAGTGGAGAATTCAAATTGTGGCGTGCCCGACCCGACGCTAGATCTATGTTGTGGTAGTGATTCCCCGACCTCTTCTTCGCTTGCCAACCACTTGCAACAATATTACACGTTTATGCCATCCTGCAGTGACAGCAAATGTTTGAATACTACTGCAGGGGCTAACGTAGCTGGTAAGCGACCCGCCACTGTAAGCGGCCCGCCATCTTCTGTTTTCCATAGTAAACAGCCTATTTTCAAACAACAATATCTCAATTATTATAAGATATATCAGCTTACAATCAGAATATCTTACTAATATCAGTATCTTTTATATATAATTTAAATTTAAACTGAAGATAAGTCTTAAAATACATAAATTAGTACTATATACTATAAGATATACTACATTTTATCCTACCTTTATAATAAGAACTTAAAAAAAATTCTACTACTTATATATAATTATTCTACTATATAATAAGCTATACATTAATTTTTAGGTAGAGATAAACTGACTTGGTTGAGATATTGTTGTTTGAAAATAGGCTGTTTACTATAGAAAACAGAAGATGGCGGGCCGCTTACAGTGGCGGGTCGCTTACCAGCTACGTTAGCCCAACATAAATTATATAATAGGCAATGTTGGCGGCATATCTACTTCAGACACAATATTACATATAATTGGATTCAGTGGGGGATGTGCGACCAGGTATTGAACTGCATTGCTCAACACTACACTAAACAATGCATTTTTCAGGGTTCATTCCTCCGGTGCATTCCAAACTTGGCGCTCACTGCTATGACTATTGTAGAAATACGAGGCATTACGCCGATCATCTCAGGCAGCCGTGGCTGCCTAAGCCCACTCATGATATATAAAAAAGGATAAAAATACGCAACCAGTCATTCAATATTAACAACTAGTACGGATTACCGTCCCTTTTAGTTCTTCATAAGTTGTCCTATCCCATCCCAAGTCCTCTCACGAGTCACAATGGCCACAACAACAGCATCATTCTCCAAGACCCTCCAATCCCTAACCCAAAGCAAGATCCACGAACTTAAAAAACAACGCATAGCATACGAATCCCAGAAATCCCACATCCTCGCCTCCGCAGCTCAACAATCGGACCCCCGAGATAGAGTAGCATGTATCCTGCAGGGCATAAAAGCGCTCCGCTCTGAGAACGACAACTTGAAGGATTCCAAAATAGCCAATATCGAGCGATGGCTGGACCAGGCGCGGTATGACTCGTCCATTCCGCAGGAGAAGTTGGATTCGTTTCAGGAGCATTTGATTGCTACGCTGGATGCTCAGAGTATGAGGTTGAATATTGCAGATTTGTATTCGCGGCTTCTTACGGAGTGGATGGAGCATTCTTCTGTGTCCGATCATATCTCTGATGAGGAGGAAGATTATTTGGTAGTCGAGGAGCGACAGAAGCAAAGGTTACAGCAATTGTGTGACCAGTTTGAGAAGGTGGTGTTTGAGCCATTGGAGACTGATGAGAATGAGATCCATGAGTTTATTGACGATCTCTTTCCTAGCGAGGATAGCAGGGTGGCTCTGGATAATCTTCGGGAGAAAATTGCTCATGAATGCTCTGAGCTCTGGCACAAAACGGATCCATTCAACATATACTCCATCCGGTCCTGTATCCGTGGACTCCTGACAGAGGACCTTCTCAGCGAGGAAAAACAGGAGATCCTCAAATACTGCCTGGATAATACCGTCGCATTGACTGAAATCGCGGACGTGCTGAACATGCGATATGCAGACCTCAAGAACTGGGACTGGCATGCCGAGGACGGGATCCCGGTTTTACCTCGCCAACAATTGAACGGCAAATACCGGATCTGGATCGACGACGACGTTCTTCAGACTATTTTCGCTCAGTACATTGCTGTCCGTCTGTGCTCGATTGTAAAAACCATACTGAAAGAGTTTATCGAGAAGAAATCGGTCTGGAATTGGCATCCAAGCCCGCGAATGACGGAGCGGGACAGCCTGCGTCGAAAGTACTACCTAAGCGATTACGACATAAGGTGTAGTATCGAAACGAGCCGGAAGAAGGACTATCTGGAGTCGGATTTTCTATTCCACATGCCTCTGACCGAATCATCTTTATCGGAACGTGGCATGTTGTACGATGACGAGAACAACGAGGACGGCTCAGATAGAGGCATCGATGGACCGTCGAATATCAAGCAGCAGCTTCTACGGAAGGTCGCATCCCAGGTGCTGCTTGAGCGACAAATCTATGGCCAGGCGGTGGTGGTCCAGTCCGACATGAAATGGTACGCCACTGCGCTGCCGCATAGCACCATCCTCGCCGTTATGAAGTTCTTCGGCTTTCCGGATGAATGGCTCGCTTTCTTTCGAAAGTACCTCGCAGCACCACTGAACTTGGATCATTCGGCCGAAGGACGGATGCAGACTGGGCCTCGTATCCGGAGGCGAGGTGTTCCCATTTCACACGCGATGGAGAAGTTGACCGGAGAGCTGGTTCTCTTTCCTATGGATCTGGCCGTCAACCGGGAAACAGGTTTACTGCTGTACCGCATCCACGACGACCTGTGGGTCTGCGGCAAGCCAGAGAAATGTGCCAGAGCATGGGAGGTCATGCAAGAGTATGCCAAAGTTACCGGACTAGAGTTTAACCGGGGCAAGACAGGCTCAGTATACCTCACCGACACCCCGGACCCTCAGATCACAGCTCGCCTTCCTACAGGCCAGGTTACATTCGGATTTTTAACACTCAACGCAGAGTCGGAAACATGGGAGATCGATCAGTCACAAGTAGACGCACACGTTGCGCAGCTCCAGAAACAGCTCAGCAGATGCGACAGTGTGATTTCCTGGGTGCGAACATGGAACAGCTGCATCGGACGCTTCTTCAAGAACACGTTCGGACAGCCCGCGCACTGCTTCGGGCGCGCACATACGGATGCCATTCTCTCTACGTACGAGAAGATGCAAAACACACTGTTCAACGTAGAAGGGGGGCATGGTGGTAACACAGTAACAGAGTATCTCCGAAGAAAGATCGAATCTCAATTCGGGGTCTCCGACATCCCAGATGCATTCTTCTTCCTCCCCGCCGAGCTGGGCGGCTTAGGCCTGCGCAACCCCTTCATCTCTGTCCTACTAATGCGGGACTCAGTGGGCCTATCCCCGATCGAGCGTATCGAACGCTTCAAGAAAGGAGAATACGACAGGTACACCTTCGCAAAAAAGACCTTCGAAGAAACGCCTGAGAAAACACGACGCCGTCGCGCCGAAACCGTCAACCCCCGGCCCAAGTCAGGGGAACCCTTGGTTATCACCGAGGCGGAGATGCACACCTTCATGTCTTTCGAGGAATTCACCCGATATCGGGAGTCACGAAGCAACAACCTGCGAGTCTTATACGAGGATCTGATGTTGGTCCCGTATAAAAAGACTATCCAGGCAACGCGGGAGTGCCGCGATGCTCTTAATGCGGTCTCTGGGCAGTTCCAATTGTCTGATCAGAATCCCGAAATGAAATGGATTTTGCAGCTTTATTCGGACGACGTGCTGAAACGGTTTGGGGGGATGACTCTGGTGGAGAAGCGGTTTTTGCCTGTTGGGATTTTGGTGATGATGAAGGAGAAGAGAGTGAAGTGGAATATGGTTTTGTAGTTGCCTTTGTTTAAAGTTAAAGGATACGTCTGCATGAATAGTAGTCAATTAGTCAATGAATTCTGAACTCTTTTTTATTGCTGCGAAACTTGGATATCGGCCCTTTGCTGATCTGCCTTGGCATAGCATAATCGTGATTATACATTCAATACTTCCTCGTGTGAGGTCTCCGTTACCTGCAATTCGAATATTTCTTTTTATCACCATCCGAACTATATCCTCACTGAACATCATTTCAAATTATATCTTCCCCACTCTCTGCTCAGCAAGTCCCCCATTCTCCGTCCCCTCAATACTGCTCTCCTCACTCTCCACCGGCGTCTTAGCCCTAACACCAAACAATCAGCAACCTAATCCAACCCAACCCACACAACCAAAAGAAAGAAAAGAACTCACCTAACTCTCCTCTCCTTCAAATCCAACTCCCTAATCCACAGCGTCGTAGCGATCAATATAACAGACAAAATCGAAACAGCGATAAAGCCCTTCCTGTACTGCGGCGCATCAACCTGCTGCCAGACGACCTGGGGCAACCAGGCTTGGAAGACGTAGGCCATTTCATTCATGCTGCCGATTACTAGAGAGCGTTCTTCGTTGTCGGAGGAGCAGATCTCGTGGGCCCATCTATTCTCACTTAGCCAACCTCTGGGGGATACATGGAGAGGTTTATCAAGGTAGATGAAGATTAATGGGGAGAGTGGGGGAGAGTGAAGACATACGCCATGCAAAGCCCGCTCAGACCATATCCTGCACCGGCGAGGATATAACAGGTCCATTTCCAGCCGTCTGGTATATCCCAGATGGCGAGGGAGACGTAGCATATTATATTTATTATCTGGACTTGTTAGTTGGGTTAGGTTCGGAATGGTAGGAGGCTAATGTGGCGGCTTACCGCGCCGAAGATGATGGGTGGCCAACGTTTTCCGTTGAGGAATGTGTCGGAGGACCCTATTACAGATCAGCCTCTGGTCAATGGCAGCTTGGGGAGAGGTATGTACAAGCGTAAGCAAGCGTAGTCACGACCTGGACTGCAGCTGTGGTCGTTGGGTAGGCGTTGATCTGGCCGACGGAGTATTTAGGGTCTGTTGAGTCTTTGAGCCATCTGTATCTGTTAGCCATGTTCCACTAGCTGACTGGGTAGGTAGTATACTCACTGTTGGAACACAGGCTGAGATCCAGCAGCGCCGTTGTTGAATGTTCTGCTCCGGTTAGTCAATCTAGACCAGGCCATTTGGTAACGATAGACTCACATATACAGCACAGTAAGAAGATAAATATGCCAAGACGTAAAGATCTTCTTCAACTTGCTTCTCGTATACGGCTCCCTGTTCTTGCGTCCTTCCAGCTGCATTCGCTTTTGCGAAAGTGCCACTTCCTAAACTCTACGTTAGCAGATACACCCCGAAAATATCCAGCAAAACTCACATCCTTAGTCAAATACCACGGATTTGAAATCTCAGGCACATCTGGCAGAATAACAAACCCGCTTAACGCGACGGGGAGCGAAATGATACCATCCACAATAAACAGCCTAGCACCTCTTAGCCAATGCCACAATGCCATTCACACATGGACAGATGGAAACCATACCACTGCCATCCTCGAAACCCGCCCCGTCCCTCAAGGTTATACACGGCAGCCATCAAATATCCCGAAAACATACTCGCGATACCACTGCTCGTATGGAAGATACACGATCGTTTCGCGAGTTCGTCTTTCCGGTACCACGAGCCGATGATATATTGCATTCCGGGATAGAAGGTACTTTCCGCGAGGCCTTGTTTGTTAGCTTATATGTATAAAAGGGTGGATTATGCATGTTCCTACCGATAAAGAACCTGAGGACGTAGAACTGAGTGGACGTGTGACATCGCGACATAGCGAAGGTTAACACAGTCCAGAGTAACTACATTCGTTAGCAATGCCCAACACTCACATAGACCGGAGACATACCTCCATCGCCGGAATCCAATATCTAGGTCTAATCCGCGTAAGAAGGATATTACTCGGAATCTCCCCAATCACATAGCCGACCGTCCAGCAAGCCTGCATATAATTCAGCTCGTTGCCGTACATGCCGAGATCTTCTTTCCTGAGTATGTGTCAATTGACCGTCCCACGATTGGAGGTGGAAAATACTTACATCCCAGAAACAAAGGCATTGTTGATATTGATCTGATCCAGGTACTTGATGAAATATCCTATAACCCCGTCAATCTTCACCCGATCATAAAATAAAACAAAAGAAAACCCACCCAGAGACGCGAACGTCAAAATCGCCGAATCCAATTTAAACATCAACCTCCGCTCCTCAGGCGACTTATCGAATGTATCCCAGATATAACTGACCCATTTGCGCTTCGGGGCTTTCTGCACGATGTCGCTTGTTGAATCGACGGCTCGTTCTTCTGCGAAAGCCGTTGAAGGAGCCATGTTGCCTGTCTTAGGTGAAGGAAGAATCTTCCTAGGGTGGTAGGTCTCCAGCAGCGTTTGACTATACTGGGAAAGAAGAGAATGGGATCAGGGTCCAATAATCATTATATCCTAGCAGCTACGCTTACAACTCCCCCACATGTTGTTCGACTAATGTGTATTATTTTCAAGAAAGGATAGATAAGAGTGGCTCCACAGATCTAGTGTCAGGGATTTCGCTACTGGATAAGAGTCCCAATTGCTCATAATAGTGGTGTTTGCGCAATTCTTGCATCGGCAGTTGGCGCGGATATATTGAATTGTCATAACAGCTTAGTGCGGGGAAAGTTTACATTAGTTCTCCGAGTCATGTTGGGGGATGTCTAGCCGAGAAAGACAGTACAGAGATAATCCATTCGACAGTTTCTACAGGGAAGCTGTGGCGTGACTGGGACTAAATATTCGTTGTTGTCGCGGAGCTCGTCATCGCGAGGATGGATGATGTGCCGAGCCCTTTCAATGGCGGGATTTAATCCTCACAAACTTAACATTTGGGGAGCTTGGCCAATACTTGTACTAACTATATCATCTCTGTAAGCGAAGGTCGCTAGAGGTTCATCGTAAAGCCGACAGAATATTATTCCTACTTCGAGATAGTGTCCGTGTAGAGTAGGTTCAAGCAAGTTAACTACACACTGCCAACACCGGAAGCTCGCCGACACCACTGTCCCTCCGAGCTGGGCTCTGCCAAAGCCCTTCAATCCTTTTTCTATGTTCTTCCTTGGCTTCAAGCCACTGAGCGGAGTGTCCTTCCAGCGGACCGAGCCCGTATGTAGCCCTGTCCTCATTCACCCATTGCAATATATCCCTCACGTAAAACTCTTCCTTATCTTTCAACGAGTGAAACTTCTTCCCACTGCCAACTTCCTTGATCTTGGCCAGGTACTCCAATCTCATAACATCCTCCGGGGGTATCTTGGCAATTCCGGCAAAGACCTGCGTTGCCACGATCGCCTGAAATTCGAACAGAGTAAATGTGGCTGTGTAGTAGGGAACCCCGATAAAGGCTAGGGTGGGATCTGGAATGTAGAATATATCTTTATGCAGGTTATGCACTTGAGTCCCGTCGGTGACCAGAATCGTCTCATCAGCAAGTTCAGCAGGCGTGTGGTCGCTGTGGTAATCTCGCAGGAAAGGTAGCGTGATGTGATAACCAGTGCAGATGATAACCCTATCGATTCCGCATAGTTTCTGCCCCGACTTCAGATGTATGGTTAAAGGTAAGGCCTCGTCGTCGGAAATTTTCCCCTGGGTCGTCTCGATCTCAAAGTGCGATACTTCGCCAATTCTCACCCCGTTATCGGGGAGCAAGCTCGCAGGAAGATCGAAGTCGCCGTTCCTTGTGCTTTGGTAGACAGTGTTGGCGACGGGACCAATTTCCTTCGCAATATCTGCGGATGATACTCCACCGCCAATGAGGAGGACATTCTAGAATTGGTCAGTATGTGACTATTCATATAAGGGAGCGATCGAACCTTGTTCTCAAAGCCTTGCGACTTTCGAAACCCCTTTGAATGCATAATTCGAGACGCCCAATGGCTCTTCGCTTCCGACAAGCCAGGTATATCTGGGATGCGAGGCGCATGATAATGCCCTGATGCGACAATTATCGCATCAAATACCTGCCGAACCATTCGTCAACACCAACACCATATGACTCTGTGGAGCGATGTCGCTTACCGAAATCTCTTCCAATTCTACCACCATGTCCGACTGGTCGTTTTCGCGAACTGTCGACCAGACAACCTCCCATTTATCACCATGTTTGCGAAGGTCTTTGACTCGCGCTCCGTAGATTGTGACATCATCAACTCGTGCTTTCCGAGATGTATCTTGAATATACTCTTTTATTACATCGTGGCTGACAAAGTCTGGAGTCCCTTCTGGCCACGCATTAAGCTTCACCCGTATCAAAGGCGTGGGAACGTTATTCCTCAAACCCTCATAGCAAGGGCTACACAGTCAGCAGGAAGCAGAATACCCCATAACAGAAGGGCTTACCCAGGCGGCGCATGTTCGAGCACGAATCTCTCCTTCTGGTGTCGATCTTTCGCCGGTTGATCTGTTTCCGACGGCTTCGTGGCAGGATACTGCGGCTCGATCGGCTGCCGTTCATCGTACAGCCTGTCTTCGGTTAATTTCTGAGCCATACCGAAGATGCCACATGGTACATACCACACTCCTCCTGCAACCTTATTTCTCTCGAAGACAGTGACATCAAATCCGGCCGCCAGCAGGTGTCCCGCGGAAACAACACCACTGATCCCGGCACCAATGACCGCCACCTTATGGATTTGGGTGCGAGTCATAATGTTACTGGTGTGTATTTGCTTGGCTGTCGAGGCAATTACCATGTGTGAATTGGGACACCTTTATGATTGTGATGGTGGTAAGGACACTAGTGCCGTCGCAGCTCACGTTATGCCAGGCTAGAGTGGTGTCATGGCTCAAGCCTCGGTAGTAATCAACGCACCACCACAACCAGCATGTTGTTCAAGCTTAATCTTCTCGGAAGGGTGTGCCGTCTAGAGTGTTAATGGAATATGGTGGACCAATATTCGATCAAAGGACGTAGTGCGGACCGATTGGAAATCAGACAATTTGAGTCGCCATCACATCCTTGTATGGTGATATCGGAGGGCTGCGGATGACTGAGTTCAAGCTCCAGAGTGGATAGAGATAAGACTCTAGAAGTAGGGGATTTGCGGAGAGATGAGGGGTTGCAACTGTGGGAATATGTACGGGATTCCTTCAAGTATGTGACGAATGAGATGTAGAAGGCGTAATGGTTAATGGCGATGATGTGATCCCGTCGCCGCGGGTGACTTAATCAAGATTATCAATCAAGTGCCCATGGAACGAATATAATACAAGTATTGTGTTGATTCTGGTCCAAGACTGTCGCGAAATTAATAGATCGCTTAAACAGAATAGATTAAATATCCATTGCACTATGGCACCAGCTCCTATCGATCCGCGGATCGTTGACGTCGCCGAGCCCCAGAAGGACACGCTTGCCCTTCCAGCAGCCAGCCGCGAACGGCTTGTAAAAGCGGGAATTGATCTTTCCAATGGGTATCCATATCGGCCTTCCCGACCTCTGTACTCGGACGATGTTTACAACATCCGAAACTATGACCGTCCACATGTAGATCCGGGCACCCGTGCCGACCCCGAGAAGAAGGCGTTGTTGTCTGCAGCAAAAGAAGTGATTCACCTAACCAGGCATATCGGAACCGAGATCGTGGGACTGCAGCTTAAAGACTTGACTGACCAACAGAAGGATGAGCTGGGCCTACTGATTGCGGAACGAAGCGTTGTCTTCTTCCGGGATCAGGACCTCTCGCCCCAGCAACAGAAGGCTCTTGGTGAATACTTTGGAGAGGTCGAAGTTCACGTTCGTTTTCTCCTTTCGTGTCACATATTCGAGTCCCTTTCCTAATATACCACTGTAGCCTCAAGTACCTCAGGTACCCGGTCTACCGGGCGTCTCGGTTTTATGGCCCGCTCTCCAAGCGACAGAACGAGCAGCTAGTTATCGTCGGCCGGGTGGAGCTTCTCGTTGGCACACTGACCTAGTTCATGAGCGCCAACCGGCAGGGGTGACACATCTTCACAATGACGCGGTCCCGACCATTGGCGGAGATACTCTGTGGGCCAGTGGATATGCTGCATACGAGAAGTTGTCCCCGGAGTTCCGTAAAATTATCGATGGAAGAACAGCTATTTATCGATCTGCACATCCGTATCTAGACCGCAAGGACCCCGAAGCCGGTCCGAAATATGTTGAACGAGAGCATCCGATTGTCCGTGTCCATCCGGCGACGGGTTGGAAGGCGCTGTGGGTAAACCGTGCGATGACTGATCGGATTGTCGGACTCGACAAGGCGGAGAGTGATGTTATTCTAGGGTACCTATTCGATGTATACGAAAAGAATATTGACATTCAGGTGCGCTTCAAGTGGACACCTCGTACTAGTGCTTTGTGGGATAACAGGTTAGTGAACTTCCTTTGGTTTACCATCTGTCTTCTATGGGGAACTAACCCTAGGCAGAATTACCATTCACAATGCCAGTTGGGATTACGAAGGCTCGGAGCCCAGACATGGCACTCGAGTCACAGCCCTAGCGGAGAAGCCTTTCTTCGACCCCAACGCCCCAACCCGAAGACAGGCTTTGGGCTTGCTGGGCCCCGATGAGCTCCAAGAGTTGGGAAAACAGTAGTTTTGCTGAAGCGAATAATGAAAGTTTTATTATGATTATGAGGGTGGACATCTAGTATGGATACTCAGAAACCTCGGATTGCGGAGACAGAATGCCATAGTGAAGAATATGAGAGATGATTTAACTTGATTGTGTTCCAGGGAGTCTTCAGGCGCATAGTCATTTCTGGGAGGTAAACAAGACGAGGCGATGGCCGTGAATGCTTTACAGATGCATGTCACGCGACCGTAACGTGACGCAGAATCAGCTGCAGCGTGAGGCAGGTATTCTATCTATTATTGTAGATCCTGTATGCATATCTACAGAAATTACTGGGATAATAATATTCGGAAAAGATTCTGCCTTCCCTTGCATAGGAATGTGTGAGTAACTCAGATATTGCTACCGTTTAGTTACACCCTATTCACCGAGCATTAAGAGCTTTGGCAAGTAAAGTATACGCCACTTGAATGTAGCTAAACCAGGTTTCAATCGCAATTTGAAGCTGGTTCAGAACTACTTTGCAAATTCTTCCCCGGACAAAAGCGTCCTGAACAGCGACACATCAAATCTATTGCATTGAACGGTGGGCCGATTCGTCCCTTAATTAGTAGAACAGAATCGAGACACCTTTACAAGGTCCCACCGGCCAGTTGTATGATTGACATGGCTGAGTAAAAGGGAGACAGGTGAAAAAAAAAAAAAAAAAAAAAGGGGGGGGAAAGCGATATAAAGGGCGAGTATCGTTAAAGCAGATCATTACATATCCCTCAATTCTTTGTCGATAATCTTCCACGCCTGTGGCGGAAGGTCTCCTTTGAGCCAATAATTCCCGTCGTAGTCTTTACCAGCTATAAACAAGCTATTTACCCTCCCCGAGTTTGGGTGTATATAATTTAGGAATGTCACCATACTGCCTGGAGGATTGCTCCTCGACTCTCTTTTGTCACCTTGGCTTAGGAGCGCTGAGCCGAAGTTTGCAGCTTTGATTAATCCCATCTTAGTCAGGTTATTGACGAAGAGGATAGAAGCGTTCGTATCTCCACAGAAGAGGCTCGGGCTTCCAGCAGACTTGATATCCTGGCGGACGATCTTCAGTAGACCGAGGGTCTGCTGCTCCGTGCCCTGTTCGACAAGATGACGTCGATGACTGAGAGCAATAGGTCCAATAGGTCCCTTGGCAAGCTGAGCGGAGAGGAATGCATACGCTGCAAGTGCCATATTCTGGAGGTAGACACCTCCTGATTCGGTGAGCAGCGGAAGTCGGAACCTAGTATTCACGATGCTTACTAGAGTTATCGGACATGGCTCCGGCATAGATGACGCCACTGTGTGAGTGGCCCATGCTGTCAATATATCGCCATCGCTGACAAAAGGCTTCTGGTCACTGGTGCGAGCGCTCTCGATGGCTTCCTCTCGAATCCGCTTCCGCAGCCGGGCGAATGTATCCTTTGAAAGAAAGATACCCCGTGCTTCTCGGGGAGAGTTCCACAATTCTTCCCATAAATGTCTGAACATGAATTTGAGTTTACTCATTCTCGTCATTCGCATCCGGTTAGACCAATAATCCTCCTAAGCCACATCATTGTTTGGGCTTAGATCCGCGAGAATGTCTTTGTGTGTGCCGAGGACCAGTGGGACCTCTTCATCTTGACCAGCTAGCACTGACGACCATGCACTAACTAATGCCTGAGAGCCCATGGCGTCCATCAGGGTGTGAAGCCAGGTGAGCGTGACAAGGGTTGCATCGGTAAAGGAAGTAATGTGCAAAGATAGTTGAGGTACATCCAAGCGTATCATTTCTTCAATTGTGGCTGGATGGTCTGCCCGTACGAGAAAGGACCGGAAGTCATCGGGGATTGGTTGAGTCGATGGGCCATCGGTTGGCTTTGGAAGACGACAGGCCGCCGGGTGCCTCCCGATTCCCATATCAAACGTATTGTGGGTGAACGCCACAGCTGGCTGCTGAGCTGTAAACGGCCGCGGGACGTGAATCTCGAGCTTTCCATTCGGCTATACTTTGTCAGTCTGCTGTTCTGCCTGGCTTGCGACGATGCAGCCCATCATCTCTATACCTCGATTCTAAGCCGAACCCCCAAGCTTCCTCCAATCCCCAACTTCCAATAGTTTCGATAAAGCATCATGCAGCTTTTTGGGTCGAGAAGGTCATTGAAGTGCATTAAGCAACTTACGAAAATGCGGTGCATTTTGGTATCGTCCAGAGTATGTAAGAAATATATGTCCCCTGTCACGCTAGAAGAATCCATTTCAGCTGCTCAGAAGTCACTGTTGGCGGTTGCCTCTTGCAGAGCTACCGTTGAGATGTGCAGGGCATTGAGAGGGAACGACTGGGAGGAGTCGGTAGAACGACGGTACTCTCCGGGCCAGCTATTGTCTCCGAGTATATGCAAGTGAAAAGGACACCTGAATTATTCTCTCGGCCGACGAGATCGATATAGACACCTTACTGTTTCCACAGATAATCGAAAAGAACCATTAAGACAACCCCGAAAGGTCAACAACGGGGGCAATGGCGTCATGTTGCCGGATGTGGACAACGTTGCTGAAACCCTGAAGGCACTGCAAGCGGAATAGGGTCTTGCATATAGTTTATTTTACTTTATCTTACCTAGGACGGAGTAGGGTGCAAAAAGGTCGTTCGGAGCCCTGTGGGGCCGTATATCAATTCCTCTTTTAAGGATAGGACTAGTACTACCTCGTCCCACTAACGGTCTTTAAGCGAGCTGCTCCACAATCTTCTCAAACCCTATTTCGGAAAGAAGGTTTTACTCGCTTATCGTAGATCGAATTGACCCACACATCGCCGTCCGTTGGGGACCACATGCCTGGAGAAGCTTAACAAGCAGACTATTGGACTATCTAAGTTTTAACCGATTGAAAATGCACAATTCTCGATGACGTCTCTGAAGCGTACCTCATTCGCTCAAGGCGTATGCTACAATTGCTTGTGTGAATAGTCCCTCCAGTGTTACAGTCTCTGGGGATGTTGATGCCATTTCCGAGCTAGAGGCTGTTCTGAATGAGAAATCGATCTTTCACCGGCGTCTCAAGCTCGACGTGGCTTACCACTCAATTCATATGAAGAATGTGGTTGAAGCTTATTTCAAGGCCATCAAAACCATCAAGCCTGCTACTACTGCAGTAGCTATCTTTTTCTCGTCAGTTACTGGTGGGATCGCTGCGCCGGCCGATCTGGGTCCTGCCTACTGGGTGCAGAACCTGACCTCTACCGTCTTACTCACTAATGCGCCCGGTAAGATGTGTGCCGACGACGAGTCGCGGCCAAACATGCTCATTAAGCTGGGGCCGCACTCTGCCCTAAAGGGCCCTATCCGGGACACTCTGAAGGGTATGGGCCCTCCCACCGCTAAGATTGCCTACGCTCCCACAGTCGTTCGCAATTCAGAGCCTTCGCACTCTCTTCTGGACGCTGCAGGAGCTGCGTATGTGCGCGGCGCGGTCCTCAATATGACTGAGATCAACTTCCCCAAGAGCAAGGCCAAGAACCGCTCCTTCTTGCGTGACTTGCCTCGCTACCCCTGGCAACATGACACCCGTTATTGGCATCAATCCCGCATCGCCGATAAGCACTGTCACAGGGACGGCAAGCGCGACGATATTCTGGGGACCATGGCTCTGTTCTCGAATGACTTGGAGCCTACATGGCGCAACATAGTCCGCCTTGACGATGTGCCCTGGCTTCGGGAGCACAGGATCCAGGGTATGAGCGTGTATCCAATGGCCATAGAAGCAGCAGAGAGACGCGCGCAGCAGCACGAGGCGATATTCTCCCGATTCGAGTTCCGTGAGTTAAAAGTGGGTGCAGCCCTCGCGTTGACCGACGATGTCGACACAGAGAGTGTCACCACCCTCCGGCCATACACTGAGGGTACCCGTGGCAATTCTGATATCTGAGATGAGTTTCGTATTTGCTCATGGAACACCAAGCGTGCCTGGACCGAGCACTGCACGGGACACGTTCGAGTCCGCATCAATGGGAAGCAGCAGACCTTAGTCTCCAACGTCGCCGAGACCGAGCTAAAGCACATGAGTAACCAGACGAAGAAGGTGATGACAGCTGCTACCTATAGGATAGACACACAGAACATGTACCGGGTTCTTTCTGGAGTCGGAGCCGGCTACGGACCATGCTTTCAGGGCCTGGAGAACTGCTTCTCTGACCCGCACCACTCACGTGCAGACCTGTATCTCCGTGACACGAAAAAGGTCATGTATAAGGAGTATGCAGCTCCCCTTAGTATCCACCCCATCTTTCTGGATGCGCTGCTGCACCTTGCCTGGCCCATTCTAGGCAAAGGTCGCATGGAGCTCGAGGCTCTTTACATGCCTACCATGATCAGGAGCCTGCTTATCAGCGCCAACCTTTCTACTGTCCCGGGGGACTTTGTTAAAGCGTGATGTGTTGGTGGCCCCAGTCTGTCTACTCCCCAGCCCACCAAGTTTGACTTATGGGCGACGTCCCAAGACTCGACTGAGGTCCTGATTAACATGGAGGGTCTAATTTTGACTCCCATGAAGGATCCCAATGCAGACAGTGGTGGAGACGTCGCCGAACTGTGCTACAAAATCGAATGGCAACCTCTGCACGACGATAAGGCTATTGCTGAGGAAGAACGCCAAGAGCCTATCGATCATATAAACGGCCACGCTATGGAGCCCAATGTCCTTACCAATGGCCATACTACCAATGGAAAGCTCCCTGATGGATGCGTCGTCAATGGTGAGCTTATCAACCGCCGTGCTAGCGATCACATAGGTCAGGGGGGTGAGGGCACGTTAATGGCAATGGAATCGTCGATGGTGTCAATGGCATCCACACCAAAGACCTGTTGATCATGCAGTATGGCACGCCCGACGGCAGTGCTAAAAGGCTGAGCGAGGCCATCTACACCGAGACTACCAATTGGAAACCATCAATTTACCCTTTGGGGGAAATCGACTCCTGTAGCAAGCATGTTGTCGTCCTTCAGACGGGCATCACGTCTCTGCGAGACCTTACAGTCGACATCTTCGATAAGGCCAAGAGGACCCTACTCAATGCTTCCCACCTGCTCTGGGTTTACCATCTGGATAGCCCTGATGCCCAGATGATCGTTGGTCTTACATTAGGACTCGAAGCCAAGGATATTGAGAAGCCAACCCCTGCTATCTTAGCTGCTATGGACGCACTGTGGCCGGTAGATGGCGAGAGGTCCTGTAAAGAACTTGATTTCCGTGCTTGCGGCTCCGACCTTGTCGTTCCTCGTGTCACGAACGATACCGTTGCCAATGTATTTGTTCATAAAGAGACCCATGAGAAGACCATCTCAGTTCAGCCATTTTACCAGTCAGGCCGCCGTTTCAAGCTTGAGATTGCCAGCCCGGTTTCGCTCGATACGCTGTACTTTGCAGATGATAATGTTGGTATGCTGGGCGACGACGAGATCGAGATTGAAGTCAAGGCGACTGGTCTCAATTTCAAAGATATCGTTGTCGCAATGGGCCAGCCCGCTCAGCCATGGCTAGGTATTGAGTGCAGTGGTGTAGTCTCCTCTGTCGGCAAGAACGTCTCTAGTTTCACGGTCGGCCAACGAGTTATGGCCTTGCCCGAAGGTGCATTTTCTACCTACGCACTGTCCCGGGCTACAAGTGCGGCCCCTATACCCGAGAACATTTGAGTGATCGGACAATATATCAATTGTTAGGCACCGTGCATAAAAAGTTTGGTTCTGGCAGGAATAGTCAGTAGTAGTGGATCAAGTACTGCAGGATTCAAGGTCATAAACACGTGGACGCTTACCCATCAGCACCTTCCGGTCGACCTTTCCAGTTTTGAAACTATATGATCCGTGACAGAAAAACCGCAAATAGACCTAGTAATAGGTCACACAAACGACATCCACATCTAGAGTATTCTTATCGCTCACTCGTCCAAAATTTTACACTCAGCCAGAAATATATTATTAAAAGACTGTACTCCTAATCTTCCAGGAAAAGACAATCCCCGTGGTTGTGGTTCAATTAAATACAATATCTATTTCCGTGTTATTCTCCAGCCACATTCATCAAGGGTAAACCCACTCTCCCGCCAGTACTGTTCAACCACGACAATCCCTAACAGCGTTCCTAGCTTAAAGTTTGAAGGGAGCCATCCATGGCTATGGAAATAACTCAGTCTGGGTCGAATTTCCTCGCAAAGGATAGGATGGGTCCAGTGCAGGTGTCCACCAACTTGAGCTGGAGGTATGAACACAGACGCCATGAGAAGAACACGGAGATAGATACCAAGGCTTGGATTCTGTGATATGAGGCCTGGAAATCAAGTATATCAAGCTCGATCGAGGCAGCACAATTGGGATGAGAAGAGGGGGCGTTGAAAGACACGGAAGAGAGGACGGATGCTGCATCTGATAAGCGCTCGACGAGACTAGGCGAAAAGGAATAGGGAGCTGCGTTTGGATGCCGAGATGAGCCATTTTCGGTATCATTTCGGGCGCTAGTAGAAGCGAGGGGAAGAATCGTTGAAGTTGAACGTCAACAATAGGGTGAGAAGAGGATGACTAACAGTCCTCGCTGGTTGCAGAAAAGAGGGCGTTACAGGGCAGCGGGCGGTCAAGCGGCAACTTGCCGCTCAAGGTTACGGGTGGAAAGAGGCCGTTTCTGGCGCCAGGGCCTGTCATTTTCGGCGTCGATTTCACAGGTCCCTATATTCTAGTTGTAATAGGTGGACATCGCGGAGAAACTAGCCGTCCAACGCTGACGAAGCGGGGGCTACTCCTAGTCTCAAATGCACGCGTTGCGTCGGTAATAATCGAATTTGACTTAGGCAGGTGACTCAATACAGCCTGTCAATCTCCGTTGTCTCAGTCCGACGACCTACGAGGTTCCGGGAGGTCATCATCCACAGGCGTTAACGTGCGAACCGTTCGCAGAGCAAGATCCGTTTGTACTTCCGGTTTCATGCCATACGTGATTTCCGCTCCTAATAGCCCCATTGCTCCGGCGACCCGGTCCAACCAGGTCAATGCGCGCTGGTCATCATTACCGACCGAAGCTTGTGGGCCGTTTCCGAGGTCGCAGGACAAATCAAAGGAGAGGAGCGGTGGACTCTCCGCATCTCCAGAACTTTCTGGGCTTGACACGGGTGTTAGCGCTCCATCCCGGATTATCAAGGTTTGTTCCACGGTAGGTGTAGGAACGGTAATTTGATGTAAGATTTGTTCGAGGATACGAACGGCATCAACTCCGGCACGAAGGAGAAGGGACGGGCTGGTTTCCGGGAAGATTTGGGGCTCCGGTCCGACGAAGCGGAGAGTGATGCCCTGCTTTCGCTGGTTATGTGCACTGAGTAAGGTTCGCATTTCTTTGCTTAGCCTTCGCAGTCGATCACATGTTGTACGGATACGATAAGCCAGAGATCTGGCCTCTGGTGAGGTCACCGAAACGATTGCACGGGCTTCCTTGATATAGCCGGGGCATTTCACAAGCTCCATGAAGATGGTCTCATAGACGTCGATATAAAAAGCCCACTCATCTTGCTTCTGGGAATCCTCGGTCCGTAAGGATGATGCCAAGTTTTGCCATGGCTCCTCATCTAAGAAACATGATTCACCCTTTTGGAGGGCAGCACCAATCAGAAACGGTCTGAAGGCAAAGTGGCAAACACGCCCAGGGCCCGTCAAATGAGCTCTCATGCCACGCGTCTTCATCAGCATCTTCACTGCGTTGGCGTGGAAGATCCAAGCATCATCGGAGGTGCGTACGTTCATCTCGTAGAAGGCCAGCAGTATGACGGCCATTAACAGGGCATCCGACCCGATATCATCCGATGTCAGGGCATATTGGATACCGTTCAAGGCTTCTGTGTATTTTGCTCGACTGGCATATTGTAGGTTGGGGTCTTTTGTCAGATGTGCAAGCCAGGCTAGGGAGAGGCACATAACGGTAGCATCGTAGTAAGGCTTGGAACCGAACTTTTTGATAACGTTGTCCGGGAAGGTAAAACCGGGTCCAAACCGAAATTCATTATGGTAATACATGGTCGGGAACGAGGCACAGACAAATTCTTTGAAAAGGCGTGGTTGCTGACCCAAGAAAGACTTGAATGCCAGGGACGGACAAATCTGCTCGTCGAGGGAGGCATTTGTAAAGCAACGCATCTGCAGCTGGGCTTTTACGGGAAGCGAGTCCGAAATTGGACTCGATCCCTCGTCGCTCCCATCCGTGTCTGGGGAGGTAACGAGATACAGTCCATGCAGACGGGGTCCCTCATCCTGGAACTTCAGAGAGCGCTTGTAGCCGGGACATACGGCGCCATACTTGCGACACTGCGAGCAATGCGGTCGGCTTTGGTCACACTAATCACTCCCATCGAAGTCAACGATTGATTCAAAAAGAAAATATTAAACTAGAAAAGGAAGATATCTACTATAAGAGTAAAGGGGAGGGGAAGGGGGTGCAATAACCGACCCTGATACGTCTCTTGCGACAGAGCGAACAGCCTTTGCTGCGAGGAACGCCAACCATTCTGAATGAAAATTAGATTTGAGGAGCAGTGGCGACACTATCACATTCTACTGCGCCTGCAGTGACCGAGAAAGCCAGCATATGCGAGTAGCACGGAGATTGGCAATAAGCTCGGAGAAAGGGACGGAAGCATGGACATGACTTTTTAGCCCACAGAGAAAGAATGAAGGATCAGGCAATATTTCCCCCCCGCAAAGGAGAAAAGAAATGGTCTATGGGTCTGGGGGCGTCTGCTTTTCCACCCCTGGCAGAATCCTCCCTCACCGCCCGGAACGCTGGCCTTGACAACCTCCACAGCGGGATCCACGGTTCAATTCCCGTGACAGGCACGCAAACTGAGCAAACTCTCCTCTCTTTTCCAACGGTGTTTTTCTTTTTCAACCTCCAGATCGGGGAACCCTGACCCACCGGCAGGAAGACGATGTGAGGCGCCTGTATATTCCGATCGGACTATTTCTTCAGTTTCAAAATGGTCCGCCCTAGACTAGCACCCGAAGCAAATGAGTGAAGCATTCAATTTATTTCATCCAATTTTCAGGAAAACATTTCCGCCCAGGGGAGACAGTACAGTGCAAAGAATGCGCATACCATACTTGGTACACGTACGTGCCTGGCAGTACCTACCTACGTACTCTACTACCACCAAATGAGAAGAGGCTAGGAAAATGACACGCAAATCAGACAGATAATCCTGACGAAAAGGACACTCGCTGAGTCCAATCTACAGAGCAACTATTGTCCTATCATTCCAATAATGGAATCCCATCCGCGTTAGTCCCGCGTAGATCAATCAATATCTGCCAAATTAGCCAACGTTCCAAGGGGGCTCGGGCCATCCCCGTGCGCACTGATCCATTCAGAACTTAGCGAATCAAATCCCCTCGGCTTTTACGTCAATCCAGTTGGCGGCGCCACCGTATTCAGCCTTGTCAATTAAGTTGCTTTCAAATGAAGGTTGCATCCAGGGGTAACTACAATGATATGAAGATACGCCCGAGAATAGCTGCCAGAACTAACAATGCAGAAATACCACCATCGGCCCTCGAACTTTGAAGTTACAACTACCCACAATCTGACGGCTATGACTGAGCACCAACCACCGTCCCTTGATCGGTCGTCTGGATTTCCGTTCGCCGCGGTCGGACAACAATGCCGTTGAACCATGGTCGAAATCGCTACTCCCCGCTTTAATGATATCCACCTTGCACACGTCTCTAGCAGGCGCTATTTGGGGAGGATTACTCCGTACCCCTGATAAAAGTCACTCGTTGACACGAATGCCATTCTAAAGTCGGCATTGACCACATTGACTACCTATGCGGGCGACAATAGTTGGGTGGCACCGAGGACGTGTCAAGAGTTGCGGCGGGATTCCCGGCCACCGAATTCCACACAGAGCAAAACACAGAGCAGCTCGCATCGCGCAGGTTGCCATCTGGACTATGAGGATTGAAGGTCACAGCGGGATTGTAACCGGGACTACCCAGTCGTTCAGCGACACGCAGGACTTCGTATCACGCCAACTTCATCCACATCTACCGGTTCGGCGACCTACCACCACTGATCCTTCTCTATACCTAAAAGCTCGACATGGATTATGGAAGATCTGATGTAGGTTGATGCAAGAGTGGGTCATACGAGTCATGCCTGCGGCGTGAACAAAATCACCCGGAGAGTCTCAACTTGAGATGGCTTGGAACCTAGAAGTCTTAGTACAATATTATAATCAACGTATATCCCGAAGTAAACGGAAATGTGATGATAAATAGATCAACAAATTTTTGAATATATAATGAATTTCAACTAATCGTGGTAAGCATAAGATAAAATTGGTAGGGGGTTTCGAGAAGACAGAAGGGTGCCGTTCGGCATCAGAACGTTATATATATTTGGGCGTGATAGACCACCCGAAAATAGCCATGTTGGTCAAGTTCGCACTCGCGAGCGATAAACATTCAGTATGGACTATTCTGATGCATCGTCTCCTGCGTACTATTTAATTTCGAGATCAATGACCGCCATGGAAAACTATACTACTCCAGACGCAATGCCGATGAGCCTTTCCATCAGAAATTGAAGGCTGTTGGTAACCCCAGGAAGCTAGAATTAGCGGGGATGTGCCCCAGATGATAAGATTCTCGCTCTCCCTAATCATACCTTACATCTATGTATTTAGTACCACAGCAATAAACTACAAGGTTTACAAAGTCTCGGAGGCCGGTCACTACGGCGCTTTGGCATTGCAAAGCAGCCGTTATGCGCCACGGGGGTTCCGATCCCTAATTAAGAAGGAATCCCGAGGGCTTTGGCTCCCAGACGCGTCACTGTGAATGCAGCATAGCAACAACCGCATTTTTATCAGTTCAGTCGGCCACTACTGGGCAAGAAGATGTTCCAGGACACCCCAGTTAGCAGCCAGTGAAAGCATGACCTAGCAGCCATACATTTGCGCTGTTGGTGCCGGAGCAGTAATTCTCGGCTGGGAGAGACGAAGTTGTCGTCACAGCCAATCAATCTGTGATTGTTGCCAGGGCGGCATTCTCCATGATTGGCGTAAGGTGCAACAAGCGTAGGGGGTCGAAATTACCTTTGATTGTATCCCGTTCAATTCACGCTAGTCCTATGTCTGTTATGTAGTTATCTCGGCGCAACGAAGAACCAGTCATTTCCGCCTCAGTATATATAGCCAATGGAAAACCTCAGGGGCATGCGCAAAAGAGGAAGTTTGACCCTGGGGCGCCTTGAGCGGGGTACGGGAAACGAGATCCCAATGATTCGCTAGCCGTGGAAGGTTATCAAATCGCATAGTTGAGTAGGAAAGGGAAAACCACATCGTCCCTTCGATGGTCAACGGGACGAGATGTAGCGCCAACAGTTCGACTGGGGATAGAGTCGTTTGTCCTTGGGTATTCGCAACGTCGCGCACCACAGGGCAGGTGTCTTGTGAGATGGAGGTGGGCGAGAGCGTCGTGGATGGGGAGGTTGCGATGGCGTCGCTCGTGCTTTTATCGATAATTATATCAAAAGGCGCCAGAGGGGCCAAGCTCGACATATCGTTCCATGATCGAAGATCAGCACGTAGCCAGTGCATTGCATGCGACGGGTTTTGTTTGCTCTCGATTTCTTGGCCAAGGCGGACGGCTTCGGACGAAAAATCAACATTCTATGACAGTTGCGCGTCAGCAGAAAATTCAGTTCCAACAGGAGTGAGCAAACTCACCACAATGCCAGAGCCCTTCCAGTCGCGGTCCACGAATGCCTCGCGAAGCTTCGTCCCTAGTTTCGAGATCCCGGGTCCCAGATGCAACACGCGAGGGGAACGTTCTTGGACAGATGATCGGTTGTCTAAATGTGACAGAACAGCCTGGACGAGATTCTCTCCAGGATTCAACCATTCGCCCACATCTTGGCCGGTCGCAAATTTCGTATCCCAGAAAATCGGGTCGTCGTAGTCCGGAGTTCCCGCGATTTTGGTATGCGTTCTTGCATTCGACATATTGGGCGGTGGAAAAGCGGAAAATCGCTTCGGGACTTGAGATAAGACCATGGTCACGTGCTGATTATGTGGGTCTTAAATATCCCGTGTTGGAGATAAACAACAAGCGGAAGATAAAGGTACGGTAACCTCCTTTCCTCCCTGGCCGAAATGCAACAATGTCTTTCGTTGAGCCCTTGGTGAGAGCCTTGGAACATCGCAAGCTCAGCGAAGTCAGTTTCCAGGTACATTGTTTGTCCACGGATGGGCAGCACATCCTTGTCACCTGCGAGCTGTGCGGCACCTAGTCCCGATGCATGCACAGGGATATCACACTTCACAATGAACCTGCTTCCGAATAAACCGCACCCCGCGGGCTTCTAACTCCTTCTTGATCCCAGGGAGAAAGACCCATGGTTTCAAAGTCATAGACTGATACGTGAAGCCTAACTTCGCACCTGGATATAGTTCACCTTTAGGAAGTAGACGATACCGCGGCACAACATGTTTATACTAGATAGTCGAATCATCATCTCGATCATCGTAGAACTCGGTCGCTTTAACCACCTATTTTTCACATGGTCGGTCAGAAAGTCCATTGTCCAACCCAGATTCCAGCCAGCGGAACAGCCATGAGATATATACGAACCTGCACGCCACTTGTAGGATCCCGGTGTGTTAGAGACCAATAGTATTTGAAACTTTCTGTTTGGAGAGGTTGTCCTTTCGTGTCCGGGTGAGGGAAAATTGCTGCCCCGGCGCTATAATCAACGTATCAGACCTGCAAAGGAAACCGGCGCGTTCGGGCGAGGTAGGCATACCAAGGACTTGCCCAATCTTGATTTTGATTTCCCGGAAGGTCAGGGGCAATGATGGTCACTTTATATTGCGCATGGGTAAGGACAAGAGCGGAGAGAAGACTAATAATACTAGAACCGATGATTGCCACATCCATTTGGTAGTCGAATTACCCTGAGATGACAGATTGAGCGAGCGTCCTACGAGAGTACTAGTAGTATAAAGAGTGGGTACAATAGTGTATATTCAGTTTCTGCTATGTGTGTAATACGGAACACCGTCCTCCCAATGGGCGATTTCTAAAAAAAAGATATAATCTACTGTGCTATAAGGGCAATTAGGGAGATCGCAAAGCCTCGGTCAACGGAGGTGAGGGGACGGTTTGGTTTCGGAACCACTTGCACATTTCCTTGTCTACTTCGCAGTCTTCCAACCTATCAAGACCTTCCAAGTCTTATCTATCTTTGATAGTAACCCGGCTCTTGTATATGCACAACTAACTTTTCTGTCAACCGTGTGAGTGTGTATAACATAATGCGCCCTTATTCAGTGCGCCTCCATGCAAGCAGTCATAATACACACAGTTGACAGTGTGTGAAAACTGTAGGATAAAATTCTGATAGAATAGAGAAGTGATCAAGCTTGCGCAAACAGCTTCATCTTGGCGTGGATGTGGTTCAATGTACTGGTTATTAATCTTCTAATGCCTTTGGCTGTCTCAAGGTAACAAGGCAAGCTGTTCCGGAAGGGACAGTTAGTAGTCGGAACATGTAGCTCTCCAGGATGAAGAGATAGCTCGTATCATTCGAGACCCCCGCAGTATCATGATCTTCGCAAACTAGTAGAGTGGAGTCGTCTGGGGATATTTATATCTTGCTTCACCATGATGAACTGGATCTATGGCGCCCCTTCTCTGACCCTTACCATCTCGCACTCTCTCAACATCATGTTACAGAAATCCAAGATAGAATCCGATTCGGAGCAAATTGATCCCACCCATCCAGCTCATGGCATAGTCGGAACGGTTGTTGAGACTGATGCTGTCTTCGGAAATGTCACGGAAGACGGGCCTAATTACCGTAATGTATGTAGAGGATCATGATTATTCCCCCCACCGGATGAGGCCATACAGCCGTGCTAACACTTCCACTGAAGGTTGGCTGGATAGGCACAACTGCCTTGATGATGAAAACCCAGATTGGACTTGGGGTTCTTTCTATGCCCCTCGTCTTTGGTACCTTGGGCCTTATTCCGGGGAATATTCTCCTGTTGACTATCGCCGGTATTACGACTTGGTCAAATTATATGATCGGAGTCTTCAAGCTCCGTCATCCCGAAGTATATGGCATTGACGATGTGGGACGGATGTTCTTTGGCCAAATCGGCTGCGAGCTCTTCGGTGCTGCATATGCACTCTGTGGGTGTTTGTCTTTTTAGATAGTGGTTATGGTGCTAACTCCGCTCTAGTCTATACTGTAGCCGCTGGATCGGCCATGCTGAGTATCTCGACGGCCCTCAACGCACTCTCCTCTCATGCTGTCTGTACTGCGGCTTTTGTGGCTGTTGCAGCTGTGATTGGGTTTGCTTTCGGTAGTATTCGAACCCTTGATCGCATTGGGGTTCTGGCTTGGATTGGTGCAATTTCGATCATCATTGCCGGCAAGTATCTAGTATGCCTTGGGTACAAGTATATCTAATAATTTGCCGGCTAGTGTTTATCGTAACTATTGCGGTCGGCCTCCAGGATCGTCCTTCAGCAGCACCTTCAACTGGTATATGGAAGTCTGACTATAAGATTGTCAATAATCCCAGTTTCACCGACGCCGTCTCAGCAGTTTCTACACTTGTCTTTACCTATGCTGGTACACCGGCCTTCTTTAATATTGCTGCCGAAATGCGTCAACCACTTCTTTACACCCGATCACTCGCAGTCTGCCAGACCACTGTGACCATGGTATACGTTATAGTCGGCACCATCATATATTATTATTGCGGGTCCTATGTCGCTTCACCAGCTCTAGGGTCCGCTGGCGTGACTGTAAAAAAGGTGGCATACGGCATTTCCTTGCCGGGCCTGATGGTCTCTTGCGTTCTCTTTGTCCATGTAAGAAATCAAGCAGGCTTTCTTGTGAAGAGCTACTAACCCAGTGCGTATAGCTTCCAGCGAAACATGCTTTCATCCGAATATTACGAGAGTCCAGTCACCTCACAGCCAATAGTGTTATTCACTGGGTTACATGGCTCGGTTCAACGTCTAGCGTCGCCTTGATCGCGTACATCGTCGCCAGTGCAATTCCCGTATTTTCCGGTCTTGTCTCCTTGATCGGTGCTTTACTAGGGACCTTCTTGACTTTCCATCCATATGCTGGTATGTGGTTATACGACAATTGTAAGAACCGTGAACGAACTCTCAGCTGGTATTCGATGGTCGGATGGTGTATTTTCATCTTTGTGGCTGGTACCTTTTTGACAATCGTGGGAACGTATGGCTCCATTGTGAGCATTATTGATTCTTACACTCAGTCCGGAGGGACCTCGGCATGGTCTTGCGCTGACAATTCGAACTCCACCTGAGGCCAACTATGTGTATGTTCATTGTTTTGCTGTCGCTGCCCTTTATCTATTATCATACTCCACATATCAGGGCACAGATCATGCTGTAGTGCTCACTTGATTATCTCTTCTACAGAGTGTAGGCCCGCAAATGGAGTGAAAAGCAAATGTAGCTGTATAAAGCCCCAGTGTAGGCCCCACTTCTAAGCTGACTCCACCTGTTTCTCTCTATAGTCATTAGGTTCGTGATTGGGTATACGATTATTACATTCTTGTCAGAAATTCCGATTATACTATAACTCTGAAAATGTTCGGAATCATAGAGTACAAAAGTCATATCTAAAGCCTTTAGTATAACGATGTGTACTAAAGCCATAAGCCCTTCATTTGTCAGGGGGAAGGGAAACGCATAAGCAGGAAGGTCGGTGTTTGCAATCGCCGAACAAATAGTTCCTGTGATAACAGTTTCTTAAAACACCGGTTGTACGAGAAATGAGACATCTGGGGGCGTTTTGTCGAATTAAAATGAGCATTAATACTCTATCATTATATGATTATCAGCGCTTATCTCCGGAACGACATGCATGTTGTGGTATTGATATCGTCGTCTAGGGAAGGCGGATCCGGTCACCTGATCATTCATCACTAAGGTATCGATTAACCTCGGGGCAACCTACCTTGTTATTACTTCGTATTGAAATCATGTTGGCCAGGTCTAGAGCTCGTCACCTTGTATGCACTGGTACTCCTACCACTATTCCTATTCCGGTGATTAAAATTCTGTGGGGTCGAAACTTCTACTTTTGGACCTGTCTGGACTAGTATCACCTTGACCTCACTTCGGATGCCATTTTGATTGATCATTTCAATGCGAATTTCCCTTGTGATTCGGGTTATGAATTCCTGAAGTTCGAGCACGACTGACGTCCGACGGCGGGAAGAGTGTCCTCTCACTCTTAAAATAGCGAGGGACTCGGCTAGCAAACAAGGAGGGTTCTTACCTGTTTGACATTGTGCGTCTCATCGCGTAGGAGTCAAGGAAAATGAAAAGAAATTGAAAGACTAGGGACACAGTTGAATGGAGCCCGTATCGAAATGCAATGGAAACACAATCGAAACACATTTAGCACCTTATACCATTCTCTTTCTTCGTACGTTGCAATGGCAGTATTCCCAGAAAGAAACCTTCAGCCCCACCATAATTTGATGAACTGCGATCTGCGTACAGCCCGCGAGACCATCGGTTCGTGTGAAAGATTGCGCTGATCTCTGTGGGTCTATTTTATATATCATTTCCCTTTACGAATTTGCCAGCTGTACATAGTATACCAAATATTATAGGGTCAGCTTTGCCACAGTGGTTCTAATAGATCCACTCACGATCTGTAAGCCAAATCGCTGCACAGCGATTGGGCCCAGACACAATTTTTGGGCAGAACCTCAGCTGAGTACATCCTTACTGCTTGACTGATATACCTTTATAGATTAGCTTAGAAAGGGCATTTTGGAGCAGAAAAACAGCTCGGTAGTAAAACTCACCTTTTCTATAGATTTCTTGACTATTACTCTGGGGGGCCACCATCCCACGTTTGAGGGCTCTCGTTCTTTTAAAACATCACATCAAATTAGTGAATGAAGTAGTCTAGCAAAATTAGAGAGACGCACGGATATCTATCCTACTAACCTAACTAGGAAGGTTGGGCTGAACATGGCGCACGTTATCGCAGGCTGAGCCAGGCTGCACGCCGATCTGTAGCCTACATCTTTACTGAATAGCTCTAATGGGTGAATGACAGCAAGCCCTCTGCGATCGTACATATAACGGATTATATAGCTCTCTCTTTTTTCTAACCTGTCTTATATCAATTAGCACTCCAAATCAATGAGCAGGCTTCCAGGTTCAGCTCCGTCTTATTAGCTTACATATTAGCCATATGATCCACTAGACCTTCATGCCGAGCCATGTCGTTATTTCTTGTGATAGTGGTAGTCTTGCTTTTCCTCTCCTCTCCTCTGTACCGTCTAGTCCACATAGGACTAAAGAAACCAGTACCCCCCAATATCGACCCAGAAACATACCGTCGCATAATAGAGGGAAAAGGACTTTGCCAGGAAGTACATAATCGGCTTAATGCACGTCAGTCCAGAGCCATCCCAAACAAACGACTGCGCGTGGTATTTGGGATCGAAAACGCCTTGACGACCGACAATGAAATCCACGCGAAACGCTTCCTCAGACAAGCCAAAGGGTTGATTAACCTGTCCCCCACATCCTGGGCGTCCTTATCGGTCCTCGTGCGCAGCGCCGCACGGCGTAGTATTGACGGCGCAATGGCAAACAGCGCGGACAAACCACGCGTCATGCTCACAAACCTGGTACAAGTGCTAGTCTTGCGGGTGGTCTTCAGTGTTCTATTCCGGATGGAAACCGAAGCCCTTGAGATCCCAGACGACGACCTACTTCGTCTCGCGGAAGCGATTAACGATGCTTGGACTTCGTCCAAAGACAAGACGCACCTCGTATCCTTTCAAGACAACATTTCTCTCCAGAATTCCCTGAAGACAGTGTTCCCTCATTTGAACTGTCTGGATCCGCAAGAAAACCCACTGAATCTGGTCATCCCAGGCTTCGAGACTATGTGGCGGATTGTCCTGCGCCTTTTCATCGAGATACGCTACACTTCAGGACTCTGCCACCCGGAGTGGCGGGGGATAATGACTACCTTCGCAATTGCTCCAACCAAAGACGAGTTCGAGCGACGGAACGGCAAGCAAAACCTCTCAGCAGAGATGCTAGTCAACGAGGCACTGCGTCTCTATCCACCCACGAAACGTGTGTATCGTGCATTTCTCCCAGTGGGGTCAGATACAGTCGAAGTCCTGAATGCAGACATTGAGAAGGCTCAAACTGCAACTCATATCTGGGGCTCCGATGCAGGAGCATTTGCCCCAGGACGTTGGGGTGCCTTGACGCCGCAGCAGAAACTCGCTTTTTTTCCATTCGGTAGTAAGCCTTTTGTATGTCCGGCGCAGGCTGCGTTTGGGCCTAGGGCTATTGCCTTGGTTGTGGGTGCGTTGCTGGTCGAATTGGGAGGAGAGTGGTCGCTTTGTGTGGGTGCTGGGTGTACGGAAGCCTTGGTGCCTGGGGTAAGGTTGAGTAATCAAAGAACGGAGTATCGTGACTTGTGTCTCGCTCGAGCTGGACCTGTTTGAGATGTGTTTCATACTGACGGGAGGCTGTAGAAGGTTGAAGATAGATATTGGGCTATCGGGTGTTAGTCAGGGGTACTTGTGCGTTGTAATGGTTATTATCGACGGTCTATAACGATGAATGTGTTTATCTGATCATGAGTTTTCTGTTGGACTTGAATATCTATGGAAGGGTTGAAGGCAAGTCTCTTTGATATTCAGCCATATTTACCTTTCTTGTTGTACATATTTTCAGTTCCAAATCCTCAAATGACTTTAAGTATCTATTGAATGCATGGCGGCCAGTGCATGATGTAGCGTCAGTAATATTAATATATCTGACAGCAGAATCGATTATCGATGGTATGTAATCGTACTTTTCCTTTCCCCTTGAACGTTTAGTAACCAGCTTATCCAAAGGCTGACTATGACTAGCTGGGACTGGCAAAACTCACCTCACATCTACCGTCATACACGATTTTCGGGTCATGATTGAGAATTCCATGAAAAATAAAAGGGCCAACTTCTTCTACTGCAATATGAACGAAGTGGATTGATATAAGTTATAATCCAATCTCCAGAGGTATGTGAATTAGCTTTCGAGAGCTGTGAGCAGTCCAGAGGCTATGAGAACTGCTCTTCAGAACATTACATGAAGGCTTCCGATAATGCGTCAGAGCTTAGCTGTAACGTATGTGAGGAGCAACTCCTAAGTCTATATGAGGAGAGTAAGTTGGTTCTGGACGCCTTGGACCAACGTGATCCACATTCACAAAATAAGATATTCGAAGTTCTAAACAATCTAATATTCACGTCCAAGAGTCATTGAAGCTTGTCGTCTTAGGCCGTCCTGACTAGAGTATCGCATGGCAACTGAATAGCTCTCCTAGCATCGATTTCGGAGCGGATGCAGTGAGGGCGATATTAGGAGGTTTCCCGAGGGGTAGTTAGAAAGTCTTACCAGGAAGAATAAGGTAATCCGGCTTTGGATGACGATGTTGTCTTTCAGTGGGCGTCTTTGCAGGTCAACGTTAAAGTGAATAGTCATTTTAAAGATACTCCATCTTTCATAATGGGGATATATAACAATTCAAAATGTTCAGTTGTATTAATATCCCCTCATTCAAGAATGTGTGATATATTCATTAGTAGCGGTTCGAGCTATTGGTGAGCTCTGAATATTAAAGTAAAGGGGTAAAACACCATGCCTAGATACATGGTGGTGAGATAAGCATGATGTGAGCTACTCAAAATAGGTTGGTTGCTTGACATAACACAAGACACGGTCGAGGAGACAGAAGTTGCTAACACTTCTGCAGTATTGAGATCCTCCTGGGATAGATACCCCTCTTGATCAAGTAAGTGTATGTCAGTTCTAATATCGGCTAGCTATTAACCTATATTGGATATTCTTTTTCGAGGCATGAAACAGGGGTGACCTCCCCAGAAGGTAGACAGAGACAAAGGCTTACAGGTATAAACCAATAAGGCCTACTTGGCCGGCGTGGCGCCATTTTGTGCGCATTAGTAGCGTGTACGAAGGTCGTCAATACGCAGTCTTACAGCGACAGCCTCCATAACCCGTAGAGATTACAATCTTTGGGACGATTAGAAAATCACAAATTATACCCAATTTTATTCGGTTCTTAGCTAATACCTAACAAGATGATAGAAATCTATTTAATATGACGAGAGCAATATAAACTCAGCCACACAGCTTTTTCATCGTAGAAAGCTATGACAAGAAACTGAAGTTAGAGGCGGAATCGTCTTTGTCATCTCCAGCAAACCGTAAACAATGGACTGACGCGGATGATAGGCCGAGAGAATCATGCACCGCGTGGTTGGCCTAAAATGGAATCTCCGCGCTAGGGCTGTGGACGTCATATGACAACGACTGGCGAGGCGACGTGCCCTAATGCCCCGAACGAATGTGGAAGGACAATGGGTTATCCAAACCTTCTGGGCACTGGTGATATCAGCTTGCATCTGTGGCTGGTCTAGATTTACATGATCTCCTAGCATCCATGAAGTGCATACACGACTAGTGTCTGGGGTCGAAGTTAGGGGTTATCTGGATTAAGCTGATGTTCCATTCGTAGCATTCATTAGAAGTATTTGTGGCCATGTTCCAACTACATTGGAGAGACCACAGATTTGTTTGCCCTGTCTGACAGACTGTGAGAGAGAAAGGTAATGTCTCAGCAGACACTAGACCTGAAACTACTGGCCGTCCTAGTTTCGGCAAGTGGATAATCCTAAGTGGTGCCGAGTGCGGGGTTGCCTTGAGATTGGATCCGGGGTATCCTGCAAGCCCACCCGTCACCATTGGACGCCATCGAGCGGGGTCGAAAGTCTCGCTGCACGTCTCATCCAATCGACCCCATCCATTACAAAGTACGGATACGTAGGCTGACAATTCGATCAACGGGCGGTGGAGTCGCCGGTAATTTAGAGTATCTCGCTTCAGCTCTGGTGGATCTGTGGGGGGAGTTACCTTGGACCTGGATGTTCCAGGAGGTACCTCTGAGGTACCTCCACTCTGTTTTGATGTACCCCCAGGGTCTATATTGACCCGCTCTGCCATGGATAGCGTTGATGAAGCTTTTAGATGAGGTCAGTGGGTTTTTTTATTCCCAGGATTCGTAGTGTGTTTCGTGTAGAGACTTGGGAGACCAACGGAGGTACATCGATGTACCTCCAGTCTGTCGATGTGGCATGACGGGTGTGGTGTGATGACCCCGGTCGAATCTTTATTGTTGCACTGATGTGCATTTTCCCCATACTTTCTGACAATACCATACCTCCTCTCAATTACAGCCACCAATCCTACGTAGACTCATTCATATTGATCATCATTTCATTGAGTTTCCTGAATGTAACAACTCTGCAACTCCATCCCTGCCATCAGTGTGGCTATAGACAAGTCACCTGTCCCAATAACCAAAAATAAATATTTCCCACATATCATAAGTCAAAAATAAAAATAAAAAATAAAAAATCACAAAGGAAATGAAAATGCAGTCGTGGACCAGTCCCCCGCTGTATGTGTATGTTTGCCAGAAACATCCCTGTCACCATCCATCAAGGATCTCGTTACCCCTCCTTTCCACCATTCATCTTAGTCGTTTCATGTATCGCAGTGTGAGAAGGGCTGCCGCTGCAGTCGTGTATGCAGCACCACCAGCCGTGACCCAGACGGGGCGGTGGACTGCGAACGAGGTCTGAACAATCTGTGCCCTACGGCGCGATTTGTCTTTTCTGGGTTAGGCACACGTCCAAGGGAGTTTATGTTACAAAGGGTGTGGCGTGTATTTACATACCTGTAGTCAAGAGTCTGTCCCTCCATGTGTTGGCCTGACGCCTGGCATACTGTCCGGCCTGAGAGCCCAAGGAGGAGAGGCCCTGAACAACTGGTGCAGACATCTTGCTTGGATAAATTGGTAGATAGTTGAGAAAAGAAGTGTGGAATGAGAAGTATCAGCTAGTCACGATGAGGTTTTGTTCCAGCTCTTGTCACTCCAGAGTGACTCGATGAGGACCAAAGGAATACGAGAGCAGGTAGGACAGGATTGGGCTCCTTTATATACAGCCCTCGACCGTATCAATACATGACAACGCGGGGTAGAGTCACGAGACATCTGCATACTTCCAGTTCATCGACCTGTCGAGTCCCTTCACCATGATCATCATGGAGGGAAGCGATTGGATGTCGTGTGGCCGTCGATCTGGTCTGCTGCACAGCGCCCCCTGGATTGCTGTGGTCATGCCAATCAAACTCCGCCGTTGCTCGACTAGCTTTACAAGCTTCAAGGAGTTGATTGCCACCAAATGCTAAACGCGTCATCATGATAGGTTGGTCGTAGCAATCGTGTTGCTGTTGCAGGTCATGATCGCATGAGTATTGGTGGGATGCTCCCACGTCTCATATGTGTCGTCAGGGTGGTTGCCCTTGGCCCGATATGCCGCCCCCATGGTGTTGTGGGAGCCCAAAGTTAGACCAAGAATAGCACTCAGGTTTTCATCAAGTAAGCAACCCTTATGGTGGTTATAAGGAATCATGATTGCCCGAAATGGTTGTATCGAGTCGTATCTGAAGCCTTACGTATAGGAATTCAATAGTCAAGAGTACTAGTCATGGTAGACAAGACCATAGAAGCAGAAGCTGCGCAAGGTTTACAACCCCCTCAGACTCTGGATGTACTCACTGCCAGTATTCTGACCATTCCGACCGCCACTCCATGTCATCGCGTCATGATCAACACTACTAGCTACTCTCCAGCCACTCTAGCAATCGGGCAGCTCTACCATCTCACAGTACACCCTACCATCCGAGAATGGATCTTTGTATTGCATAACTAACAATCACCACTTCCCT
The DNA here is from genome assembly GCA_028505775.1 of Aspergillus minisclerotigenes. Lineage (NCBI taxonomy): Eukaryota > Fungi > Ascomycota > Eurotiomycetes > Eurotiales > Aspergillaceae > Aspergillus > Aspergillus minisclerotigenes. The sequence continues at coordinate 221,107 of JAHXGP010000012.1, forward strand.
TCAATGGCACCTCCCCCCATTAATTTCGCAGTTTCCTTTCCCGTAGAAAAGGCTCTAAATCCTGAGTAAGACAGAATGGCTTTCGTGTGCTTCCCCAGTCATGTGATCTATCTTTACTGGGAGACCGGCAAGGTTGCCTCTCCGAACCTACTAGCACACATTAGGCCAAGTTTGACCACATCTCCTATTGTTCGTGATTCGCTCCTGTTACTAGAGATGCTGCCTTTGCTTGCGGATATATATTGTGGAGAAGTGGGGCGATTAGATGGACTACTATGTTATCGAACATAACCCACACAGAACAAAGATACACAGATTTCTCTCCTTTACCGGGTAAATCACCTAGTCTACCCTTACCTAAATGATACACCCGTTGATATTGCAGCACACGCGATCCCCAGGCCCATCATGGATGATGTGAGAACTTCCCCATTTAGGTTAGTGGGTCTGGTGATTAATCGGCACGTGACTGTCATCTTATCGCACTTTAGCTCTCTCTCCCTTATCGACAAGCAGGACACATCAAAATCTCCGAGCTACGATGACTACGCTGTCTGAGACGTGACACTTAATGGTACTACATCATGGAGTAGCTACAGAATAGGCGATGGATTGTTTATTTTCTTGGAACATCGTGAAGTTCCGAATCCGTACAGTCTCAATGTCTACAGAGAAGGGTGAGTGGGCTTCATTAAACTTTGTTTGATGCTGTGCCCTATAACTTCACTTATTATGTACCCGAAATCTGGAAGAATATGTAATTTTAACTAACGCTTTTACTTATTAAAGCAGTGGATAGTTGAGCCTTCGTGCGATACTTATTGACCCGCTTGATCCATAGAACCCGGGCCGTTCCGCGATTCTCCAGTTATTTCCGTGTTGTAGAGCGAGCAGGTTGGCCTGTCTATGGTCCATATAGCAGCTCCTGCACATACTATGACTACATTGACCGTGTTGTGTGCAGGGTAACTCACGTGGTATATGATCTGTTGATGGGCACTCCATACGAATGACTTTGTGGTTCCTTTTCCGCTGGAAAGAACATAGGCGTACTGTCGCGACTGGGAAGCATGCTTTTCGTTGCAGCGATTCTTCTGCAGCTTTGTGCAATCGCTAGCCAAGTATTGAAATCCGTGACCACGTTACCAGATATCCTTGAGCATGTCTCATCTATAGCAAGGGCTATGTCTAGCTTCAGGCGCGAGGAAGCTTTCCTTTCTGGATTCAATCGGGACAAATTACTACGATGTCTTTCTGTGAAGATTGGCAATGGGAAAGCAATGAACAAGACCCAGTATATCGCCTTTCCAAATATTAAGTACGCCTCAGATAAGAACAACAAGATTGATAGGAGACGTGAATATCTTTAACAGATATGCAGATAGTAAGGTTATAAGAGTTCACGAGCCAACCATGGAGAAATTTAAGGCCATGATGGCACATTAAAACAGGTAATTTGAGCTGTGAATTACCCTTTTAACCTATACAGCATAGCTTGCGCATACAGAGAAGGCAATGAGTTTTCAAGCCGACCATATTTACAGAGACAACTGAGCTACGAAAGCATACCTTTACAGCAGCCCGCCAAGGGAAGCGTTGGAGCACATCAGAATTCTCCCAGAAAGCAAGATGAGGACTACAGGGTATATTCAATCGGCTAAATTGACGTCAACATGGATCGACATCGGCAAATTTGAATGGGTTCAGTCTATTTGCAAGCAGCTGCACAACCTCCCGCCGCCTGATTCGTGGAATTACCAAGAACAATCAATCAATTGATGCATGCATCTTGCCACAACTACTGGTTGCAATTTATAACGAGTCTCTTCCCACAGATGCTAGAATTCCAATTTCGCACATACAGTCACCGAAAATATGTTAATCTCTCCTCTCCTATATATAACCATCGGGGCCACGATTGTCCACGCTGGCTTCGACCCATCCCGCTTCACATGGTACACGTCACCAGCCAACAATTTCACCTCGACACTGCCACTGGGAAATGGCCGACTCGGCGCAGCAGTATGGGGTTCTACCGTAGAAAATATAACCTTGAATGAGAATTCCATATGGAGCGGCGAGTTCATGGACCGAGTCAACCCGGACTCATACAGCGCTTTGGACCCCGTCCGGTCTATGCTTAAAGAAGGGAACATCACAGCAGCTGGACAGATGACGCTGGCGAATATGGTCGGCAGTCCGGATGAGCCTCGGGCTTATCATCCGCTTGGTTCGTTGGTGCTAGATTTTGGCCATGAGGATTCGCAGGTAGAGAACTATACCCGGTCGTTGGATTTGCTTAAAGGTTGTGCGGTCGTACACTATGGGCACAAGGGTGTTAAATTTAGGTATGTGAGATTGCTCACCGTAGCGGTCAACATAGGCTAATATTAGGTAGGCGGGAGTACGTTGCAAGCCATCCAGCTGGAGTAATTGCAGCTCGGCTTACAGCTAGCCAGGCTGGTCGGTTAAATGTCGCTACTTCGCTTTCTCGCGGTCGGTATGTCATAGAAAATGCCGCAACCACAGGAAACGATACAGGATCACTGAAACTACGCGCGTCAACGGCCGAGTCAGACGGGATCACTTTTTCAGCAGCGGCCCGTATTGTCGCTCACGGGGGTGAGTATCTCGAAAGTTACTACGGATAATCACTAACGATAGAAGGGCGGGTTTCGCGCAGCGCAAGCTCTGTAGTAGTCCAAAACGCGACAATGGTGGACATCTTCATTGATGCCGAGACGTCGTATCGGTTTGAAGATCAAGAAGCATGGGAGGCCGAGATAAATGGCAAGCTAGATGCAGCCGTGCGGACCGGTTTTCCTGCCATTGAACAATCGGCCACGGCTGATCATGAAGCCCTGGCAGGCCGAGTACATCTCGATCTGGGATCGTCTGGTGCTACGGGAAATCTTCCGACTGATGTCCGACTTGAAAAATACAAGACCGACCCTGATGCGGACCCCGAACTAGTGGCCCTGATGTTCCAGTTTGGTCGGTATTCTCTCATCGTGTCATCCCGTGACACTGGCACTTCGCCATTACCTCCTAATCTCCAAGGGCTATGGAACGAGGACTACGAGCCTGCATGGGGAGGGCGGTACACGGTTAACATTAACCTGGAGATGAACTATTGGCCAGCCGGCGTAACGAACTTGGCAGAGACGCTAGGGCCGCTGATATCTCTTCTCGAAACAGTGAAGCCCAGGGGGCAAGATATCGCGCGGCGCATGTACCACTGCGACAATGGGGGCTATGTCTTACATCACAACACGGATATCTGGGGAGATGCAGTTCCAGTGAACAACGGAACTAAGTGGACGATGTGGCCGATGGGTGGTGCTTGGCTATCGGCGAGTCTAATGGAATACTACCATTTCACACAGAATACAACCCTCCTGGAAGAGCGCATCTGGCCACTCTTGCGGTCGGCTGCCCAGTTTTATCACTGCTATTTATTCTCTTTTGATGGGTATCTGAGCACAGGACCTTCGTCTTCACCAGAGAATGCGTTCGTCGTACCGAATGACATGAGCCAGAGAGGTAACGAGGAGGGTATCGACATCGCCCCGACGATGGACAATACGCTGCTGTCAGAGCTCTTCCACTCTATCATCGAAACGGGCAAGATCCTCGGTATCAACAACACAGATACTACTAAAGCAGCGTCCTCCCTCCCACTTATCAAACTCCCCCAAATCGGATCCTACGGCCAAATCCTTGAATGGCGTCGCGAATACCAAGAAACAGAACCAGGCCATCGACACATGAGTCCCATCTTCGGCCTCTACCCAGGCTCACAGATGACACCCCTCGTAAACTCAACATTAGCAGCCGCCGCGAAGGTACTCCTAGACCATCGCATCGCCCACGGCAGCGGTAGTACAGGTTGGTCGCGAGCGTGGACCATCAGTCTTTACTCTCGGTTGTTCGATGGAGACGCCGCGTGGAACCACACGCAGGTATTTCTGAAGACATACCCGAGTGCGAATCTGTGGAATACAGACTCTGGGCCTGGGTCGGCCTTCCAGATTGATGGTAACTTTGGATTCACGGCGGGCATTGCTGAGATGCTGCTGCAGAGTCATGCTGGGGTGGTACATTTGCTCCCGGCTTTGCCGTCTGCTGTGCCACATGGGAAGGTGTCTGGGTTAGTGGCGAGGGGCAACTTTGTGGTGGATATGGAGTGGTCAGATGGGAAGCTGACTTGGGCGACAATCACGGCTAGAACCGGGGGAAAGTTGGCGATACGTGTACAAGATGGACAGCAGTTTAGTGTGAATGGGAGTGTGTATACAGAGGAGATTTCGAGCGTGGAGGGTGGAATATACGAGATATCACTGCTATAGATAGACAAGAACCGAAGTCATCATTGCTTTCTAATCATTTCCCTATAATTTCCAACTAATAAAAGACGAAAGACAGTGCAACCCCAACCCAGCAAAATTCGTCTTTTGTTTTAAGCGACAATGCAGATGGATTGTATAATACTGTCACACAGTCAACAAAAGAGGTATTGTGAATACAATTAAACAACATCGAGAACACGGTACACCCATAAGCTAGGCAAAGACAAAACCGAGGTATATCCCACACAAAACATATCATACAATTTCCCTCAACACCATCTGCCATCCCTAAGTCGGGAATCATTTCCCTGTAATACCAAAACCTCCCAACCCATATCTCCCCTCCTCATCCTTCCCTTTCCTCTCCGCCCTATTAATCCCCTCCTTAGAAACCAGATTACCAACAGGCGAAAGCAATCCGTTATCGCCGAGCTGATTTCCGGCTAGATTGTGCACGTCGTCTTGTAGTTGATCAACCTGGTTGATACCAGCGACCTTAGATTCGTTCAGAGTATCTATCTCCAGATCCTCTAGTTAGCCGTCCCATCACTTCTGCAAATGAATGTATGAATAGATACGAGGTGTATGTACTTACCCTTCGTAGCATAAGAAGCTTTGTTATCGCCCTTTCCAAACCACTTCAAATACTGATCTTCGATCCAAGGATACCATTTTTCATATTGAATGTTGTATTGTTCACGAAGCCAGTCCGAGTACGATTGCTGCTGTTTCTTTTCTTCCTCTTCTTGAGGCTGAGAGATGGGGTTGAGCGAGGTCATCGTGTATATTTTGTATGTTATTTGGTAAAACAAAGTATAGCTGTTGCACTTGATATAATGTAAAACTTCGTTAAGAGGAAGGCTAAGGAAGCTGTGAAGTGGATTTTGGCAGTCTAGATCAGTAAGTATAGAGCTTGATTTAGATAGATTACTCCATAGGGCTGTGACGTCGGTGGAGCGGCCCATGACGTAGGACCACGTGAGATTCTCGATGGCCACGTTACGATGCATATTGTTATCACGACAACATGAACAAATTATATTCTTGTGTGGCATAATCTGCTGGTGAAACTAGATGTGTCGAAATGCAGATTATCAGGTTTGAGTATGAGATGCAAAGCTTATAGCTACAACTGAACAAATGTTGCTTGTTGCGGTCAAATTTAATGTCAAGTGCATTTTGCCCTATCATATGAGTATCTATAACTGACTACGACTGTCCGGCAATCTAATACTGTCAGCCACCTTGTACCGGTATATAAATAGCTTGCTGCGTTGCACATGTTTGATTGGCTTGCTATTCTAAGTCATGTAGTATATAGCTTTACCGTTGCTGGAGGGTCATTGGAAGTTGGTATTCTATGTAAGTCGAGTCGAAATATCACCTTCCTATTCAATGAGGAAAATGAGATAAAGAAAATGAAAGGTCTTGCACCTTACAGTACAGCCACGGAGAATCGTTTCTAGAGTTGTATAAGTGCATTCCAAGCTATTATGGAAATCCCACAAGCATGTTACGAATCCCAACGGTTAGAATCAATGGAAGCCATTGGCCTGCACCATAACTCCCTTTGTGCAGGCCCGATCTTCACCCGCAGAGGAGACCGCTGTAGCCACAAAGCCGAATGCGATCGTGGCTCCTCCCCTGAAGAACATGATCAGACCTGATACAATTAGCTCTTCATTTGGGCGATCACTGTTTCCAACGATAGCAGTTGCAAAGCGATTCCGTAGGACAACGTAACCCCCGGAAAGACCGCCAAATAGGATGCATACAAGGGCGAGTAGGCCATACTTCGTTGCAAAGCCCCAGATACACAGAACCGCAATAGATGGGATCAATGTACTCAGCAGCAGCGGATACAGGATACCTCGCTTGTCACTATGCCAGAATCAGTACCACAACTGTGAATCTTTCCTTCAAGGGTCAAATTACGCGAGTAAGCCTAGGAAGGGCTGGCAAATGGCGGATGCGATGTTGTAAATGGCGAGGAGCGCCGACGCACTTGCGGAGGAAGCACCAATGACGGCTGTTGCATAAGATGGGATATAGACGGAAGGCAAGTATTGCGACAGTTCTTGTAAGACATTTGATAAGAGAATTAGCCAGAACAGAGGCTTGTGCAGAAATGCATATGAAAGTTGTCCAGAGAGGGGATTTTCTTTTTCGTTCTCCGCGGATCTGGATGATAACGGCAGGCGTGGCCGCACGCCGATCAGGGCTATACTCAGCACGACAGCAACAAATATCCCCCAGCCAACCAACGTCGCTTTGGCTGAGTACTTGGCGAGAAGTACCCGCATGACTGGAGGTATGATGGCAGCAGCGATACTTGAGCATGCAAAGTAGATGCCGTAGGCGAGACTACGTCGCCTGATGAACCATTCATCAATTAGGCTCATGTTGGGAGCAAGGACGAGACCACTACCTAGACCGTAGAGGACTCCTTGGGTCATGATCAGTTGGACAGGGGTGTGCGAGAATCCTGCTCCTATCGATGCGGCCACCACAATGGCCGAGCTGATGCATAGGAGCGGTTTGCGCAGCCAAGCTCTTCCGCCCAGGATGTGTACTAGAAAGGGGCAGGGAGTTGGATCACACCCTATGACGCCTTAGTATAGGAACTTGTGCTTTATCTGCTTGCCGCGTCACCAGGAAAACATACCGTACTAAACAACTCCAATGAGAGCAATTACCTGATTACCGGATAAGGCCGACTCGTAGAAGTAATATTCAGGAAAGGTACCAAATGAGATTGTGAAGCCTGGCAGGGGTTCTGTTAGCCCTGCATATGTTCCAGTCTAGATGTGATCAAAACTGCGCATACCCCGCATACCCCACGTCAGCTGGAGCATAACAGAGACTGAAGCAAGGAATACCCAAGCTGATCTCCCTCCATCTGGTCGGTGCGAGGTGGTTAATTGATCGGATGAATGTGCTCTGGGCTGCGTCATGGTGCAATGGTTTTTAGCAGACATCAGAAGGAAGGAGAGAATAATATGTTTGGTCTAGCTATGAAGTCCCGATTGAGTATTTCGTAAAAGAGGTCGTGGCCGAATCCTGTGCAAGGAGAGCAAAGGGATATGTTTTAGTCTCGATCCTGATTATTAATGTCTTCCATGCTTAATGATCCCTGCGCATGTTCCCTTCCAACTAACCATCTTTGGTTGCAATCAGGAATGCAACCCTACTTTCGTGGCCGACATGTATCCTTACGTTTCTTGTCGCTGAGACAGGGTCCCTGGTATCCGCCAGTTTATCTTCTCTTTCCAGATGAGGTAATGCAAATATGTACCGCATGAAGCACAGGCCGCTTCCTGGGTGGCTTGACGGCCCAGTCTAGGTATGGAAGAGCTTGCATATGATGAATCGGGGAGCAGGATGATGTGATTTCGGAATGCGCCGCAAAGAAATCTACGGTAAATGTAGCTATCATTCTTGTAGGACATTGTACGCCAAGCTCTCTACTTAATGACTTGGCATGAAAGGTGTATATAACCCCTAAAGCTTGCAAAGGCTTCAAACTGAAAACAGATACGCAACATCTTCACCAGCGTGTTCATTATTATATTCAATAGGTCGCAAGAAGCACCTTCTTCTGTGGCCAACCTGCAAACAATTGACTTTGCTAAACTTGCCAATAGGGATGCCGAGGAAGTTTCTCGGATGGTACATACACGCGAAGGCCACGGCATTGTCAATGTTGGGGACACTTTACGATTCCTGTCAGGAGAGCGGCTCCGGTCAGCTTTGCACCGTGTTTTACCACTTACGGATAAGGATAGCGCCCACCCTTATGATCGGTGCTCGACAGCGTACTTACGAGCTGCAGAAGATGCTGTATTTGTTGGAAATGATGGGAAGAAGACAACGGTGGATGAATGGTTCCTGCGCAAATTTCACAGTTTCACGCAGCATTCGTCAGTACAGTGGGTGGACTTGGTGGCCGTTGAAGGGTATGGAGACTTTAGGAGCGAAGGTCTGAGCATTACAAAGACAGAGCAGGGGCAGCGGAATATGGCATAGTTGGATGAGTTTCATACAATGGATAGGGATTTGGTCGTAGCATTTAGTGTACCCTACCGATCGAAGCAATACTCCATAACAGGGACATAGTAAAATAACCTATTGATTTCAAAAAGGAATTGATTTATAATATACGAATAAACAGGATTGGAAAGCGCATAATCACAGACAATATCATACTATGATTACGCAACTTTTCTGTGATACATTCGATAGTAAATACTAGAATGCATAGTAAACTTCTTTCTTCCCATCCTGTCGTGTCATATAATAGATAATAAACTATCTACACCGCTCCTATTTCTACCCACTTGGACGTCAAGATGTGTGATCTTAGTCACCCCCGACTCAAAATGAACGCCCGGATCAATGTTCCCTTTAAACCTTTACTAAAGGTCTTACTAGTCTGGATACGGAAAGATCTTCAATTGATCCCACCACTTAGAAAAGTCTCTCAGACTGTGCAGAGTGCAGATGGCGATTTCGTCATAAATGTTAATGTGGGCCAATGAGAATGGCACTGGGAATTGGCCTTTCCAAGGCTATTTTGCAACTTCATGCATTGCCAACGCAGCACGAGAGAAATTCATGAGGAGGGGTACCTAGCTGCTCCGATTTAAGGGGTTTCCCTCTCCGCCAGCTGTCCATCAAAAATATTTCCCTACTCACCCTGTGCTGAATTGGTCTCTATTTAACGTATGTTTTGCCAATCTCGTATGCGATGAGCCCAGCTATAGATTCTCCCAGCGTTGCTAACATAAACTGCCTAGTGAGTTGCAACAATGTCGGATTATGAATCAATTGCCAGTATGCAGCCCTGACTTCGCCACTAAGCGTTACCAATCGGTGTCACGTCCCTGGGTCTACCCGGTTAGTGATTGCTAACTACGCTTAGAGTCCTTCGTTAGCCATTACTATGGCGCGTTCGATGATACAAATACAAGGTCTATCCTGACCAGCCTCTATGTACGTTTACTTCAAGAATAACGCTATCATGGCTAGTGTATGGATAATTCTATGGAGTAAACTGATATGATCATAGCGTCCGGAATCCTACTTAGTATGGGACGGTCAGCCATACCAAGGTCCGGAAAATATCATGGCAGCCTTAAGCGTAAGTGCTGTACCACTCATGGAATCCATAATAGGCTATTCATGTGATAGTCCTAACTTCGTCTTTAGCAATCTAGTTTGAATGTTGTGAAGACACAGGTCACTACGATTGATCCTGTACCAACTTCTAACTCCGGTGTACTGGTAGTTGCGGCTGGAAGACTTGTTGTAAGAGGCCCTCTACTGATGATCATGTCTTAATTGTGGCAATTGCTGACGTATGGTCCTGAAAATAAACAGGTTGACAATGCATTTGACAAGCCTTTCAAGTTTTTCTCGACCTTCCTCTTGCAACCAATCCCTGGACAGCCCGGCGGATACTTTATTGCAGGTCAAATCTTTAGACTGGTCCTTGATTAAACTGTACCTCTTTTATGCCTGGGAGATACGCAATGAAGAAGAGTATTTGTCCTCATGCGAAACAGGACTCAGGGCATCCGAAAATGGAAATTACTTTGTGTAATCTTTCTCTCCCATAGACAATATATGCCATCGGCCCTATGATCCTCGCCCACGTGTATAGGAATCTAAAGGCTCTTTTAGAAGTGGACTCTTGGTTTGCTGCCGAAGATTGGCCTATAGTAGCCTTGCTTGTCTTTGTCTTATTATTATCATTTTCGCCACAGGAGGTTCAGCTATCCGTGCACAGTGGATATTTTTGGCAGCATTTTGAAGCATCGAATGACGGTGCGCCGATGTATTCAGCAACGTGAAAAATAGCAATAAAGAACCGTAAAACTGGAAGAGGTAGAGAGAGAGGGAAGAGGGCTTCAGTCACCTTTATAGGTCGAAAGGTAGCAATCTTTCTACGCTAAAAAGAGAGGGATCAAAGATCACACTTGCGAGTAAAAGATCGAGTCACGAACTCTATTATCAAATATTAATCGTTGTAATATCCGTTCAAGAGGATATGAAGCAATAAGGTCGATGTTATGCCCAGCCCTAATTTCAAGGGAAATTAGCCGTAGGAGTTAAATAGCATTGGACTTCCCACATTATCACACAGGCCATCGGCGCTTAAGGACATATAATTGAGGAGTTCGAACTCCTGTGTCCCCGAAATCCCCTCGATTCCCTCAAATGGATTCGCGTCTCGTGTGGTGCTTTCAAGAAATATCTGCAATGCGGCAAAGATGCTGTCTGCTTCAAGGAAATACTGGTACCAACATGTTGTTCGAAAGTCTCGGTACTGTATTTACCATCAGAACAGAATCTGTCCCCCATCGACGACAATATCAGCACCATTAATATATGTGCTGGCGCTGCTCGCCAATAACACTATGGCGCCCGTCAGCTCAGATGGACTGCCCATTCGTCCACTAGGGTTGCGTTCGGCCCAAATCCGGCGGTGCTCGGCAATGCCATCACCTGCATTCAGAATCGTATCCATATACCCCGGACTGACACTGTTCGTCCGGATACCATAACGAGCCCACTCCGCCGCAAGACAACTCTTTAGCATCAGAATTGCCGCTTTGCTGACATTGTAAGCAGCCTGCGGCTGCGGAAAGTTCACACGGTGGCCGGAAATCGATGCCACGAAGGTAATGGAGCCGCCCGTTCCTTGAGCCACCATGCGCTTGGCAGCAGCTTGTGCGCAGATAAAAGAGCCTGTGGTGTTGATATCCATGATCTTTCGCCACTGCGGGATGGGCATCTCCAATGAGTTGACACATCCGACAACACCAACGAAACAGAGCAGCGCGTCCACTGATCCCAGCACTTTGGTGGTCTCCACAAATGCTGACTCCACGGCGACCTCGTCGGTGACGTCGACTTTCAGTGTAGCAATCTTGGCTTTGGGGTACTTGACCCGCAGCTCTTCGATTTCTTTCTGGGAAATTGTTGGGTCCATGTCCATAATCATAAGGCCGTTTAAGCCGTGTTCGAGAAGCGCATTACACGACTGCAGTCCCAAGGTACCAGCACCGCCAGTCACAACTGCATTTCCTTGCACCGTAAACCTCTTTTGCGCCGCTGTGGTGGGGTCGCTCTCGGTATTTGTTGCGGGTGGTGGGGTCATGGATGAAGGGCTGCCATCACTTAAGACCATACTGGGAACCGCTCGTTTAGTGAGCTCATCACGGCTCGATATATCCTTGGGGGCTGTCATTGTGCGGCTGGGATGGATGCGAAGACGCAAGTCTTGAACTTGAAAAAGAAGGGGAGTATGCAAGTGTCGGATGTACTTGAATGGCCTTTATTATAACCCAGTCGGTCGGAGCTACGCCGTGACGGCAATACATGCGTTGCCCCGCGGCGCCTTGCATGCGGACCGTTCTCCTCCGACGGGATTTGTCCCTCATCGGTCGACACTGAGCCGATGCTTTATATACTAGAACAGTACGGAACAAGCACTAAGGTGTTGATTATATTTGACTGATATAATGCTCTCTAAACCCTCCAAGCCAGCAAATATTACGTCATGAGTTGATACCAGTAAATCAATATATCTTGACAAACGAAAGATCATACCATTCAACCACTCAAAAATGCCCGGACACCATAGTCGCCTCTATAGGGTAATTTATAGGTTAAATCTCAGGTTGACATATGTAGGATGATCTCTGCGGAATTCGCCGTTTTAAATCTCGAGGAACATCACACTGCGACTTTCCTGTACTGGCTGCCGTCTATACTTTCCTGTCTTACGGCCACATCCCGATAGTGCTGATCTGTCAAAGCTCGGTACTAAAGGCTGTGCTACGCTGGACTTAACGTTTGATTTTTGACTTCGTATCTAGGCATCAGCTGTACAGATATATCTAGACTCCGATGAAGAAGGATGTTCGGGTTTCTTTGCCGGGGCGCAATTGCGGTCGCTAATGTATTTAACGAAATGTAGGACTGGCGAGCACCCTATGACACAATGGTACTTTGATATTCGGGGGAAGTTGCATTGGGCCCTACCAATGCACCTTTTCTTCGAAGTACTTAATAACCTCTCAGCAATTACGATAGGCCAAATCCCACTGTAAGTGTCCGGCCCGCAATATAAATCAACCTACAAGATGGATCTCAGCCTGAGGAATGATGAAGATTCCAGGCAGGGGTGATATTGATCTACAGTCAACTTCGGATAGGTGGGAAGAACTATGGTTGGATAGTGTAAAACGTACTTTCTAATCTGACCATATTTTAGGAAGGTTTGCCTAACAATGCCAAGAGCCAAATGAGGCTGCAGTACGATTACTGGTTCTCATATCCTATTCTACCGGAGACACCGGCATTGATCGCCGCCGGTGGGGTTCCTGAAATCGACGTGGTGTTGTCTATTTGGCAGGACGGACATGCACAGGTTTCAGATGCATGCAACATCCCCTCCATGTATGAATTATTGGTTCTCATTGAATGATAAGTTGAATGCAGATTTCTTCGTACCATGAGTCTCGGAAAGCTTTTCCGGAGGTACCCAAGCGCTAAGGTGATGAGAAGATTCCCATGTCCAATGACGACCAAGGAAATGATGCTGGACATGTTTCATTGCAGAACTTTCATATATCTGCATAATTAGTCCTAGTGCATACTTCAGAAGCCGTAATAGATCTGCAGACCCACCTAGATCGGGCGGGGGATGGGATTCCATGCTGCATCTCATTGACTGAGCCCCCCCTGGCCTCATTCTTAGATGCATTCATTACCAGTCATGATCATACTTGATTTGATATCGTCTTTTCTCGTGTGCTGCACTCGTATAGTATCTATTCGAGGGGCCAATGAAAGTAGGCCACATGCGGACCTTCTGGACAAGCGTCGCATAGGAGGTGCCAAAGAGGAGACCTTCTCAGAGTGCAGTATCTTCATGTTACTCATAGCACGTTCCACTTTACAGATATAGAGAAAGATTGGTTATCACTTCGGAGAGAGACATCGGGAAGCGCGAAGGCAGTTGCTACTCCTCTTTTGCATGTGGATCGGCTGGCCTGTGCGGAACTATTCATCCCTCTCTAGACACGTACAGGATAATTATGTGCATGGTGACGTGTCTTCGTTAGACTAGATTGACGATCCCAACTCGATTGCACTGACTAATGCTATTCGCTGGGATCCTGACAAAATTCCAAATCTGCAATCATTCCGAAGAGTTCAAGGGAAATGATTCCATGGGATAAAACCTCCAGAGAGACATATAAAGCCCATCAAACTCTGCCCTGACCTGTCACTTCTGTATCTTCATACTAAACACACCTCTTGCTGAAACAGTATCTTAAATCAGAAACCATTGCCCCTATTATTCCACTTCACAATAGAGCCCCCACAATGTCAAACGCAGACATCTACAAAGACCTCAAAGACAAAAAGGTCCTTGGAACCCAGATTCCCGTCTACAAGTCCGGCGACCTGGAATACGAAGTCTCTGTTGATGTTGCCAACCTCCTATACCGCTTCAGTCGCCCCACATGTGTCGTGAAGCCCGAGCTGCCAGTGCACGTGGAGGAGGTGGTCAAATATGCATAGGAAAACAAAACACACATTACCGTCAAGAATGGCGGGCATTCGTATGCAGGACTCTCCACTACCAATAATGGGATTCTTTTGGATCTCTCCCGGATGAATGATGTTTATCTCCAGCATAGGTCTGAGCCTCCGACCATCACCATGCAAGGTGGGGCGCTGTGGGCACATGCGTATCGGCAGTTGGTGATCGAAAAGGTCAATAAATTGGTGGTTAATGGCGGACGGTGTCCGACTGTGGGAGTGAGTGGGTTTGTATTGGGCGGGGGGTTGGGTCCATTTACTCGGAAGTTTGGAATGGGATGTGATAGCTTACTGGAGGCTACGCTGGTCACGGGAAAAGGGGATCTGGTAACCGTGCGCAAGGACGATCCAGACCCCGAAAAGAGGAAGCTGTTCTGGGCACTATGTGGAGCCGGTGCGAATAATTTTGGTGCCGTGATCACGATGAAGATGTCTCTCCACGAATTACAAGAGGACAAGGTTGTGGCAGGGAGATACACCTGGTACCCCTCAGCCGATGAGAGGGAAGAAGGGTTCATGGAGGCAATGAACAGCTTTTACGCCGCCGATTGGAGTAATAGCATGACCATCGACACTAGCTGGTTCTGCGATCTGAAGGATGGGAAGGGTGATCTTGCTGTTCGCTTTCTTACCTATTACGACGGGAAGAAGCAGGCATTTCAGGAAGAAATCGATAGAAATCTTCGCGGAGATGCTACAAGTGATATCCGGGAAATAAAGAACTCCCTGGCAGACAATCTCAAACGTCGGTCAATTGCTGAAGATTCATCGCGTTTTCTGCATGAGACTCTTGTATCCCAGTGGTCCGAGGAGACTAAGAAGGCGATTCCCTCTAACAAGGCGTATTCGATCTACGCATCGTTCGTTTTCGGAACAGGAAGTGATTACACGGGTATCACTAAGTCTATCAGAGACCACATGAAGAATTTTAAGAAAGAATTCCGTGGAGAGTCAGCTCTGTTGCAAGTGACCTTTATCCATACCGGACAGCAAGCCAGCCAGGTCGGGGAGAATGAGACAGCTTTTCCTTGGCGCGGCGCATCGCGTATCGCATACATCATGCTTCAATGGGATGAGAAATGGCTTCGCGAGGAGATGGAGGAGTTCTGCAAGAACTTCAAAGAGAACCTGATACAGTTCTCTATTGATGGAAAAGCCCGTTTTCTGAATTTCCCGGACCGGGAGCTGTGTGTCACAGAGGATCATCATCAAGCATATTATGGCCCTAACAGTGATGCTATCAAGGAAATCAAAAATACGTGGGATCCCGAAAGGATATTTCAGTTTGCCCCGAAAAATGAGAGAGATGAGTCGATCGCCACAGATATCGTGCCTATCCTTCAAGCAGCCTTGTCAATAGAAGAGATTGTTTCGGCATCACTGCCTCATCTGAGCCCTTTGATGACACTTTTCAGTCAACTGAGTGCCGGAAACCTGTCCTGAAACCTTGGGCAAAGTAGTACCTTGGCACAAACCGCAGAGCGAGAGGGGAGGTGGTGCATTTCTCTATAGCGATTGGCTTCATATTACATTATACAATGATATTGAAGTATTTCGTGTAACTGTACTACCTGACACTCATGATTTGAACTGGTAATCAAGGAAGTACATAGCCACCATCAATCAACACATCACTACCAGTCATATACGTCGACGCATCACTGGCCAGATAGAGATAAAGACCCTTAATCTCCTTCACATGGCCTTGCCTTCCCAGCACAGCCATCCGGTACGCCTCATTCAGAGCAAGCGGGCTTGCACCCATTTTCGTTTCGAAAAAACCGGGAGAGACAATGTTCACCCGTGCAAAGTCTCGCCATTCACGAGCAAGGGACTTTCCGAACTGGGTCACAAAGGCCTTGGATCCATTGTAGACGGGTTGGTCGGTGGGCACGTTTACGATATGTGCACTCATACTTGACGTGATGATCAGGTTTCCAGAACCTTGACGTTGGAATACTTCGCCTGCATATTTTGCGCAGGCGACAACTCCGTCCACTGAAGTATGTTGTCAGTATATAGTTCAAGGAGACTCCGAAAGGTTTGGAAATACACACCATTAACAGACATCTGCTTCCTGTATTCATCCAGCGTCTGTTCCAGGATCGGTTTGGAGATAGCCATTCCTGTCCATCTTCAGTGATATCATCAACCCAGCATCTACAAGCCCAGCTCACCAGCGTTAGCAACGAAGACATCAATCCTCTCAAAATCCCTCACAACATCCGCCACGGCCTTCTGGACCTCCTCGGGGTTCGATACTGCACGTCTTAGCAACCAACCATAGAACAACACAGAGAAAGAGAACTTACCATCAACCTTATAAGTAACAGTCCTCACTCCATGATCCTTCGCCAACTCTTCACCCCTCTTAATAGCTGCATCATTTCTACCAGTTCAACAATCAGTACTCAAACCTAACTCACCCCTAACCCCAGAACTGAAAATCCAGTAAAAAACTCACGAATTATACCACAAAGCGACATTGGCCCCAGCCTCAGCCATAGCCTCAGCAACAGCAAGACCAATACCATCCGCTGCGCCCGTTACAACAACAACCTTGCCGTTCAGCTTGAACTGCTCCAGTACATTCGCAGGAGTATCCGGGAACGGTCGTGGGAAGCCGCCCCGGATTTGCATGGAGTCAGATACCGTCATGGACATTTTTGCGAGTATATGTATGTATTAGTTGGGTGTTGGGGATTATGAACTTGGGTGGTTTACAGATATTTATGTTGGTCTAGTGGGAAAGGCTGAAGCTTGGTTTGGGATCCCCGCATTTGTGGACCTGGAGGTCGGGGCGCTGTGGGCCGATGGTCTGGTGGTGGTATTTAACCGATTTGGTATTTAACCGTAGGTTGATGGTGGATACCTTTACTTGAGCGATGGGTTTGCTGGGTCCAATTGTGGGGCTTGGAGTAAATCGTGCTGGGCTTTAGACGTACTGCCTTGTAGACCTATCTAAGCGGCGGATGTTTGAGATATCGTGCGGTTTGGTATAAACACGAACGACCAAAGTGGTTTCTCTAGGCGCACCTTTGGTACTAGAGTTCATTTGGCACATAGACTAAATACAACCACATCAATAACTCATGCAATGAACAAACATTTTTGTTTGCAAAGGAGAGGATGCGAGTAGCTCCCTAATGGCATCAATCGTTTGGCCACACATACTGATAATTGTTCGACCCTGTAACATGCCCCGATTTGAGTTGGCTATAGTTTCTATTCCAGGACAATGGCCTCAAACCGTCGCTCTGCTTCTGCCCATTTCCTAAGAAATATCTGTCCTATCCCAACACGTCGTGCTACATTGGATTGCTCATCCCTCCTGATGAGCATGACATGCAACATATAAAACCTTCCCCGTCTTGGCGATAGTATCTTTTGCATACGCTTTGAGAAGTCAGTCTTGCCATCAGTATAAGGCAAATAATCCCGATATTCCGGATCACAACTATCATTATGGATAAATTCCAAGGGCCAAGTATCCTCCGTGACGGAAATTGCGATAAATTCAGCAATGTAGCTGGTGGAACTATGAAGTTCGTAATGTGGGATGTTAACATATCCAGAGAGCTCCCCATTCTTGGAACGGATGCAATTCGTGCCCCGCAAAGGGCGTGGGCTAGGATCGACTAAGAACTTTGCGGTCTGGCTGTAGACAAGTATACGAGCTCCCAGAGACGCTATTCTGACATCCGCCGGAGAAAAGATCTCGTCATGTCGATATTGGCCGAAGACATCCTCCCAGTAAGCGGCAGGATCAGGCCACCTAGAATACAACTGCTCGCAGACCGGGGTAGCAAGACGTAAGTCTAGAGGGATATTGCTCTGCATACAGCCTGTGAGCAACGCGCTAGCTATTATGCGCATGCGGTCCTGTTGTCTTGGACCCCCCAAATGGCCCCACTGGTGTCCAGGGCGCGGTTTGCAGAAAATAACCGCTGTGTCTAAGCTACGTGGTGGAAGAGCCCATACGGCAATTCCGGCAGCTGACCATTTGGGGCGAGATATTGGACCACAGTGGGAAGCCCAAGACCACGTTGGAAAGCCATGCCTCCTACTTGTGGATGGTGAAGTAAACTTGGCTGGAGTCCAACGAATTGCGTCGTCAATCTCTCTAGAAGGTAAGCCATAGTATGTGTTCTCTCCGTGAATAGACCACAGGACTGCAGTAAAAGCCCTCAAAATATCCGAAGGGAACGTCAGGTCTCTAGTGGTGTACTGCTCTAATGCTTGCCAATAATCACCTTTCTCTGGCAGGCCCAAACCGTTGCTGGGCGTATGACATTCGGTTTCGGACAACAAGCGAATGTCGTCTTTGTCGCGAAAGGCACAATGAACACCATAGCTAGTGAATAGGATGAGCCTTGAGGAGAACATAGCTTCTTGAAATGTCCAACCCCTGGTATACCATTTACTGCTCCTCATGCAGAATCGAAGACTCGGCGCCAGCCCTTTGATATCAAGATTCCCAATCCTTATACACTTATAGCTCCAACAGCGGGCCTTGGTAACTCCAGGCAAACCATGACTAGAGTCCTCGCCCGCAAGTGCAACAACAGTATATGCAGCGCATTCATAAATACGGCTCATTTGGTTGATCTGGTGCAACTGGTCCACAGGGTCACTTTGATTGATACAGAGCTGATCAACCCATAAATATTTAAAACCAAGTTTGTAGCATGCGACGAGGGTATCTCTGATTGTTGCTGGCAGGCTATGGCGATCAAAGGATCCTGAAGGAGTTAGGTCAATTGTCGTCAAGCTCCCAAACACATAGCTCAGAGCAATATATTCGCAGCCTAGAGGCGCTTGGACAATACGGTCTTGATGGACATTAATTACTCTTAGTCCGTCTGGTCTCCCAGAGTCAAGACTAAACCCCGAGGTTGGAATAGATGATGAGTTCAACAATGAGCGAACTTTACCCCAATCCACGTATTGGCCTAAAGTAGGAATGGTTTCGGGCGTCGTGACACCGTCTCTTGATCTCTGCAGGTAATAGCTTCCTGGCTGACGAAGCCCTGGCCACGATCCAACCTTTGCATGAAATAGAATGGGGTTCAAAGAATCGTATGAACGACCTTGAACGAATATAGAACGGTAAGAGAGAATAATCAAGCAGCTGTATGGCGTCAGCGGATCCCGTCGCCTGGCGTCGAGATAGGTGGCAGCGGTATGCGCGATAAGCTGACAAAGATGACACTTCATTTGCTCTTCATCAGAGACTTTTGTCGGTGTGAATGTCAGGGAAAGTTGAGTCAGGGATGACGTGCCCGGTAAACAGTTAGCCGCGAGATTGACAAGATGCGGGAGGCGCAAATGCTGACAACGTGGACATAGCGGCTCATACTCCTCGCTCCCTGACGGGCAGCAATCAGCATCATCGCACTTTGAATGGAACACTTCCGAGCGCGTGAGTATTCCAAATCCAGGTGGATACCAGGCCTCTTCGCAAAACTCGCAATCCATCGCTATCAGCTCTGAAGCACCTCAGTTGTAACGTTGAGCCTCTTCCACCTTTCAGCCTCGTGATTCTTACTGAGGCTATGCGTTAGTTTCTTGGCATGCATAGATGAGAGCGAGGTTGCCCCTCCTTGATCGCCCGAACACCAGAAACAGAGAGGCTGAGTCAGTCAAGCTATCATGAAGATTGGAACTATGTAGCTAGCTAGACACGTCCCATCGCTTTGTCATAGTTTCAATATTTGGCAGAGAGTCTTGAAGCCCATGTTTTCTCCCATAGCTTCTTCAGTCCTCTCTGCTGTCTCCCATATAGAGCTAAAGAGGCCATTGAGAACATCCTGCGTATAATCCAGGCTACCTATTTCCTTCATCTGCGAGATGATATACGACTTTGTCTCCTCAGACATTTCCCCCTCGTCCACAGCTTGTCGGCCAAAGATCATCTTATGCAGCGTACTGGCATTTGGACTATGCTCAAGGAGATGGATAAGAGGAAACGAAAACTTTCCCTCAGAGAGATCATCGCAGAAGCCCTTCTTAGCGGTATACTACAATCCTTTTAGTCCAGTATCAAACAATCACACTAGTAGAAGTCCTACCTCGTCAGAAGCTATATTCTGGTAATCATCCCTGATTTGGTAGTATCTCCCTAGCAGAGTGATCAAATGACCTAGCTCCTCGTTTGGAGTAGCATTTGCTTCAATCTCCATAATCCGAAGCATCAGACGGAAAAAGCCTCCTGTCTTGTGGTCGATCATGACAAGATATTCGTGTACGCTGGGACATTTCTTATGGAATGTCCAGTTCAGATCGAGAGCTTGGCCTAATGTGAGGGTTTGGAGTTCCTCTGCAATCATGCTTAATACATTATCGTCCATCGAGTAGAGCTGACATCTTACCAGACAGGACTTTGGCACACTCTGGTCGGAAATGGGTTTGAACCTCACAGACAACTTTGGCAATCACGTACGTCGTGCTGTTGATCGTTTGACTCACGCCATATTTAACGTGGGCCGCGGGTGCACCGCGCCGAAGTTGAGAACCGTCTTCAATATCATCTAGCCTGCGAAGTACGTTACATCAGTTCACCTCTATCTCCTTACCTCGGATGGTGAGACGTTCATACATCAAGGACGAATTCTGCAACATAGTCATGACGTCCGTAAGGACCGCCGCAGAATGATCGGAGATATTCAACCAAGGCCGCAAGCTCTCGATTATCTTACCAACGGTGTTCTTGCCAGGAAGAGTCCTAGTGTATTCGAAGGGCTCCATGCAGATCTGGAAAGGATCAGCCGGGTCAGGGCAGTTCTCTGAACACTACGGAGTATACATACCTTTTCTGCGTCGGCCTTCGTGAACGGCGCGAGGATATCGTATTGGGTATTGGGCCTATTACTAGTTGTTGTGCTCTGCCCCTCATCTGCGTCTGTTCCTTCATGATTCTCTTGATCATCCCTAGGGCGCCGGACTTGGATCATGTTTTGGTCAAACCCCAAAGCTTTGTCCATATTTTGTTGAGGCATTCTGGAACGTAGCTTTAATTCGATAAAAGGAACGGGTTCTATTTCCGTGATTAAGCCACCGAACTCTGCTCACAATGAACTAAGAAGAGGACACTTCGCCACTAGTCAAGATTATGCAGAAGGGCCCAACGTGCCCCACTACTCTAGGCACCGATGTCACTCCACATTAAATATTAATAAAGTGGTAAGCTAGCTGTATTCTTATCTTTATCGATAACGATAAAAAATAACGAATAAGTACGGCGGGCGAAATCGAGGTTGCGGACAATGTAAGATCATACATACCCTAGGAGGAGTAAAGTTGCTCATTTCCAGTTCTGTACTGTCCTTTTTTGTATATATTTAGACGGCTACCAGTTGCTTTTAAAACTTATTCCTCCTAAGCACCCAATAAAGAGTTTGTTATTTTCAACTACTTTCCAGTATACTCTACCGTTAACTAATATTCCAGTTTTGTCCCGCTGAGTCTCACGCAAATCCAATAATTTGATTCTTTCACTGGCTGGCGTGATAATGTCCGAGCATATACTCGTGTTTGGCGCCACTGGTGAGTGGGCCTCTATCCTGGTATACTTAAAACACTCGCGTGTTGACTTCTCGCCCGATCCTCATTTTCAGGCCCATCTGGGACTGAATTCTGCTCCGCTGCATTGCGAAAAGGACACCGATTAACCCTCTTTGTACGAACCCCACAAAACCTTCCACTGGAGGTTTCCGGGAATCCCAATGTCACAGTGATACCCGGCACATTTGAGGACGTCACCAAAATGGAACAAGCTGCAGGGTGTGGGGCACGCATTTTCGTGTCATTTGCAGGCCCTACATATGGGTCAAAGGGGACGGTAAGTGGTCTGATTCTTATTAGTCTAAACTTCACATTTGCTGATCTTGAGAACAGCCTGTCACTGAGGCAATCAAACTGATCTTTCCTATGTTGGTGGCGAACAATTTCAAGCGGGCTATGGTACTTGGCACCTCTTCCTATCCGTCCCCTCTGGATAAAGGCGCCATTAAGTGGAAATTATCCGTCGCATTGATCAAAATTATCGGAGGGAGTGCATACGAAGAATTCCGCGGGTTGGGTGAATATGTCGCATCTCAGGACCCTACCCAGCTCCCATGGACCTTATTCAGGGTACCTTTCCTGACTAATGGGGCTGAAGCACCGGTAACAGCCACATATACGGGACACGGCGACGATGGCTTCTTCCTTTCACGTAGAAGCATGGCGAGTTGGGTTTTGAAAGAAATGGATACAAACTCTGTTCAAGTCGGTAAAACTCCGGTCATCTCAGATTAATGATACTCCAGCATGGCTTGGATTTAGCAGACGTATCTTCTTTGTAGTACTGTATTGTTAACCAGGGCTTAATGAAATAGACGACACAATTCCTATGCGGAGCATCCTTCTACATAGGGCTCAATTACGTCACATGCCTGAAATGGCACATTATCCAGTCATATCAAGAACTGCTTAGCTTACCTACTTTAAATGCTGATTTATCTCATTTGAGGAACGGAGTATGGACAATGACAGAGATGCGAATTCCATATATGAACCAGAAGACGGAGGGGGAGTTCAGCCGTCATCGTTGTACTGGGTCTTCTATATTCATTTCGGCTTGTAGCCTTTTGGCGTTTGCACGGGGTCTTCTATAATTTGCTTCCAAGTTTTCAATGGACAATGTTAAAGTTATCCCCTAGATAAACGGTACTAAATACATAATATTATGGACTGTTCCGAATCTTTTCGTACTCGGGCAAAGCCCAGTTCACCATCCATTCAGACTCAAGAACCTGCTGCGCAGATAGACGACTTTCCGGTTGAAAGCAAAGCATCGAGCGTAACATCGACAAAAGAGCATCTTGTTCATCTGACTTAAAACTCGGCATCCTTGCCTCGATACGCGCTTGCTGCACGGTCTTTTTGAAGCGGTCTTCTAATGATCGATTTAGGTATTTGGACTGGTGAATTGATTCTCCATGCTTTTCCTGCCATTCGGTCGGTAACGGGCCAAGTAGCCCAATCTGCTGACAAGTCATATCATCCTCGTCTGTCATGATCCCTTCGAATAGTGTTTTCTGGGCAACAATATCCCAGATGGTACAGGCAAGTGACCAGATATCGGATGAGAACGTAAGAGGCTTTGTAGGTTCGAATCGAGCTTCTGGGGGACGGATTAGGAGAGGTGTATGAGATTCGAACCTTTTTTCTTGTGCGGGAAAGAATGCTTCACCAAAGTCTGAAAGTAGAATTCTTGACTCTGGAAGAGATATATTTTCACTTGCTTCTCCAAGCCAGATAGGTACTACACCATATTCGGGTACCCCTGCTGGCGGCAGCTTTGGCCATCTAAGCGATTGACTGGCTCGAATTCTGGCTCACCATATTCCTTATATATTGCTTCAGTAGATAGTTCAGTAAATTCGCGAGATGGTAGAAAAAGCAGATTTCCTCGGTGTAAGTCACCATGGACAAACCCCTGTGAGTGGATATACTGAACTGCAATCACAAGCTGTGCGGCTATTGCCCGTCCTACCTCAAGTTGAAAAGGCTAAGCCATGATTCCTTCTTTGCATCGGAGACACTCATCCTGGCTGGGCCAGTCACCAGACAGATGTGAGTACCATTAGGACCTTGAATGTTGAAATTATCCAAGATAGAAGGAATGATAGCTGTGCCTAAGTCTGATGGAATAATAGCTCTGCCTGTGTCTGATGGCTGTTTAAGATTTGATAGCTTTGCCAGTATATCAATCTCGCGTGGGCTAGAGTTTGCCCTGCAGACTTTGTTTCGTCTCGAGCAAGCCAGATAGTTGAATAGCTACCATGGCCAAGCTTATGGATTACCCGATAGCGATTATGGAAACAATCTCCAATTGTTACTGGGTGATACCCTCCAGGCTCATAATACTCCATTCTCTCCACGTATTCAATAGGCCGGTACAGGACACGGCCTGTTTCCATGGATGACGACATTGATTTGCAGCTAGAGAATGCACGGGATGTTCGACAGGGAAGATATGGCGAGACTGCCATGCAAATGAGTGGACAGTGAGAGAAGGAGGAGGTTGAGTGCAAGGGCATCCTCAACGAAAAAAAATGATTTTATCATAGTTTTCGCATTTGATTATTGCTATTATTGGAATCCTCTGTAGATTTTTGGAATGGGTTGGCGCTCCAGGAGGAGGAAGCGTTTACTGACGGTAGATTCGGGAGAACCTTATTCCGGATTGCTGGATCCACAATGCAATCAACTTCCACACTGTGCGTAGTATAGCCTGTAGCCAAAAGGGTGAGCAGCAGCCGGATCATCTACGTGCCGGGCCAATTAGGACCGCCCGGCTGACTCCCCGACCACCATCCGAAGTTGGATATTTAATCCTGCAGTACTTGGGGCACGGTGAACCGAGATATAGAGCTTCAATTTTACTTACTGCAGCATACTTTTAGTATCGTATACAATAGACTATAGTATATCTATAGATTAGAATATCACTACCTAGACAATGATAACTATCCGTGAATGATAGCCGTAGCTTAATGTAAAAGCGCTAAGGGTTCGGTAGAAATCTCGGTTAGTCCGGCACCTCAATTTAGTCTGCTGTACTAGTCGTTAAGAGATCCGATAACGCGCGTAGCTCAATCCCCCCTGAACTGAAACCAAAAGCACTTCTTACGTTTTGCGACTGACTGTCGCACATGTAGATCTCTCTCGTGTTTGATTCAGTACATGATAAGCAGATAATTCCTTGCAAGGAGTGGCGTATCAGCGAGAATGCCTGCACCCGCCAACACGCATCCAAATCCGCAGGCCGGGGTAAGGAATGCCCCTCGGAAAAATGATCGACGTCGCCAAAACAAAAAAGCGAAGCTAGATCACGTTGAACATGCCACAGGTGTTCAGACCAATGCTCGGCCAAATCAGGTTGAACATACTACAGGTGGTCAGCCTAATGCTCGGTTGCGGCGGCTGTTGAGAATAAGGCAACAGGGCAGGGAGAAGCGCAGGCAAAAGAAGAGAGAGGAGGCACAACAGGCATTGAGACCAGTACCACCACCTGAGTGGCCGTCTCTAGACTCCACAACACCGTTAAGCTTCTCAGACGTGCCGTTGCCAGGACCCTACATCCCTACCTATCCGCTGGCTGACTCACTGTCGAAAACATATGCTGTGGATCGAGAAATGCCGCTAGAAACATCCGAAGCCACGGATCATATCAAGTATCCTAAAGATGAGACAGCGGATCAGGGCCCAAAGATCGAGGGGGGCGAAGTTGATGAAGGTCTCAATACACTTGACGGTGACGAGTCCGACGTGAGCGACTATTGGGATTCCTATGAGAAATACTATCCCGATATTCCCTCTCCTTCGCATGGAGAGCGCGATAACGGCGTTATTCAAAGTGAGCAGGAAATAAAGGACAAACAGCGGGCCTACGAAGTTAGTAAGATTGAAGAGGTCCAGAATGCATACAAGTCTCTCAAAGCAGCCTTGGAAAAACACAATGGACGACCACGGATTTCCATCGCCGACACACACTTCCGCCTGTACTCCACTGACTATTTCGACCACTGCTACAAGCCGGAACATTATCCATCGAAATATGTTAAGTTTTATCACTGGACCGATGATCACACTAAGATGAATGGCCATGTAATTCTCGACTCCTGCTTCGGATTCTACTTTGAGACCTTTTCTTCACCAATATACGCAAGTCCACACGGTGTCAACCTCACCGAAAATGACACAAAGCATGATTGTGATATCAAATTCCTGAGTAACGATTACTTGATACTCGTACTCAGTCGTGAAGGTGTCTTCGCCCCAGAGGATCCCCCTCCTGGGGCCCCGCAATACTTCACATTCTTCGGTGTCCGCTTCGACAAGGACAAGGAACGTGTGAAACGAGAGTCCCGTTTGATGAAAAGCCAGTTGGTGGAGAAGAAGCCGTCCCCATCTCCTGATAGTTCGTTCGAGAGCGCTAACCCCTGGTTTGAATACATCGTCGAGGCAGTATCTTCTTTAACTAAGGCTACATAATTCAAGTGATATATTTTTGTAGACAAACAGGTATTCTGCCGCTGGTTAGCGCAGAAACAGCGTTCAATGTCAAGTTGCAAGCAATGCGACCCATTGAAATGCTTAGATATTTATTTTTTTTAACCCTTTGTTTTATGATTTATTTCTTTTGGTCTTTATTTTCTGTTATAAGATTATGATTTCCACTCATCTTAATGCTTGTCTGTCACCGAAATCTATTTATGTCATGATAATTTGGCGCGCCTGTGATGTATATTTTTGTGGAATGAGTTAGATAAACACATTCTACCTTGAAACACCACACCACCCGACCCAATCCATCAACAACATAAATAATAAACACTCCATACTTGAATCTATGCCTTTTAATTTCTAATGGCGCCTTCCTTAACAACCCGCAGACTTTCAGTTAGGATTACATTGCCTACTCTCGGCTCGACCCGAATGGGTCATCCGAGAAAAGGCATGGACTATCACTGACCTTCTTGAAAACAACAGTTGCTTCGATATGATTGCGAAAATACGCATCATTTGTCTTTGTATTTCTCGGATTTAAAATCTCGAAAGTAATGACTTCTTCTGAACACTGTATGCATGTGTTCTTAGGGTATTTCCACATTGAATGGTCGATCTGATGGGTCAGTGCTTACTTATGAATACTATTTAATGGACAAATAATAAAACGAACGACTTCTATTTCTAAACTTAGTCACAGAACAAACAGACGAGTACCCGACTCTATCACATAGAAAAGCAAAACTTTGTACGCCAGCATACCCAAAGCAAAACAACAACATATTAAACAAACCAGTAGTGGTCGCGACAAACAAATACAGATATAATTGGCGATCTTCTCAGCCTCCGATCTTGATCAAGCGGTGCACGAGATGCAGGATTCGCTTTACTCCATGTGAGAAGGCATGGAGATGGATTTCTTATGGCAGAACTCCCGACCTCTGAGAAAATTTAGGCAGAGGGAGAAGGAGTGGCGGAGGAGGAAGGGGTAGCGGAAGAAGAAGAGGGCGAGGCGGACGAAGAGCTGCTAGAACCAGAGAACTTGCGCTTCTGAGCTGCGAAGCTGGTGGGAGTCACGGACGCAGAGCTCGAAGGAGTACCGGAGCTGGAGGGGTTGGCTGAGCTGGAGGGAGTCGCGTACTGGCGTCTATGAAAGACCCATGGGGCTGCAACAGAGGAACTAGATGGGGTTGCAGAGCTGGACGCAATACCGGAGCTGGAGGGAGTGGCAAATTGACGCTTGTGGTATACCCATGGGGCTGCGACCGAGGAGCTGGAAGGAGCTGCAGAGCTAGAAGGGGTTTCAGAGCGCTTGCTTAGACCAGTGAAGGCGATGCTGGACGAGCTGGGAGAAGCGCTCGGGGTGACAGAAACAGAAACCGAGCTGGACGGAGTAGAAGAAGCGCCAAATGGAGGCAAGGCAGCAGCGCAGCCAATGAGGCTGACAACGGCGAGACCGGTGAACTTCATGTTTATTGTGAGATAGCTGCGAGCTTTGTGTGTTTCTGATAGTCGTGTATATTGATGAGAGAAAATTTTGAAAGGTCTCTGGAATAAGGTGGGCCTTTATAATGGCTTGGAATCAAGTCTGAAGGTCGCTGCTCGGCGGCTACAGTGTGATTCCTCCGCTTCAGCCGCTATGATTTTTTTTTTCTCACAGTTTTAGTGCTAGATAAGGTAACAACATATGGGGATCCTATCGTCGGGAACCGGGCCATGGCCGACGTCGGGAGGTTGGGGCTTTGCTTGTGCTGTGTGGGCGAATGACGGAAGACCTTTCGGACCTGCAGTAGCCAGGGACATGAATTTTGCCCTGGGGCTATCAACCTCGAGCCATGGTGCAACAATGACATCCAAGGGTCCGACATCCAAGGTTTGGCGGGAACGTGTCTGGCCGTGCTGATCGGCGATGTGGGACTGGTCAGGGCCAGACTATCAAGTTTATTGTACAGCGTCGGGTTGCGGTGGCAATGGACCCACTGCGCCTGGCAACAGGGCTCAGTGCAAAAGCCACAAGCATTGGCGTGATATGTTTATTACGACGTCCCTCCAGCCTCGTGCTTTGTTGGTGGCGAGCTCTCTGAGCCATAGGATGCATTCAGGGTCTATTTCTGGTCTTCCTTCGACTTGTTTGATGATACAGAAGCTGTCTTAAAGAAGCGCGCTCACATGAAGATCAGTGCTGATCCTGTGGGGCATGATCAAAACGGTGATAATCTGTATCCAATGAAGGCACCTTGGCTCAGGCGGTGATGGGAATCGACTCGATATGCGACCGCTACCTTGTGGCTGTTGGGTATTCTTCTCAACCTCTCAGCATCGGATACTTCAATCACCACGGAGGTGGTTGTTGGAACCGCGGATCGGCTTCTTGTTCTTGCCGTACATTGGAGGATAACGTATCCGGCCAGACCCTGTGACCTATCAACTGCATTGAGAACTCATGATCCCAAGGATCGGAAGCGAACCCTTCTGGTCGGCTTCAAGAGGAAAGTCGGTCCGGATATAAACAGTGGCTGAACTGGCCGAATCCCAATCAACGTTGGGCGGCTGCCGCTCAGCCTTTTCCACGTGTAGTAGGGATCGGTGCAACTAGTCATGCCGAGAAAAAGGATTTTTCTTTTTTCTTTTTTCTTTTCCTGAATCACACTGCATAACCCAGGGATGTGCATTGATTAGGATGTCGAAATCATAAGCCTATTGGAGGTTGGGGTCACTGAGGCGCTATGTAAATCACGACATTATCCATCGTATGGACGTGCTTCAAACGAACACATGCACGTTGCAGCCCTCCATAAGCCGATGTTGCCCATTGGGGCTGGGGATGCATCTGGTGGGCCATGATCGCAAAGGGTGTTGGATGAGGAAATGGAGAGTGAACATCAGGTGGACTGATATCATGCCTGAGGTCATCGTGGATGCCTTAGTGCCTTTCAGGCATCGAGACCAAGTCTTGCCGCCAAAATATCCTCCAGCCGCACAATTATTGAGTCTGCATGCTTTACCAGACGAACCGGACCCTGGCCGAGTGGATAACTCTGGAACAGATCCACCGAAGACACGGGCACAGGCTGGCGGTGTATCGCACTTAAATTCTCTGCAGCATTGCTCAATGCGCCATTTACAGTTCCATTGTCATCCGCCCCAAAATCAGGGCAATTTCCGGGTAGCCATTTTTCTTTTCTTTTCTTTTATTCTTCTTCCTGCTGGATTCTAGTCTTTAGTTTCTGGTTGGTTGCCGAAGATTATTCCATCACTGGAATGGCCGAATTCGAAATTTCTCGGCGAGCCAAGATCGGCATACCCGGCAGCATCATAGACGGTGACCACAATGTTTATCCAGTGAACTATGGGATGGAGACTCATACTACAGAGCGGGAAGACAGGGGCGGAAGAGAAGTTGATCAAAAGGTCTGGTTTCATCCTCTTTAAATAACTAAGAGCGCAGAGGACCCCAAGGAGGCTTGGCATCAAGATCACCAGGGCTCTGCATATGGAGAGACTACATGTCCTCAAAGTGAAACAGGGGTTTTGTATCACTAATATAGTGTCCGTAACGACTTGTGCCACAACAACTAAATTGTAAAGTCTATGGAAATTATCAATGGGCGCGAGGGGGGATTCAGGCCGTGTTCTGTAATTGGATTCCTTGCTGAGTATCAAGATGCTTCAGAACCATAGCGCATGGCCCGCCCCACTACCCTTCCTATCGATCTGTTTAATTTATACATGTGGCTATTGAATCCTTCTGGGATAGAAACATGGATCAAAGTGACATAGTTTATTAAACGTTTAAGTTCCCCTGTCTATCACCTCCACAGCGCAATGAAGGATTCAAGCGCCCACAATGCGAGACTTTAGGTTAGCGCTGTATAGGAGGGACCGTGCGATGGTGGACGGACGTGCATAGGCCTAATATTGGAGGCCACAGCATACATTAGGTAACGGTAGAGATGATACTGACCAAACCGTGTCTGTTACCTCCTTTGCATAGAGTACTCTTTTACAGCTTCAAAATTAATAATTAGTGAGAATTCCTAGAATGAGACGTTATTTCCACTAAGGTGGGAGAGAGTGGGCTGAAAGTTCTGTGAGAAATACAACTTTATGCAAAATACATAACACTATATTGATCTTCCTGCTTCCTCACTGCTTTTACATCATGAAATACCAGTATCCCGGAGGCTGACTTTTCACAACATAGGCGCTGTTAGGGATATATTCAATGGCTTGCGATTGCCACCTCTCATATTTAGCGATCTCTCCATTGAGTAATTCTCAATGGCATTAGGTTGGGGACGGGGCGCCGATGGAAGTGTATTATGGCCATGCAAATTGCCCCGTTTATCAGAAGCATTACCCCTGGCCACATTTCCCGAAGTTGGCCCAAGTGGCTGTCGGTTCTTTACCCAAGTCACGTCCTCAAAATCGATCACGATAGCATGCCCAAGGCTATCATTCCACAGAATGTTGCGATATTCGAGGTCTCCGTGGACTATACCATGAGATCGAAGGATTTTTCGGAGCTTATTGCGTTCCTGAGAGAACAGAGAAGCATTGGCATCGTTTTGCATAAGCAGGGTTTCCATACGGATCCCAGACCAGCTGAGGATCATCATATACGACATACGCTCGCCATGATACCAATATGGCATGCGGGGTTGGAAGCTACCGATGTGAACCGGTATGGAATGGCCTTGTAACTGCTGTAGAGACCCATAGGCGTCGATTTCCTTTCGTAGATTATGCTGTCTTGCTTCGGTGGTGGCCTTTATAATCACCGTGTATCCATGGGAAAGCAAGGTAGCCTTGAGCAAAAAGCCCGTTCGACCGCGAATGTGTAGTTGCTCAAAGCCTTTGTGTCGGTTTTTCCGCAGCTGAGCATGTAACCTACGGGTAAAGTCTCTCGAATTGATTTGGTGTCTCACAGGGCCGTGTTGATGAACATTTGGGCATTGAAAATCCAAGTGACCCCTTGTAAGCAAGCCTCGAAGACACGCCATGGTGCAGTACTTCCTCGTATTCGATCCTCTATTGGGGTTACTTGAGCCAGCGAGATTATTTTGCGCGCGTGTCGCTGGGGCAGGGTATGGTGGCGGAAAATCATCTTCATTGGCGATATTGCTTTCTAAGCTTCCTTGACACGTTTTCTGGTTAGGCTGACAACGGCCTCGCGACCGAGTGTGATATGGAGATCGCTCAACGGGTTTCCAGTCTGAAGGTTTGTATTCAAAATAGGGAGGATCTTTTCGGATTGTCTCTGGAATATTCTTCAGAACGTTAAGATATTCCACCTTCCAAGTAGAGAGGTATTTCCGGGCGGCATCAAACCAATCTTGAGATGGTGGTTCGGCAGCCAACGCGTTGAGTGTAAAAGCAAGCACCTGGGCCACAGCTGTTCGATGGAGATGATACTTGTCCTCGGGATTGACGTCTCTATTAGGGACGCACAGGTAATAATAGACTACTGTCGGGTCGTCAGCAATGTGGAGGAAAACGTAGGCCTCTCCAGTGCAAATGTATCCGTTTCGAACCCCACTGTCCACCATGTAGGAGAAAAGCTGTGTGATTGCTGCAGCGACCAAGTGGCTAGCATGGAATTCGAACGTATCGCCCTTTTTATCAATAACATCCCGCTCAGGCTCCATTTCATGTAGCCCCGCGATTAAGTCTGGAATTCTCAGCTTATGTGGTGCCTTGAACTCCACTGCATAAGCAGGGATTCGCCGCTCATCAGAGGCAACATGCACGCAAAACTGATCCGCACTCCGATTCCGTCGTCTTCCTTCAAGTCGAAACTCTCGGCGAAGAGTATGGTCCTGTAGCAATGCATCAAGGATATCATTCACAAACCTTTCCATGGTATCCCTCTGAAAGTCATGTAAGGATGCCTCGGAAAAGATCGTATGCCTCCGCGTGTGCTTGTGGATTTCGTCAAGGAAGTTATTGTTCCGAAAGCGGCGCTTGCGAGTGAACGTACGATCACGATTTAACCTATCCCATATCTTCTCTTGTACTTCAGGAAACTCATTCCAGTGACGGATACGCCTGGGGAACAACCTGTTAACTGGGCTGATGGTATCTTCCGTTGTCAACGTCACATTTGTTTGGACACGGATTGCCTGGGAGAGCTTATGACAACCATTTAGCAATCCAGATAATGAATTCAGCTCAGCTTGACGCTCTGTCACTCTCTGGCGTATCTCTGGTTTCTTCTGCCGTAGCTCTTTCTCTATATGGAGTAGGTCTGGTTTCTTCTGGCGTAGCTCTGCCTCTCCCTGCCGTTGCTCTGCCTTCTTCTGGCGTTGGTTTGCTTCCTCTTGAAGCCGCTGCGCTTCTACAAGCTGACGTCGTAATTTTGCAATCTCCCCGACCATGGTGGCTGCAAATCACCTGTTGCAGGGAGGTCAAATGGAATCTGTCGCAGAGAATCTTTAGTTCCGATGTGAATCAAGATAGCGGGCTGACGAACGTGTAGGTCATGTCCTTATAATAGCGTCTGTAGAATGCGTTGGGAGTTGAATACGCGGGGCTTGACGTGTTCTGATACGTGACATCATCACGCGCATATCTGCATTCCGGAATAGATCTATGATCTGCATACCAGCGGATTATCTACTTAAGCGGGCGCGGAGACTCAGTCAGCTATGTAGAGATTATGGTAGAGTGTACTAACCCCTTGCCCGTTTACTATAGATATAAATTATCGACAGATTTCTCTCACCCATACGCCCGCTCCTCCACTCTAAGAGACGAAAGAAATCGTCTATAGTTTTGTATTCTGATTATTCTAATGGAGCGCGTTAACACGTTAAAATATCCACTGGCTGGCATGTCAGATCTACTAGCTGGTATGTAGGGGCGATCCAGCGCCACGGGATAGGGCCCCTAAATTCTTCGGTTAGAGAATACTCTATACTTTAGAGTTTTAGAGTTAGAGAACTGTGGCTATTGTAAAGCAGTCGTAGGTCGCCACACAGCTACTATATTGAGCCCCGTGAGATGAATCCCTATGATCATGGGTCACGCTGTCTTGCTATGCATTCCTACACTATCAGCTGGTACAGCCAATGAGATAATAGAGAACTTGTCTAATTTGTCTAATTATAGTAGTTTATCTGCCTAATATATACATAGCTTAGGAACATGTGATAGAAAGGAAGATACGTAAGCGTCACCCCACTATAACACATACACATATCTATAGCACAATTGTCAATAAGAGCTGCGTAGTATACTAAACGGCCGTTGATGACCCGAGAACAGCCCCGAATAAGAGCTGTATTCGGGTATAACTCATTTGTCTTCCTCCTTCTCTCTATAAATTACCTTCACCTTGGCTAGTTGGTCTCTAGACAGCAGGAAGATCTCTTCTAGAATCCAGATTCAGTACGGCAATTCAAACCATTACCTATCCTAGAGGACTAGGGAACCTGAAATGGCCTTTCTAAGGGGAAAAATCAAAGCCGAAAGTTTGAAGACTAGTTAATATGTAGCGAGTAGTAAAGCATGATTCTAATGTTAGTTTCGCTCTATGATTACTTACCACCCACATCACGTGTTGTCTAGTGTTCCAGATTCCAAGTAGCCCTGTTCCTGGTGGGTGGAACTGATAAGAACAGTGACAGAGCCTCGGATCCGGAAAAGCGCTTGGTGTTGGTACATGGCCTAGGGCAGAAAAGCTTTTTCAAGCTTGATAGTCCGGAGAGAGCCTTCCGCCATTCCGTGAGTGACCGGGTACATCGTATCTGTCGACACATGTGCCCTAACGATATGGAACCATGGAAAGTGACGCCTCCTCCCAGTACAATCATCGAAAGCACGGCCAGGTGCTACCCGAGAGACGGTGACAATGCAAATCTAGGAGAGACTATATCAGATCACTAGGTACGATAAAAGCCTCACGGAGCTTTGGACTTCCGAGCGGTTTGGTGGTGGCGTAAACCTGAGACCGAGAATAAAGGATTGGATCATCCTGCTGTATCGGGTATAATTATCTTTGCAGCTGTCGCGGTTGGCTTATCCGACTGGAGTAACGCCCGATATACAAAGAGAGTATCTTACCGCTCCGTCGGGGCGATAGTATCCAAACAGATTGTACGGAGTTCGCCGAAACTAACTCCAGATTAACCCATGGAAATAATTAGGTTCGTCTCGCACCTTGATTGTCGCGGGGATGAGCCAGAGTGGATGAAGGCGCATTGGCCTTGTTTTAATATAACCTCTGCGATGAATATACTTTCCAGGGAGGAAGGACCGGGTATCAAGGGCCGAATTGGAAAGTAGATTAGCTTCGTGAATCTATGACGCTAATGGCAAAGTTGATGTGCCACTCGTGCAGTGTTACGGTATAGTTTTTGGCCAGCAAAGGAGCGTGAAGGGACTAGTATGACACTGGGAATGCAGTACTCTATGGAGGGAAAGTGTAATAGCCCTGGCATGGGGGGCATGTTGACTTCACGTTCCATATTCCTTGTAGTAATTTGTCTTTCGAATATACAAACCTATCTCACCATCACAGAGTATGGTTGTTCGTAGATGAATTATACGGAAGATGATCATGTCTTGGGAAGGAAATATGTTGTAGTAAGAGCTATATGAAGCAGTAGACTTGGAGACAAAGAACGGCTAAGACAAATTAACAAATAAACGATCCAGGGGCTATAAAACCTCACGTAAGACATAATATATCCGTGTAGACCGATATGTACTTAGGAATTAGCGATATTAACAATGGGAATGGCCATCATCTTGAAAACAGATATAT
The DNA here is from genome assembly GCA_028505775.1 of Aspergillus minisclerotigenes. NCBI lineage: Eukaryota > Fungi > Ascomycota > Eurotiomycetes > Eurotiales > Aspergillaceae > Aspergillus > Aspergillus minisclerotigenes. The sequence continues at coordinate 255,898 of JAHXGP010000012.1, forward strand.
ATTCAAAGGCTTTGTCAAACCCGAGCTCAAAATGTACCCCCACGCTGATTCAGCGCTCTCACAAACTGGCGCAGCTGAACCAATCATTATGCGTCAAGAAATGAGGCTGTCAAGTCTCAAAGAAAAGGATACGACGCTGATTCAGTGCCGTGCATAAGAGTGAACCAACCATGGCCAATCGACCAACAGGATACTGGAATCTGATTGCGACGAATCCGCCTCGAGAAAATGGATGGCTTCTCAGAGAGCGCAATCTGACAAACGGGATTATCCCTTTCATTATTAAAGTCATCGTGTATAATCATCATGTCCGCTTTCAACCAAGTTGTAACAATGGACGGATCTACGGAATGTCGTATCGGATGTGTTCCACATCCATCCCCTTCATCAACTGCGGGTATTTATCGATGAAGACCGATGTTAACCCCCAGCCACTCCGGTCCATGAAGGTCTGAAAGAATTCAGGCTTCACAAACATCATGTTGTTGTCATCCCAGTCCCAAATACTCTGGGACGACGGCCACCGCACTCTACAGGCGCTGATGGCATATCTATAGAGTTCTATAATATCGATGGTATCCCAATTCTCCAGCACGTTCAGCCGTAGTTGTGGCCACAGGAAGAAGACCAAATCAGCATGTTGATCTTGCCGTACTTGCCCCGCCACAGGTTGTATGAAATTGGGCATGTTGGCATATGCCAGAGGGGAAGGGTTGGCCCGCCATTTAACAAAAGAATACATGATCCAGCTGTATGCTAAACGGTCGGGCTCTCGGAGGCTCATCCGTCTAAGCAATCGGTTGATCTGGTCTGCTAGCCAGTTACGCCTGGAGCCATGTAGCAGCTCAAAGGGAGTCGATAGAAGTGGTAGCTTGGCGATGGCCTCCGACACCGCTAGCCACCCATCCCAACGAGTATTAGCGGTGATATGGGTATATTCCTTAGGGGTCATCAACGGGCACGTGTCTGGGCCGGGGGTGGGGTGCATATCGGGCACCAGGCCAAGCTCAATAATTGGTGAGGGTGGGCTTTGAGTGCCTGACCCCACGGGCCACGTGCTAGGCATCGATGTAGCTGTGAGACCATCGGTAGTTGACCCGAGATGTGCAGATTCTATACCATTCCCGGACCAGCCAGACATAGTGTGCATCTCGGGATCGACCAAGACTGTCTCACTGCCCGGGCTACAAATCGGTGTCGTCGGTGCTGGTAGAGGGTCGGAGGCCATATACGTTGAAGAAAGTGCTAGACGTGCCCCCGCCGCGCCATTGCCCTGGGCCTCCCAGCCCTGGAAGAGACGACGAAGGTGTTCTTGTCGAGCTAGAAGAAGCTCATTTTCCCGTCTAACAGTCTCCACGGTGAGCATACAATTGTGAATCAATTCGTTGCCATGATTCTTCTCGCAATAGGACACCCGCTCCTCTAAAGCTCGCATGTGGTTCACCCGTTTCTCTCGCAGGTTCTGTTGAGCGCGTCTATCGCGCAAGCGTTTTTTTTCAGACGAAGTTGCCGATGCATTGTGGCGCGTGGAGGACATTGTTAATTGGCCTATATATTGACCTGTCAGGCGGTAGAGTAGAAGAAAGAGAAAGAAAGACAGTCGTACCGGGAGGTTGGACGAACGAACTGGGGGGTGACCCGAATAAAGAAGGGTTGCGGAGTCGTGACCCGCTCCATGGTCCATTGGATTCTCGCCCCATGATCCAGACTCGATCTAATCTTCAAGTAGTTAACATGACGAGGTGGCCATCGCTCTCGTTGGATCCCCCAGACAAAGAACTCGCCCAAAACGGTTATCACTTCGCATGGATCCTAAGGGCACTTTGCCCGTTTGGGCATGACAGTGCCACTAAGCCCGATCGGGCAAAAGCTGGCCCAGACTGGACGGAAGACTCTGGATCCGGGGAACAATGAAAGTTGAAAGAACTGAAAAAGAATTACGCTCGGGCCCTGTTTCGAATCAGCAGCCTTTCTTCCGGGTCGGCGTCGCTAACCTCCGACGGGCCGACATTGTCCGCCCGACTGCGGAAATCATCGGCGATTCCGACTCTCCAGCCCGATGTATATAGCCACACTGCACTGCCCTTCTCGTAAATCTCGCTTTCTTCGGAAACTATACGCCGACCTCTACTCCAAATTCAGAATGGATGCGGACTATCCAACTGGGGGCCTAACGTCTCATGACGCGATTCGGCCTCTCACTTGTTTTCGACGTCTATCATCGTGAACTGAGTCATAGTAGGGTCGGAGAAGGACGCATTTAAATACGAGCAGTATGAGTTTGGGATGTTTTGGATTTTTTTCTCCGTTTGTTGTATAGACGCACACTAAATTCAAGAAGACCTACTTTCCCCCAAAATATCTTATTTACGAAATTTTAGTACCTCTCATTTGACACACCCATCGTATTTGTGACTATGACACGCACCGATGTTCTCATCGTGGGAGCAGGTCCAACGGGCCTCGTTCTAGCTCTGTGGTTAACTCGCCAAGGTATCAGCGTGCGCATTATCGACAAGTCAGAAGCAAAGGCATCAACGTCACGAGCGATGGCAATTCACGCCCGCACGCTCGAATTGTATCGCCAACTCGACCTCGCCGAGGATGTGGTCGCAAACGGCCATAAGATCGCAGCGACCAATATATGGGCCGGTGGAGTGCACCGCTCCCATGTGCCGTTTGGTGATTTTGGCGCCGGTCTGACGCCCTACCCCTTCATACATATCTTCCCCCAAGATCAGCATGAACGATTGTTAGAGGCGCGGTTGAATGCAATGGGGGTGCATGTTGAGCGGAATCGCGAGTTAGCCGAGTTCCAAGAGCAGGAGTCATCCATCACAGCGCGACTGAGGAATACCACAAAACGACATATCGAGAACAGTGATATCGAGACTTGCGAAGCAGCTTTCATCGTGGGTTGCGACGGCGCTCATTCTGCTGTCCGCCAGAACTGCAGAATCGGGTTCGAAGGAGCTACATACTCAAAGCTGTTCTATGTAGCCGATATTGAAGGCAGCGGACCCAGTTTTAACGGTCAAGCGCACTTGAGTCTCAACGATAATCAATTTTTCTTGCTCATGGCGTACGACAAAGACCGTCGTGCACGACTAAACGGTGCCGTCGACGAAGGCGCACTGACGAAAGATATTTCCGACCTCACACTCGACGACGTTGCGCCGGACGCCGGCAAGGCCGTGGGCGTCAAGATCGACAAGGTGAACTGGTTCAGCACCTACCACGTTCACCACAGGGTAGCTGAAGCCTTTCGCAGCGGACGGGCCTTCCTTGTGGGGGACGCGGCGCACATTCACAGTCCGGTCGGAGGACAGGGAATGAACACCGGTATCGGCGATGCCATTAACCTGGCCTGGAAGCTTACAGCAGTTATTCAAGACAAAGCCGACATGTCTCTCCTGGATAGCTACGAAGTCGAACGTCGTGCGTTCGCGGCGCTTCTGGTCAACACAACCGATACTGCATTTAACGCTATTGCCTCAGAGGGGTACCTGTCCTATTTTATTCGGACATGGTTCATTCCTTACGTATCTCCTCTTCTGTCCAAGATTGGTCTCGTGCGACAAAGGATGTTCCGTGGTGTATCCCAGATTATGCTCAACTATAGGGATAGTGCCCTGTCGGCTGGCTTGGCCGGTACGGTCCAAGGAGGCGACCGTATCCCTTGGGCTCCCGTGGACGAATTGGATAATTTCCAAAGCTTGAAGGAGATTCGATGGCAGGTCCACGTGTATGGCGAAGCTAAAGACGAGTTGAAAGAGTGGTGTCATTCCAAGGGAGTCCCTTTGCACATCTTTCCTTGGAATGAGAAATATCAATCGGTCGGCTTGGGAAAAGATGCAGCATATTTGATCCGGCCGGACACGTATGTTGCAGTGGCGGAGCCCTCTGGCCTACCGGAACAATACGATCAATATCTCAAAGACAACGACATCCGACTGTGATAACACTACTGCTACATTGGTTTCGTGTTTTTTATAGATTCGAGGCCCTCGGTTTTGTGCATTTGCGTTTGTATGAAAAGCAGACTTGGAGTTTTGGTTTCGGATTCACATTGGTGTATTCTGTTGATATATAGCTAGACGATACTCTATTCTACAAACGAGAATATACATCAACGTCCTTTGTATCATTAGTCTCTCGTACGCGACGGGCATCTTCCTCCTCATGAGCCTTTCTCCATGCTTCCTGGACCTAAACTTGGTGTTAGCAGCACTGGAGCTAGAGTCCAGATTTGTAAACTTACATCGTAATGGTACAGCCAATGGTGGTCATCAGTCCATTTACTCTGGATATTAGCCACCACAATCTCATCAAAGGAGGTTAGACCCTTGATTGAAGTATCAGCTCTCCGGAAGCCATCCAGAATATCATACTGCGATAATTAGTAGACCGATTAGAAATGAGGCGTTAGCACATACCATATCCTTGTAATGCGGTGATCGAACTCTGTCATATAGGTCCAGAGCATTGCTGATGGGTAGGTCCCGTTCATCTGCCCATTTCACTGCTCGCGCGAGCACATACACGTCTTCCAATGCGAATCCCGCTCCAGCGCCTTGAGGGTGTTAGAATACTTTGTGTCCAAGTGGTTGAAAACATACCAAAAGCTCCGGATAATGCTATTGTCGAACGGTTAGCTACCACTGGGAAAACTGAAGACCACCTTTACTCACGATGAGACGCATCTCCAATCAAAGCAATGGAACCATGCGATATAACCTTCGACAGACGAGGCCCTGCGAAGAGGGGAAATTTCTTGACTTCACCGACTTTACTAAGGACCTCTTGGATAATTGGTGCAAAGTCCTGCTCCAATGTCAGTATACATTGGACTGTGTAAATCCAATCGAACAATACTCACCTTGTACAGCCCAAGAAATTCATGCGTACTAGCATCCTGCCCCCAACTCACCGTTTCCCTAGTCTCTGGGAGATCCGTTCTCGCTGTAACTTCGTATATACCTCTATTGAGATTGCATGTATATACCCACCTAGTCGGCCCATGCCAGAAGGTCACGGCATCCGGAAAGTTGGGGATGCTCAGAATATCATCCGCGTTAACTAGGGCTCGGAAGGCTGTTGTACCGGTATAGCTGATACGATGGTCCGGGAAGGAGAATTGTCGGACAACCTTGTATACTTAGGTTTGCAACAAAGCTAAGAATAACCGTGATAAAACTTACCGATCGAACACCGTCAGCTCCTATTAGGAGATCTACTTCATCCGTGTGTTCATCCTCAAATCGCAATAATAATGTTTTGTTCGGCAATTCACGGATCTCAACAAGACGACTCGAAAGTCGCAGATTTGTTTTATCCACGGCTTTCAGAAGCGCTTGTTGAAGTACAGTGCGTAACGCCCTGGCATGCTTATGTCGCGGCGGAGTGTCGTGTTGTCCGCTAGATTGTAGTAATTCTCCCGTTCGCCCATTGCTGATTTCGGTTACTTCTATCCAAACGCAAGGAAGAGATCAACCAACCGATGCTGCACGGAATGGCCATCTGCGGCGCTAAAGATGGTACTCGGATCGATATTATCATATACACCCAAGGCGTCTAGCATGCGCCAGGTATTCCGTTGAATACTTATACCCGCACCGACCTCACGTAACTCTCGAGCTTGTTCGTAGATTCGAAGATCGACAAAGGGAAGCTTCTGAAATTCAATCGCTGCACCTAAGCCTGCTGGGCCGGCGCCGATGATTGCCACTCTTAGCTTTGGTTTGCTGCCTGCGTTTGACATGTTTAATGTTTTTTGGGACAATAAAGTTACTATTTCTAACTTAAATTGAATATTTAAGACAATTGCAGGAGCAAGCTGAGAGAAGCGCGGAGCAAGCACGAGGGCCATTCAACATAATACATATAAATTAGAAAATCAATGGCGTCATTTTAATGCATTGTTCCTCATTCTAGTGATAGGTAAGTGAGGAATTCTTCCGCTTTTTGGATCCGCACGATAGCATAAGGGCTGATCAATCGAGCAGGCAGTTGAGTTGGACCTGGAAATGTCAGCATTGTGGAATTGCGAATATTTATGCAGATAAGAGTTATGGCAAATCTAACCCGCATCTGGCGTGAATATCATATAGTCAGCTTATATTCCACTAGCCTGGTGACAATATTTTCTGATTATTTTGCTGAAATATATAAGTTTCTATCTTCCATGTTCTACCTAATTATATAAATACATGTGACTTACGCCTGTTCTCTTGGGTCCAGCCTTATGCCCTCCTTTCGTAAAACTAGTATTAAACTAAGAGGCCGAAGTTACTACAGCACCCAGATCTTCGCGTCTAGCTCCCTTTTTCTAAACGTCAATATCTGAATCAAACGAGGGGCTCTCATGCTTAAACTCAATTATTTACATTCCGTATCCTATTTTCAATATGCCATTCACATTTCTGTTGAACAGCTTAGATTCTGCTTGCCTAGGGCAGAACTAGCCGATTGATAATGTTCTGAACAATGCGCGAAATACCCATGTAATAGAGAAGTGTGATCAGTATAATCTGGTCAAGCTTATCAGCTTTATAGGCATCGAGGAGGTACCAAACCTACGTTGTGGTGCCTTGTCAATTGCAGGAGTAACATAATTTCTCTCCAGGCGCCCTTGGTCTAGATCTTTTTGCTGAAGAGATCGGTGCTCTTCCCGCGATGAGCTAGATTAATTAGGTTAAGCCTGTACGTATCATTTGATATACGTAGTCTATTTTGCCTATAATATCTACTAGTCATCATGGCTGAGTAACGGTTACCAATCCCCTTACTCAGTCTTCCCGGAAGTCTTTTCCGGGGACGTTCATGTGGAGGCGACTCTCAGCGAAAAAAGCGGTCACCAGTCCCGGCTAGGTAGCCCCGACGCTCTGTTTGTAGTTAACGAGATGAGTGGTTTCTTGCGTCAGGACCTCCTATCCGACCAGATCTCAGCTGGGTACTGCCGACGCCACTCTGGCTCCACAGTAGATCTGCATACAAATTACCTGGAAGGAGTGGGAATCTACCCCCCCTCCTTCCTGAGATAAGGTGCACTAAAATCGTGTTGAGTCTGTAGAGCAGCTCGCGTACAGATCGTGAGTGGAGCTATCGGAACCACCGTGCGAAGAGTGGTCCTATTATATTTTGTCTACAGCCGACAAAGGAAATGATATACACCCCGACCCACAGGACTCAGCTCAAGTGCTGCCGCACTCTACCATAGCAGCGAGGGCGACCCGGGGGTGGGTTACGGTGCGTGCTTGACATCGCTTAAATGAAACTCCAGTCTGGGCTACTTTGCGGGGATATATAAATGCTCTCCTCCACCCGTATTCCACATTCTGGTGTTTTCTTTTCTGTAGCATCAACTTTACTGCGGATTTTCCGTTTATTTCAGCCGCCATTATGTATGTTTATAAGGTAATATACCCCATCCCAAATTAGATGGCCAGCCCTTGGGTAGGCATGTGCTGCCATAACTACCAGCTGGTCAGCTTAGCCAAGCTATTGCTGACCCCGCCATTATAGGATGCCATTGACGAGAGTCCAAGTGAGATCTTGAGCGATATGTTTACTATTAGTGAGGTCGATGATATTGTCTACGAGGTCAACTGCCCCTTGGTTCCTCGCTCTAGTTATCCAGTATGCGAAGAGGATGCACAGAACGAGGACGACGAGGAGAAATTCAATGCGGTCACCAATTACTTCGAACTCATCCCAATCAGAATGGACAGGGACACTTACACCACGAGAATGAAAAGTATATCGCCCCATTGGTCTCCGTCTTGATCTCAGGCAGAAGCTAGGGCTCACTATCATAGGTTACGCACGACATGTCAAGAATTATCTTATATCCCAGGGTACCAGTCAGCAGGAGATTAGCGCCTTTCAGAGGAACTTCCAGGCCTACTTCAAGGATAAGATTCTACCTAACTTCGACAACTTTGACCTCTATATTTCCAAGGAATATACCGATGATGGAATGTACAGTGCCCTGTTGCGACGATCTTTTCGTTTCAGTTCAATACTGTTTCGCTGACGTGTCTGGGTATCGTAGGGTTATTCTTCTCGACCACCGCGAGGATGGAACCCCCTATCTTATCTACTGGAAGCACGGTTTGGAGGCTATACAGTGTTGACGCTGCCTAACTAGGCCTGGCGCTGTTGCTGTTCCTATGTGATTTCTTCCAACGCTGTCATGTGGATACAACCAAGCAACTCAATCTATAAGGAATTCAACTAGCGTCTCTCTTTTTGACATGTACAGGATGGGAGCATCGAGTAAATAAAAATAGTCTGAGAACCGCACTAGCCCTATGGCCCTAATCAGCCCGGCATCTTGGGCACAGGGTAACAAGGTTCTGGGGACTTGAGGGCGCCCGCATGTGAAATACGCACGCCTCCTACAGATCGTTGAGTTCATGGTAGTGGACCGTGCGTAAATAGAAGGTGGGCCAACTTCTAAGACACTTTATTCGAAAAGGCTGACTGTAAAGTCACTGTTAGGTGGTATTAGAAGCTAACTTGGACAATAAGTATTAGGTTAAACAGCTATAGATCGTCTTTCAAGAGATACAATTCAAAGTAATTAAGTGTGACCATATTGTCCTGAAGTGCGACTACTTATCACGGCTGGATAGCAATCACCAATCCTCCAGAGCCGGGCCTTACTCAGCCTTCTTGGAAGCCTTCGTCCGGGGTTACATGAGCAGGTGTACACACGCATTGGAGCTTCGAGCAAATAGGCAAACGATATCGTCATCCCGCCAGCCGTAGTAGTAATCCTTTAAATTCAAAGTCTATAGCTACCTCTTCAACCTAGCCTCCAGCATCACGGTCCGCCCATAGGTGGACGGGTAGATCTTAACGAGTTCCAAACCGGCAGCCTCAAAGATCTCAATAAAATCTGCCTTTTTCTTCTCCTGACCAGTCATACACAGAAGTGCAAAATCGAGCCAATAGAGGTCCGTATTCTCATGGAGTTCAACCATGTCTGGGATTAACATATCGCAGATCAGGAGGCGTGAACTAGGTCCCATAGCCAATGCAGTGTTCTTAACAAATTCAATGCAAACTGGGTTATAAAAGTCGTGGAGGAAACGGCGCATAAAATAGATATGAGCATCTAAGAAGGTTTCAGCGAAAGGTCACAACAATAATTCGAGGCGCTTACTCTTGATAGGCTGCGGCGTAAAAGCGTCGTAGGTCATAAGATCGAAGCCTGGGTAGTCCTCGGGGTTCATATTGTTAATGACTCCAGGCAGATCCTGTAGGATGAACTTGGCATCGAAAGCACCGTTTATATCCTTCTGGATAGCAAAGCATGATTGACCACGGCCGGCACCTATGTCGACGAGATATGGGCGACCGGGGTCCTGCTCAACTTCTTCCTTAAGAGATGCAAATGGGAACATCCCGACAATAGGCATCAACTGGTCCACCATGAACATGTTGGCATTCCAAACCTCGCGACGCTCTGGATCCGGGTCTAACTCCAGCAGCTCGTAATACGACTTGCCAAGGTGCTCCTTACCCACTGAGTACACGGCGGGGGATTTGACCAGATCAAAAACATCGTCCGTCTTGTGTGACTGGAGATATTCAGGTAGGTGGATCCAGGCGCGGGTAAACTCCAGAGCGATCATGAAGAAGGATCCCATACCTTTCGGGTTGAGAGCGCGCGAGAGGTCATTATGAGCGTACGTGTCTGGAGCTGTCTCAGTAAAGATTCCATGATTGATGGCGACGCGGTAGATGCGGTGAATGACCGTGTTTGCGACATTGGTGACCCGGGCAAGCTCGTCGGCGGTAATAGCACTACCATCCTCAGGCATAGCATGGTAGGCCCGAATACCTATGATGGTGTGAAAGGAGCCGCCGAGAGCGAGGAATTCGATCGAGCGAGTCACCAGATCAATAGGCTCCTGCAGGGCAGTGCGGACACGCTCGGTTTGCTTCACAACAGCCTGGTGGTTGATCGGGCTGTCCTCGTAGGACTCAAGATCGGCCACGAGCTTTCTCGCCTCCGCCAGAGCCTTGCGAACTTTGGGGTGAGCCATGGTGGATGTGCGGCTTCAAGGCTAAAAGAATGTACAGTATATTAGACTAGGAGAGCAGCAGGTTCGGGGGACAAATGTATGACTCGACTCGGAATCTGTCAGCATCTATATAACCTATGTAAGAGGGGTAAAAGCGGGGGGGGCGAAAATGGCAGGAACGCTAATGCATAGCATATTCTGATCAATCTACATCATCAGGCCACGTAGTCTGCATAATTCTGTCAGTCTTATCAGTTCTACTGGCATTAAGTAGGGACTCAGCATACGTTGCGGTGGCCTTGTGAATTCCTGGAAAAACTTAATTTCTCTCTAGGCGGGCTTGGGCCGCTTGGCCACGATTTTGCTAAATATATTGGTCCGTGGCAATATAGACTACTCCATTTATTTAAGTCTATATATATTATTCTAAACGAAAGCACGCGGTAGCACTGGACTTTCACCGTGGGGATATCCAGTTTGCAAATAATTTGAATTTGTTTCACGCTAGAGGGGGGTTCAAGGATTCATCTGAAAAGCAGTACGTCAATGCTCTCTCGGGTATACTACGTTCGAGGTTTTTCCACTAACGCTTAGCGTTTCACGAGTAGACGACACCTCCTTCGCCTATGGCTTCGTGACCCTGAATATGCGTGGGAGACCCTAGCTGCTCTTAAGGATAGATAGGACAGCACCTACAAGGGCATCGATGCTGACTCTGCAGTATACCCACAAAAGCCGCAACACCGGGAGTCGAATTCGGGAATTTAACTCAAAGTGTGGAATATGAAGTGCACTGTTCGCGGAACATTTGATTGTCCGAATGGCGCCTAGAGATATGTCTTGCAATTAGTACAAGAAGGCCCTTAGTTATGCCTGGTTAAATATATCAGTGGAGCCAAAGTACTTCCCATTCGGCATGCTGTGACTTGGAAGCGTACTTCGAAAAAAAGCTCGTGTCAGGAAATATGCAACATCCAACATCCAATTCACCTTCTGGCAGCAAACGGAGCCATGATCTCAAATGTTGGGGCATGGTTCTAGGTTAATGGCACCCACAGCCACTGATAGTTTCTCTATTTGCGTACCTAAGGCTTCGTCATTGTCGCCCCTCCATTGAAAGCGGCCAATCTCATGACTTTAGGACTGTTCTTTACGCTGAATAGCTTCGACCTCTCACCACCACTGCAATCTACTACCATCATCATCATAATCACCATTTTCGGTACACTCTTGGAAGGGCCAACAACGACGAGAGAGGCACTGATATCGAACAGGCAACGAAGCGGTCCCTACTACTCACCACCATAGTTACGCTGCTGCATATCATACATTAGTAACCACGGCTGCAACAATAGTTAATTGAGAAAAAAAAACATACAACAGGAGGGATTCGCTGGTGGTCACCCACCCAACTACTAACCTCCCGGCGTGTGGCTTAAGTACGGCTGAGCGGACGGGAAGCCCTGTTCTCCACACCCTATGGTCGTATGTGGTTGTTCTTTCTCTGTAGAAAAAGATATACAAATCTTGACACTTTCATTTCCTCAAAAATGCTCGTTTAGTGACAACGGGCCAATGAGAGAAACGAAAGAAAGAAATATTATGTACCCAACCCAAGGGATGGGTAGGATAGTACCCTTCAACTTATTTTTCAACAGATTGGTCATCTTGAATCTGACCCACGCTCAAAGGTAGGTCTAAAGAGACGCCGCACTAGTCGGGTATTCCACCTCAAAGCCCAGGATTGACTAGCTCCCATGACCTATCACGAAAAGTGTCATGGCGGCTCACCGAGGCGGCAGAATACCAACGACAGGCCAAGGTATAAATAACCAACTTCAGTCTAGTATAGAATAAATACTAGGGGTGATACATCTAGCGGAGAGAATCAAGAGAGTAGTAGTGTATTGGCAAGCAGCAGCCCCTGATTTCATCATAGAACTTACAGGGACCAATTACTACTGCGACTGGGTTGATAGCTGTTGAGGGATTCATTTGTATCTATGGGATGTCTATGTCAGGTAGCTATATCCACGGAGAATTGTAAACTAACCATGTCTCTTATCGTTCGTCTAGTTTCCCTTTAACGTTTCTGTATTGTATGTGTGTCTTGATATTATAGGAAAATATAGCAAGTATGTAGGTAATTATTCATGGTGTCTCAACTTTTGCCTGTCGACACTTTTGGACTTCACTATTCCATTGTAAAATACGCTCAACACAAAGTTCATGGTGTTTGGGTTCCTCAACTGGCTCGTCGCCTGGACTATCAAACGGGTCGATAATCCATGGATGCTTTTGGACTTGACGAACAGACACAATATCCCTTTGACCATCATCGAGCCAGATACCATCATCGTAGTTTCTATGCCAATTGAATAAGCGTGAAGTCGCAATTCCCGATTGCTCATCAGCAAGATATTGTTCGGGATAGGTCAACCTTGATTGTCAGTAAACATTGACAGTAATCGGTTCTTTGTTAGACTTACTCATTTGTATGACCTGTAGCACAAGAGTGACCCATACTGGAAACATCAACAAGGCTAACGTGACGCTCTGCGCTTGCCGGGACTCTTTCTCCTGAGTCCAAGATCCAGTACAATCTCCAAGAAATAGGTCGGTGTATATGAGCAAGATGCGCTCTTACGTCCAGGCTGAGGTTTTCGACGGGTGTTGTGCCGAATGGAGGTGCTGTCGACCATGGAACTGATAATTCTGGCCGGCAAAAGTAGGAAGTCTGAAACTCAAGTGCCCTAGAAGTAATAGGTTCCTCTGGCCTATGCACAGGATAAGCTATTTGAAGAAAGGATTGGGTCGTGTTTGTGCAGAAGGCGGCAACCAGACATATGGGCGGTAGACTATGGAGAGCCATATTCAGGCACGAGGTTACCTGGTCGTTGCACACTGCAGCTGCCCATAAGAGACTCAAATGAGGTTTTATATTGGTAACTGCAGAAAGAAGTTGACAATTGTCAATCCTGTCCACTGTCGAGAGAGCTTTCTTAACACCTAAAGATGCAGCACCAACGAGGTTACATGGAGCGCGTGGGTCGAAAAAAGTGCTGCAGAGTAGGGAATCCAGAGCATCCTGTGTAGAGCTAAGCGACATGCAACTGTCAATCGATTGGAATAATTTAAGAAAAGCCGTGTCTTTTCGGTTTGGTAAAGAGCGCGTAGGAGCTATTGAAATCATTATAGGAGGAGCAAATTTGGGTGGAGGCGCATGCCGTGAGGTTAAAAACAAAACAGCTGCAAAACCAGTGATAAATTCCCCTTCCAGAGCCTCCAACAGACAGAAATCTAGAAGAATATCGAACGCAAGGGATGAATTTGATATGACTGGTTTCAGGTCACCTCTTCACAGACTTATTAGCTTTCAACGACCAAAGATGATTTGAAATGAAGGCCATACCGCTTGTTTGTGCTACCCTCTCTTCTAACCATCCATGGCGAATAGAAAACACCTTTGAATTTTTCTACCCGAGCTACCCAACAGCCCTGGGTGACGATATCCCAAAAAGAGTCTTCTATCTGCATGCCAAGCTCGTGCAAGATCTGGCTTTCCTCACCTGCCTGTTTAAGTATCTCCACCCAGCGGCAGGAAATGATGTATGACCAGGCCAGAACAATGTTTGTGAAGTACCCAGAACGAAGAGGCTTGGCGCAAACAGGAACAGCGGCTTCAAGCTCAGTCTCAGTCTTGGTCCTGTACTTTACAGGCGCTGGCGATCCAAGGCACTGGAGATAATCAATTGACTTTTGAGGTTGATCACAGTTTGAGTCTTCTGTCGTTTTAACCTGTAGGGAAGACTTCAAAACAAGAAAGGATTTTGGTCTACCTGAAATGTTCGCAGCTCCTGGGGGGGCAGTGATAGAATGGAGGGATATTTTCAAAAAGACCTAAAAACGCAGATAAATAGTACTGGAAAGACTCTGTGCCTTCCAGGTGCGTAAGAGCCGCATTTCCCCAGTCGTCTGTCTTTGACTGACAGCAATGGTTAAACTCTGCTGTTGTAGGACAGACTCCATCACCAGGGGACCAAGTAATATCATATTCACTGCTGGATTCATAACTATCATCTAACTCGGGTGTATATCCAGTGCCTGAAGGATCCGAGCCTCCGGTGCCCATAACGGCCGCATTAGAAAACTGTGCTGTGGAAGTAGCGGTTCTTTTAGGTAGTAGTAGGTAAGCGAAGGGATGATGGATTGGAAAGGAAGATACGTGATACATACAAGTTGATATAGGGCGGTGACAGAGGCGGTAGTAGAGGCGGTGAAGAGAAGGTAGGTTGCTTCAATGATGTTGGTTCCGGATATAACGAAGTTGGCTTTACCCAAGTTTAAGATATAAATGTTATTTAATCGCTACAATGGACAATCTTCAGTCTTCCCGGCAAAGTATCATGCGTGTCAATCGCCAGCGTGAACCCTCCACACCCCGTAGTCGCCGACCACCTCTTTCGTGTGCACCATGCAGACGGCGGAAGGTGAAATGCGACCGCCGTCAGCCTTGCAATCAATGCAGCAGCCATAATATGCCTGACTTGTGTTATTATCAGGACAAGGAACGCAGCCGAGTGTCGTCGCATCTTCCGCCTCGGCCAGTTTCACATATCTCAAATTCACCCCTATCACAAAGTAATCCCCTGACAGCTGCTACAAATTCCAACTCCGGGAGGAAAGTTACCACGTCCCCAGACTGTGTTGCCTCTGGCTCAGCGGACTCGCTAACAAGAACGATTCAATCGCTTACGCATTCGTCCTTTCGTGGATCGGAGAGGGGGACACGGCACTTCGGGCGAAGTCACTGGGCCCTCACGATGGACATGGCAAGGCGAATCATGCGATCGTCTGGTGTCACTGCTAACGTCCTTACAGTTTCCCGACCTCAAGGCACATTTAGAGGAATATCATCGCGTCAAGAAACAGCAAACCCAGTCCACTTTCTCGGAGTATCTGGCCATGAAACGCGTCAAGAAAAAGATGCGAATGATCGCAAGGTATCACACTAAGATTCAACCCACCTTATACCCGCCCCTATTGGAGACATTAATTCCAGATGATCGCACAGTAGCCGATCAGCTCGTTGAGTTATACTTTTCGACGTTCGAGACGACATTCCGAATCTTACATGTCCCTCGATTTCTTGAGGAGTACAATGATCATTGGCACCCTGATAACCATGGACCAATGAGTACGGGCTGCGGTGACATCTTTGCGGCAAAGCTACTAAGCTTGATGGCATGTGCTACTTGCCTGGTAGATACAGCGGTCTGGGGCGAAGACTCCCAGTCATTAAATGAGAAGGCCAAAAGCTGGATTCAAGCCGTAGTGTCATGGGTCAAGACCCTCACGAGCCACGCAAGACTCACTCTAGACGTCATTCAGGTCAAATGTTTATTGTTGTTGGCGAGGCAAGCCGTTGGGCATGAGGGAGACTTTGCTTGGCTGGCTGCCGGCTCGTTAGTGCGTGAGGCCATCACTATTGGCCTTCATCGAGATCCTTCGCATTTCAAAGGACTGTCGCCCTATTGGGGCGAAATTCGCAGGCGGCTCTGGCTAACCATCATTGAACTGGACCTCCAAGCCGCCCTGGGAACGGGGGCACCGGTGACGCTGTCCGAGGATGAGTATGACTGCGCCCCGCCATCTAACATCGACGACGAAGACCTGTTGGTGGACTCTCCCGTTGCCCCTACCCCCAAGCCAATCACTGTTCTAACTAGAACAGCCTTCCAGGTCAGTTTGGCCCAAACTATTGGGGTCCGGATTAACATCGCCAAGGCGGTTAATCGTGTGCGCTTGACATTAAGCTATCAACGAATTCTGGACCTCAGCGAGATGCTTACTACACAACTAGCGAAAGGTCACCCGGCACTTATCGGAGGTGCCAGCTGTGAGGATGATAGCCGCCGCTGCCGGTTGGCCTTTCGCCAATCCCTCTTTCTCTTTCTGATTTACCGATGTCTCCTGACTCTGCATCGACCCTTCTTTCTGAGTCTTGCCGAGACACGCAATGAAACATATGCTTTTTCCCGTCAGATGTGTGTCCAAGCTAGCCTGGCTTTGTTGGCTCCCCTGGAGATTTCCGCAGACGATTTAGACCATGGCCCCGACAACGAA
Source organism: Aspergillus minisclerotigenes (assembly GCA_028505775.1). Lineage (NCBI taxonomy): Eukaryota > Fungi > Ascomycota > Eurotiomycetes > Eurotiales > Aspergillaceae > Aspergillus > Aspergillus minisclerotigenes. The sequence continues at coordinate 272,058 of JAHXGP010000012.1, forward strand.
CAAAGAACAGTGTATCCGTATCTTTTGCGGCTGCGGGGTGGCATGTTTCGTGACGAATTCTTTCACGCGGCCGCAACGCTTTGTTTTGAGCTGCGGCTGCAGGCGAAGGACAAACCATTACTTCCCTTGCCCGGTTCCGTACAGGGTTTCGTGGATAAAACCACCTCCTATCAACGCACAGCATTGTTCCACAATGTGGAGAATGCTATTCGATATTTTGAATTGAAAGTTCGGAAGGAGAAGCAGGCTTGCAAAGCATTTATGCTTCTACACATGGTCTTTAACTCAGCTCAGAGCCAAATGCCGTCCTCTAACTCTGAACATCGTGCAAGTAGCGGTACACATTCGGAGAGCTTTGACCCAAACGACGCCTGTCCACGAGCAGCCCGGCGATGCCGAGAGCTGCTACTAGCTGATGGAGGACTCTTATATCTACAGGAAGCTGAGGGATGGCTATCGTCGTCGGGAGGGTTTCCTTCTACAGTTTGTCCATCCAGCACTCCCCTTGACTAGTTCCGTGAATGCTGACCGGCCTGCTGTAGAATCAAGAAGACCTTGACCAGCATCAAACCTCGTCCCGGACGATGCGCACTCGATCTATGGTGACGACTGAAGAGACCAGTCAGGATGCGCCCACGACGGATTCTATTCCTGATCTTTCGGTAAGCCATTCCTGGTAATCTGTTCATGTTACTCAACTAACCTGCCCCCTGACAGGACGAGCTACCATTTGATTGGGATATATTTCTAGATCCGATGGCTATCTACCCCACGAATGAGGTTTGGCCGGTGGCCGATCCGTTGCTTTAGGGTTTGAGAATGAGCAAGGGCTACTATGTTACCATTGTCATCCGTTCAACTATGTCCCTATAGAAGCCAACTTTGTAGATCAGTGGTGTGTTATTCGGTGGTCTTTTGCGTGCACATAGCAATTAATGTGAGATATAATTCTACTGTCAACTGGCAGTAGATCATTCAATAAGGGTATAGTTATTACACTCCACTGTAGTTCTTATTCTGGCTAAACTTCTACGCCTTTTATTTTCTCTTATTATCACGGAAGCTTTCGTCTACTGTGCTAAGGTGCGAAAAGAATATCCCTGGGTTTATTCAATGACTAAAATTCTGCCAGTTTTATCTTCATCGATTGAAAATTGGATAATACGGAGTACTCTGTCCCTTTAACGATTATGATATGACAATATTCCTATTCGTCCCACTAGCATCACTACGTATTTTCACACTTTACCACACCCGGCAATTAAGATATCCGAACCGTATTTCGCAGATTCGCCATGGCGTCGGCAAAACGTTAAGAATATTTTAAGGTTAGCGGATGAGATCCACTCGGTCCAGATCCGAGGCTAGATCCTGACCTTGCCGGAACAGGAAATACACATCTCCGACATCTCCGGTAGGGCTCTCCGAGAGTCCGACGGGTCGTTCAACCGATCGCGCCGTCTGTTAGGGAGACTTTGAACACGAATATTTGCGTGATGGGATTTTTAATACGGTTGTGTTAGTGCTCTTGGCGTTTTGTGAGGATACTTGTGTTGAGTTGGTGTGCACGGGGTTGGTATATATAATTGCTACATCTTAATCCAGGGGATAGAGATTAGGGCATGGCACACTGAGAATGTCTAGAGTAATAAGGGTTGCTGTAGGACACAGAACGTGAGCAGGCGATGTAGAGAAACAGAGAAATTGGATTGTTCTATCTAGCAAAGCACATCGAAACCATGATAGACTTGGCATCCCGATTACATTTACAACCCCGACGTATCATTTAATACATACTAAGGTAGAATCACAAACATCATGAACTATTCAATGACAGGCCTTTCCATACTTCTTCAGACGATGGTAATTGTACGGCAACGGAGCAAGATAACCAGCAGTCATCGACACCGCAGCCGCCATCCAGAATTTAGGGTCTCCTAGCGCCACCACGCCCCCAGTGAGATGATAATCAACGATATTCTCAGCCGCTTCCATTGCCACCATCGAGACCATACTCATACCCATCGCTGTGCGCGCTGCCATTGGCCAGGAGAGCTGGTCAACGCCCCGCCGAAGAAGTATGGTCTCAAGAATAATCGATGTAGTCATACCGGACGCCACTGAGTAGACCAGGTGTTAGAATGCAATTGTCTTTGGTCGTGCAGAGGATAAGACAACTTACTGGATGCGGCCATGATTGTGCCCATCCCAAGCGCGGGATAGTAAGTTTGCAGCATCCACAGAGCGGAGAAGTCACCAAGGGTGCAGCCAACAAGGCACCGCAGTGTATTGATCCCGGCTCGCTTCCATGTTGACCGGCAGTTCCAGAATTTTACGTGCCACATTGATGGTGCCGGCTTAATCGTCGTTGTAGTAGAGACATCCCTGGTTGAAGTCTGACAACGAGACTTTTCTTTTGCTTGGTTGGAATGGCAGGCTTGGGCTGGGGAGAAGCTCGAAAAGTATTGCAGTGGTCGGGAAGCAGGCAATGGAACGTGACCTGTTTGACACCAGGTTCGAAGGATTTGGCAGTTTCTTTGCATGATTAAGACTGATTGTTGGGTAGCGTGATGTACTTAGAAAGGCAGTGGTTATATTCGGCTATTTGTAAGATGTCGATCTTCGCTCCGGGGAACAAACTACGCGAAAAACGCGCAGAGAACGACCCACAGTCAGTTCTACAGGGCCATAGACTTGGCTTGGAGAAGACTCCACCGGTTTTCGGAGGGACGAAGCAAAGCCAGCGGTTCGGGCTCTGGGCACAAATGCCTCACCGGATAGAGGTATTCCTCGGCCTATAAGTAGAGAGATAACTCTTCTCCCATTCACCAAATCAGGTTGTGACCAAATTAACTACTGCGTTTCAACATACATTTCCCCGTGACCAATTTTTTCGAACTCTTCTCCCAAGTCCCAAGACAGCTATCATACGCAATGGCCGATCATCAGTACAAGTTCAACGTCAAGATGGGATGTTCCGGCTGTTCCAATGCCATCCAGGAGGCTCTTGGACCACTGAGCGGTAAGTGACTACCAATACAACCCCATGGTGTTATTGTACGTATCGTAGATAATTTTATCCTGTTATGCGTCATACTAATAGAGTGAAACTCTCGACAGGCCTCAAGTCCCTCGATATCAGCCTTGAGCAGCAAACTGTTTCCGTCGTCGCCGAACCCTCGCTATCATACGATGCCGTGCTCGCAGCCATCAAGGAAAAGGGCAAAGATGTTCACAGTGGCGAAATTGATGGAGTTCCTCAGCCTATTTAAGTCAACCTTGGGAACCCACCGGATGAAGTCTTGCAATGAGAGAGCACAAAAAACGGTTGGACACATAGTGGATAGCAAATAGATGATAGATATTAAGTAAATGCATAGTCTTATTCTTGGCAAGAAATGTATGAGCGTGTAAAGACAACGTCTGCGCGTAGATCTCGTATTTCTGTCCCAAGTCACGCCACTTGGTGTAGGTCTCGTGCGTAGGAAAGAATATTAGACTATCACGTACAACACGATAACCAATTAGTGACCGTCCAAAATCCAAGGATTGTCCTCGGAGCTCTCACTATTAGTGGATCGTTTTGACTTCGCGCACAAAAGGCGCATCCGCCCCTCGGGGATGAGGGCCAACCATGGTTCCCACCTCCGATCCTTGAACCAAACTTCCGCTGCAGATGTAGAATGATGCGCGATTACTGCGTTAGCGCACTGAAATTTGTCGTACCAACTAGAACCTGCCCTGGATTTGCAATCAGTTCTTCCGCTGACTTCGAAACCCCAGAAATCCAGGTATATAACAGCCTACGCCCATCGCTTTACCGGATCATACTCATTGCTCACAACCCGTCGACTCATTCAAAATGGTCACAGATAATCAGCCATCGCCGCCTCAATCGAGGCTCACCACAATCTTGGTGAACAACCTTCATTGCCCTTCGTGCGTGACCAATGTTGAAGAGACTTTGTCGGCTCTCACACCCTCCCCCTTTTCCATCTCGACCTCTATCTTGTCTCATGAAATCAAAGTCGTACACCCCATTACCCTCAGCAGTTCCCGGATCGTACGCGCCCTCGAAGAGGTTGCCTTTGAAATTGACAGTGTCATTGCCCATGACTCGGATGAAAGCGATATTGAAGCCCAGCAACCCCGAACCCATCGCCCCGCGTCTGGAAAGCATGATGTTCATTCCCAATCCAAAATACATATTCAAAAGTGCGATGAATGTGCTACACAGCTCGCATCATCATCATCCAATAGTAGCGATGACGAGAGAGCCATGAAGGAGATCACTGCGACCTCCGCGTCCGTCAGCTCTGCAGAGAACAGCCTCACATCCGTCATGGATGACCGACTTACCGGCAGTCGAACACGCATTACACTATCCATCAGTGGAATGTCTTGCAGCTCATGTGTCGGAAAGATTACGGGTGCTTTGCAGAACCGACCATGGATCCTATCGGCCGATGTCAATCTTCTGACTAGCAGTGCCGTTATAATGCTCATGGACAACTCACATATTGACGAAGTGCTTGAGATTATCAGAAGCTCGGGCTACACTGTGGAATTGATAGACACGGAAGAGCTGCAACCCCAAAAGACATCGAAGGCGTCCGGAATGGCAGATGCTTGGCGAGCTTCCTATGTCATCGGAGGCATGACCTGCAGCTCCTGCGTGGGCAAAGTGACTGACACTCTAAACCACCTCGATTGGATTACCAAAGTGGACGTGAACCTGGTCTCGGGCAGTGCGACTGTGGAATTCCAAGGGAAAGCACACCTCGACGAGATTGCAGGAATCATCAAGGGTCTCGGTTATACAGCCACTCTTAGTGACCTGGAGAGTAGGGCACCGGCCGAGCAACGTAGCTCCAAGCGATCGGTGATGATCCAGGTGGACGGAATGCACTGTGCACATTGCCCTCAGCGCATTCTGGATGCTCTGGATGTATATTCAGACCGGCTGGATGTGACCGAACCGCCTAGCAAAGCTCAGCACAGGCTCACGGTAAACTATCTTCCCGATGCTCCCAACTTTACCATCCGGCATATCATCCGCACAATCGCCGATGTGGACAAGTCATTCACTGTTTCTATCTACCATCCGCCTAGTCTGGAGGAACGTTCGCAGGCAATGCATCGTCGACATCAGTGGCAAATTGCGCGCCGCCTAGCCTTATCCGTGCTCGTCGCCATACCAACATTCATCATCGGGATCGTGTACATGTCCCTAGTCTCAAAAGACAACCCCGGTCGCAAGTACCTCGAAGAACCCATGTGGGCGGGCCACGTCTCACGCATTGAATGGGCGTTGTTTATCCTAGCAACTCCCGTCTACTTCTTCGCCGCCGACATGTTCCACCGCCGTATGATCACCGAGCTCAGGGCCTTATGGAGACCGGGCAGCAAGACTCCGATTCTGCGGCGGTTCTACCGTTTTGGAAGTATGGATATGCTCATGTCACTGGGAACGTCGATTGCCTACTTCTCGTCCATCGCTATATTGGCAATCGATGCCACACAGCCAAGGGACGGCCACAAGGCGTCCAGCGCCGGAACATTTTTCGACTCAGTGGTGTTCCTAACGATGTTTCTTATGATCGGCCGATTGCTAGAGGCTTATAGCAAAGCTAAGGCAGGAGACGCCGTGGGTCTCCTTGGCAAGCTGCGCCCCAAGGAAGCTATCCTAGTTGAGAGGAATGGGGAGGGCTCAACGATCTCTCGCGCGGTTCCAGCCGATCAGCTAGAATTCGGGGACGTAGTACGTGTAGCGAATGGTGCCTCCCCGCCGTATGACGGGACTGTAGTGGAAGGGGAATCTCAGTTTGATGAATCCAGTTTGACCGGAGAATCTCGACCTGTCACCAAATCGATTGGAGATGACGTCTTCTCAGGCACTATCAACCAGGCAGGCCCAGTCTCGGTGCGTATCACAGGGCTTTCTGGAAATTCAATGTTGGATCAGATTATTGGAGCCGTTCGTGAAGGACAAATTCGCCGGGCACCCATTGAGCGCACAGCCGACCTGATCACTGGAGTCTTTGTGCCAATTATTACGCTGATTGCTATTCTGGACTGGATTATATGGCTGGCTCTTGGCCTCTCAGGCCGATTGCCTGAGTCATGGATGAACGGCAATCCCGGAGGCTGGGAGTTCTGGTCGTTGCAGTTCGCAATATCGGTGTTCGTTGTCGCTTGCCCCTGTGGAATTGGCCTTGCTGCTCCAACAGCGCTGTTTGTTGGTGGTGGACTCGCCGCCCAAAATGGTATTTTGGTCAAGGGAGGTGGTGAAGCGTTCCAGGAAGCTAGCCAACTCGATTGTATCGTCTTCGATAAAACGGGTACTATAACCGAGGGGGGTGAACCGGCCATCACTGATCATGAAATAGCCAACAGTGGGGATGTCGACAAGGTCTGGGGTGCGGTCTTAGACCTGGAAAAGAATAGTAGTCATCCAATCGCTAAGGCGATGGTGTCTTTTGCCAACTCCCAACAACCACCGGCCCTGAAAGCTACCACTGTGGACGAGATACCAGGAAAAGGCATGAAAGGTTCTTTCTTCCCTCAGGGCCAAGATGGGCCTGCGCTGGAGGTCATTATAGGCAATGAAGCCTTGATGAAGGATCATAAGGTGGTAATAACCCCGACCAATGATGAAATGTTGACTACCTGGAAGCGCCAGGCGAAATCGGTCGTTCTAGTCGGCACCAGAATCTGTCCGACATCAGGACCAACGGAGCACGTTCCTTGGAAGCTCTCGTTGATGCTGGCTGTATCTGACCCCATTCGACCAGAGGCGAAGGACACCCTCCAAGCCTTGCGGAATCGAGGCGTTGCGGTCTGGATGCTTTCCGGAGACAATCCGACGACTGCTCACGCAGTGGGAGAGATGGTGGGGATCCCTCCAGACAACATTATCGCCGGTGTGCTGCCCGAGCAAAAGGCCGAAAAAGTACAATATCTGCAAAAGACTCTACAGAAGCCTCCTCGATCGAGTTGGTTCAGACGGGGCAAGGAGCCCCAGTCCGGCCGCGCGATCGTCGCTATGGTTGGTGATGGAATTAATGACTCACCTGCTTTGACGGTGGCTGATGTGGGCATCGCCATCGGATCTGGCTCGGATATCGCCATCTCGTCCGCCGAGTTTGTCCTGGTCTCCTCTGGTCTTACCTCTCTCCTCACCCTGATCGACCTCAGCCGCCTCGTATTTCGACGGATCAAGTTCAACTTTGGCTGGGCTTTGGTGTACAACTGTGTTGCCGTTCCAGTCGCCGCTGGTGTGTTCTATCCCATTGTGAGCAATGGCACCCATGTACGGCTGGATCCCATCTGGGCCAGTCTTGCAATGGCGTTGAGCAGTGTTAGCGTTATCTGCAGTAGCCTTCTCATGAGGACCCGACTTCCATTGGTTGGCTTCAGAGCTAAGAAATAGTACGTTTGAAGATGTGGAATTCCTCGGTGTATCAAGGATTATATAGATTGCCTTTGTCATGTCGCATGGTACAGTTAGCTTTTTAGTACTTATTTTGGTTATGTTGTCTTATGCCTATTTCTACATGTTTTGCTATAAAGAATCTACCTTAATATGTCTCATTGTACAAGAATGCTACATCTGCTGTTACTCCCCAGGAAATTTAAACAATGTATCTCTTGCTCGAACATTGCGTTCATAATATTATGGATCAATTCTGCCCTATTTGAGTAACATCTTCCCCGGTGGATGTAAATGTAAACTTTCATTCTTTCGCCTAGTCCATCCTAGTATCCTTAGATATACGGAAGACCTGTGTGACCCCTCCGGTCAAATCGATGTCTGTCAGGGTCACAGTGCCCGGCGTATCTGTTTCGAGTTCCAAGTTCGATGCTATAGCATCTGGTTGCAAGTGGCAATGTGTACGAGGTCGCGTCGGGGTTGCCAACTTCCTATTTAGGAAATCTTTCTCTCCGACGGCAATCCACACTGTGGGACTGGTCAACTCGGGCTGTATTGTGGTCGACAAGGATCCACTCGCGACTTATGGAATGGTGCTAGGCGTATAAAAGACTGGCAAGTGAAGTCAGCACAGGACGTTGTCTATCTCGTACTCTTTTCATTATCACTCTACCTGGAATAATCACTAAACAATTATCATCATGTCTTGTAACTGTACAACGATTATGCTCAGTGACGGCAAAGCATCACCTTCTGTCGAGTCCGTCGAGTATCCCTTCGACCTGGGAGCATTTGGGCGCAAGATCACCACCTCTAGTCCCGCCTCTCAGGTCTGGTTCAATCGGGGTCTGACTTGGGTGTACGCGTTCAATCACAAGGAAGGTGTTAAATGCTTCCAAAAGGCTATCGCGTATGACCCTAAGTGTGCCATGGCCTATTGGGGCATCGCATACGCTCTGGGTCCCAATTACAACCACCCGTGGTATCTATTCGATGAAGGGAATCTCGCGGCCACTCTACCGGCAACCTATGAGGCCGCCCAGACTGCCAAGTCGCTCACTGCCTTGGCAACCCCAGTCGAACAGGCCTTGATCAATGCTATTAGCGTCCGCTTTCAGACCAAACAGGTTGTACCTGTCTCTGAGCTGGTTGCCCACAGTCGACAATATATGCGTGCAATGGAAGGCGTATATAGGGACTTTGGTGACGATCTGGATGTTGTCACGCTCTACGCAGACTCCATGATGAGTTTGACGCCGTGGAGGCTCTATGATGTGGCCACGGGCCAGCCCACCAAGGGAGCATTTACCTTGGAGAGCAAGGATGTTCTTGAGCAAGGACTGCAGCTCGAAGATGCCCTGAAACACCCGGGACTTCTACACCTGTATATCCATTTGTCAGAGATGTCTCCCAATCCTGAGCGCGCCCTCTCCGCGGCCGAGCATCTGCGCGATCTTGTCCCAGATGCAGGCCACACCCACCACATGCCGACTCACCTTGATGTCCTAGTCGGTGATTACCGGCGAGCAATTTCATCAAACATCCACGCCACTCTAGCCGATGAGAAATACTTTGCGGTAGAGGGGCCTAACAACTTCTACAGTCTGTATCGGTTGCACAACTACCACTCCCTCATCTACGCAGCCATGCATGCCGGTAAGAAACAGATCGCCTTGGAGACTGCGGATCGCATGGAAAGAACAATTCCTGTCGAGGTGCTGCGTTCCCAATCCCCAAACCTAGCGGATTGGTTAGAAGGGTTCGTTGCGGTGCGCCTACACGTCATGGTGCGCTTTGGCATGTGGTCTGAGATCATTGCTATGGCTCTCCCTGAGGATCAGGAGCTCTATTGCGTTACCACCGCTACTATCCATTACGCCAAGGGTGTCGCGTATGCAGCCACGAACCGTGTAACTGAAGCAGAGCAGGAACGGAAACTATACGTCGCCGCGATCGAGCGGGTTCCCATCACCCGCCGGACTCACCCTAATCGGTCCGTCGATATTCTCAACGTCGGTGTTGCCATGCTAGATGGCGAGATTGAGTATCGTCGAGGAGAGCACGAGAAAGCCTTCCAAACCTTGCGGAGGGCCATCGAACTAGACGACGGCCTGAACTACGCAGAGCCCTGGGGCTGGATGCAGCCGGTACGTCATGCATTTGCAGCCCTATCACTAGAGCAGGGCAATATAGAAGCTGCCGGTGAAGCGTACAAGGCTGATCTGGGTCTCAACTCCACTATGGGTCGCGCGCATCACCATCCTAATAACGTGTGGGCTCTTCAAGGTTACTATGAGTGTCTCGTACGCCTCTGTCGGGAAGATGAAGCCAAGTTGTTGGAGCCTCAGGTTAAAGTGGCTCTTGCAGTAGCCGATGTTCCCGTGAAGTCGTCGTGTTTCTGTCGACTCAATACATCCGATTGTCCAGATGTTTGCGTGCAGACCTCCTATTGTAAATAGATTGCAGTCCGATTTGTGCTATTTCCCTCCTGTATTCTGTGTCCTGATTGCTTAGATCGTGTGCCAGTCGAATGAGAATTTTCCGTTATCAAGAAAAGGTGCCAACAGCAACCCTTTGAGTGTGTATTCATACTTGGCTCCTGGACACGTCTGTAACCTGTCGCAAATCCTCATTCTCAGCATTACGCCCAAACTTGAGGCGAGCCCTACTCTATCCTGCATATATAGTATAGTGTTACAAGCTGCCACAATCTTCCGGCGTAGAAGACCAACCCTAGCTCAGAAAAATAGACAGGAGCTGTTTCAGCCGTGGCAATCAAACCTACTCGCATTCAGCGCCGCAGCACTGTAACTGGCATCTCAATTTGTTTTTTGTATCGCTGAGATGTCTGGTGAGAATAGATAAGCGCTCCATCTGCTGGATAAGTGACTTTTGACCGATGGAGATAATATAATCGTGACCAGCTGGCTTCTATACCCCATCCTTGGCCATAGTGGCGGACGGTTACTGGGTGTCTTCTTTCATGGCCTCTTGCTTTTCGGGCTAGTAATTAGCATCTTTATGCAATCTACATGTCTCTGAGCCATGAAGGGGAATCACAACACCTTGATCATGGAAAATATAAAAATGTGGTATTGATTGATAATCGAAGTGGTAGCAGACTTGTGAGTCCACAGGTTTTGGTGTCATTAAAATTAGCTACATACAATGTTCTGGTTCAACAATCATAAGAGTCCACCATGGATAAAGCAAGGCCGGTGGCTCCTTGTTACATCAAAGAAACATTGACTGATCTCGGTTCAAATCCCGTATCGCGTTCATGTCATTACATCCCAAATCATACCATGTACTGGCGCTCCAGCCAAGCAAGCTCCGGTCTGCCAGCACAAGCAGCATCGCTATTGCAAGTGCCCGAATCATAGCCGGCATAAAAGTAGAAGATGTTCTTCTTATCCGCAATTTGATCAGCATTGAGATTGGCGGGCTGATTTTGGACCAGGTAACCCATGTAGCCGTAGAAGGCCGCATCATTATCAGCATTCTGGGATGCGTGATCCGCAAAGAACCCAGTAGTGTGGTGGTCGCTATGGTCACCATCACCGAGATCATTGACAAAGTCAAGAGTGTTGATACGATCGGGGCTGAAGTTTTCAATGATGTCGGAGAGGACGTCGAGAAGTTGATCCCTCGTATAGGTAGTGCCGGAGGCATCGACCGTGCCGATTTGGTCGATGGTTCCCTCCCAGAGCTTTTGGAGACTGACACTTCCTGTGGATGCGAAACCTGAACCGTCCAGGTTGCCGTCTGGGATGTGCATGAAGGCGAGTTCAATCTGAGGCTTGGCTGCTAGTTCGTATACTGGGATGTCGAATCCCTCGATGCCTGCATCGCCTTCGTTCCATTCATTAGCAACACCCGCGATTTGTGCATAAGTCGCTAAGGAACCGGCTTGACGGCTTGTCCAGTAATCCTCGCCTTGGCCTGCATCGCCCGCTGTGAGGAAGACGGTGCGGACGGCGCGACCTGACCGTACGTCGCTAAGAAGGTCTGGGGACATGAAGAGTAGATCATCGTCTTGATGTGCGACGATGTTGAGGGTTTGTGCGACCGTCAAGGCCGCAGGGCCGAGGATAGCTAAACTGCTGAGGAGGCTGTATGGTTTCATGTTGAAAGTATGGAAGTATGGGCCCGTGATGAGTGAAACACAACAATAGTGAGACAAGAGGTGGGCAAGAATCCAATTTATGCTCGGTATCTCTGTGAAAATGTAAACAGAATTCCATTGTTGACATGTTGTGTAGCTTCAACTATGCTGCATTCCAGCTGGATCTCGTCCCCTGCCTTCCACATTCTGGTCAAAACATTCAACACCAAATTGTTTTCACCTGCAGACTGCAAATCAGATGGCCTTTTTCGAGCTACTCGGTCTTCGATAATTATGTTTGATATAGCAATGCTATACAAGCTGCGGGTTTACAGACCAAGCTACAACCACTTCTTAGCCTATGGTTGTTATGATATACTGCGTATGGACTGTACACAGGATGTAGTCCGTGTAGTTTATTTGTACCATTTCCTTTTCCTCTTCCCTTGTTTTCAATAGGCCTAACTGAATATTTACATGTCTATCCCTATAGTCGATGAGATCCTGACGTTCCTGAGATGGAGATGTCGGCAAGAACTCCCGGCGTATCCCTTGCTTCACAAACCCCGGTTCCCAGTTTCAATTGGCGTTGCGGAATGTTTGACATTGTCTCCACCAACATATGCAATTGACCGAGCGACAACTAGAGGTCAAGAATTTGCTATCCCATGTTAGGAAGCAGTTATGCTCTCCTCCGTATGCGCGTTCATATTCCGGAGTGTCATTGCCTATACGAGGGTCTTCTACCCCAACTCTGTTTATGTATCTCTAGCTCTTATCCTTAAATCTATTCTTTTCCATGCCCCTATACTCCTTGAATCTACCAAGGCTAGAATTCCAGGGATATGTCATGTGCATGGAAAGTCCAATGATTAGGTCTACATATTTGAATGTCACGTCCATCGGCACCTAAGAGACACAATAGCCTCTTACAACACATTGCAACCGAACAAAGTGAGGCTATCCACCCCTTGAGTTAAATGTTATTGTACATGTCCAATTTCCACCAATCGATATGTCCGACCTGCTCAACCTTATTTCAACAGAGAAGTCTTCGACTTCATATCCATAAGTTTCAAGAGTACATCATCCCTCTCCTTCTGTAAAGTATTCAAATCAGTTGCCTGCACCATCGGCTCAACCGTTCTGCTTAGATCCTGGATTGCTTCAGGGGTCATTGAAAACGTGTGTTTATACATGTCATCATGCCATGATTTAGCAGCTGGACCGAGATGTTCCAAGAAATGCTGAAAGCTCCCGCCGCCCGCCATAGCGTTCAGAGCGTAAGGTCCATTAAGTGCCCACCGTAGACCAAGAGAAGATGTCACTGTCGTATCTTTTGGACAAACAGTTAGTCATACCGCAATTAAAACTCCCAGAAGGCAAGATAAAATCTTACCTAAATCCGCCGCAGAGATAACCCCTCTGCTCACCAAACTATATGCCTCCATCAATAGGGCAGCCTGGAGCCTGTTGGCGATGAATCCGGGAATCTCTTTCTGAATAAGTACTGGCTTCTTGCCAAGGCTTTTGTAGAATTCCATAGCTCGTGGTACAACAATCTCTCTATCTGTGGTTGTATGTGGCACGACCTCCACCAGAGGAACCAAATGTGGCGGGTTGAAAGGGTGTCCAACCAGAACCCGTTCAGGGTGGTGACGGCACGCCGACACATATTCGGACGACGGTATTCCAGACGATGAAGATGCGATTATTACCTCTGGGCGCGCTTTTTCGTCTAGGTAGGCGAACAGGGTCCGTTTGAATTCTAGCCGCTCGGGGCCATTCTTGATCACTGTTAGTAAAATAATAGACAATTTTGGACACGGAGAGGGCACCTCTTGTATGAAATCAATTTCCTCGAAATGATTATCCAGTGAACCCACAAAGGTATAGTTTGTAAGAGAAGCCCCTTCGCTGAGGCCTATTTGAGTGAGCGTTGGCCATTGCGCTTTCAAATACGTCTCGAGGTTTTTCTCTGCGTCCCGAGCAGGATCGGTCACCAGGACCTTGAGCCCTCGGGCCAGGAATAAAGCTGTCCAGCTGGCTCCTATGACGCCGGTACCGATTATAGCAACGGTTTTAATGTCTTTCTTTGTTGTGACTGTCATCTTGGAAATAATTTGTAATCAGTCATAAGATATAACGTGAAGTAATTGAATTGTTCCCGTACAAGTTGTCATGATTGGCAGGCCGGGAACAAGCTTTATATATATCCGCTCTCAAAGCGTGAAACTCGGCAACCCGATGCCGAAAATCAGGTTTTCTTACGGTTTCCATCTTTGGATTGTTAATCATTCAAATCCTGGAAAACTCCCAACAAATGGAGGCATATACAAGGTCCAACAAGCTATACCGCGCGTCCGAGGAAAATGGCCGGCATGCCGAGGACTTGAGCGATGAGTCCCGCGGGATTCGACCCGCAGATGCCCTTTTAGGTTAGCGGCATCCGCGGATGAAATGCCGAGATATCACCTACTTCTAGCACAATGCTCGTTATATTGAAGATGTATATCCAACACAGATGTTGTTGGTTACGGTTAATGAGTCTCTAATTACATTAATAGCAAGAGTTTTATACAACGGTGACGCCAGTGTAAAAACCATCCCCACGATATGTAACCTCCTTTCCACCCCCATCCATGCCCACTCGATACAGACTACCCCCCAAGTCAGTGACATAGACTTGCTGATTGATGGAATCCACCTTCAATCCAATAGGCTCATGAAACTGGCGTGCCAGAATCTGCACCCGAGGGCTCTTCTCACCAACATATGCCTTATTCAATGTATTACCAGACGGATGCGCGCCACGATCGGTCCAGTAAAGCGTCTGCGTCTCCGACTCAAAGCCCAGGTCAACGGGTTCGGAAAGACCCACGAACAAGGTCTCAATATCTGATCGATTGAACGCATTCGCACCAAAAGGCATGTCGATATTCGTACGAAAAATGCGTCCTTTGCCCCCTCTGTTGGGACCTTTCTGTGTCCAGTAGAACTTCCCGTTGTTGATATCCACGGCTATACCCACGCACCACCGTGTTGGGTCTTCTATGTCGGTAGTTTTGTAATCTCCGCGTAGAATCAAAATCTCGTGATTCTGGCCGTCGAAATCACAGCGGTGAACACTCATACCCTCGCGATCGCAAAAGTAGAGCTTGTGATTCTGATCGTCGATGGTTAGTTGCTTGGGCGTGTAGACGGAACCCTCGGGAATGATGGTTTTTATATCGCTCCCATCGAGATTTGCAGACATCACCGACCCATCTTGAATAGATGTACCGAGTCCCATATTAGTCCAAAACATGCGACCGGCGGACTGCGATATTTCAATACCATCTGGACTCCTAAGGCCAGATACGAGCGCAGTTACGCTCTTGCCACCATTCATGCTGTGGAGAATTCGTCCATTCTGACCGAAAGAGTCCCCATCAGTAATCTCCGTACTCTGAGCTAGTTCCAGGAAGTAGATTTCGTGGGGATAGTTTTGTTCTTTTGTCCCGGAAGGAGGTAGGCCTCCATTGCTTGTCTGTGTTCCTGGCTTCCATTGTTCGAAGTAATTGTTGCGAGGCCGAGCAGCGGTCGGGGTTGGGTCAGGATCTTGCATTTTCACGTAATCGTCATCAGGCGGTAGATTCTCAAGGATGTGAACATCTCGAGATGATTGGAGTTCGATGGGTGTCATACTGTTTGATGACCTTTTCCTATTTCCAGGAGAGTCAGAAAAGACTAGAGGAGTCTTTTGTACGAGGGGGATCTGGTAATGAAGTCTTTTATAATACTTCCATGCCAGATTATTAGCACATATATCTTGTACGACAAAGGTTCCTTTCCTGAAGCGGCTTTTGACATCATATCGGGGTCCTAGATTAAACTTCACCAAAACCGGGCGGAGTTGGCGACACGCACCGGGGCAGGATAAATCTAAAGCTATGCTCAATGTCGTTATTGGTGACCTGGCTCCTCTTCAGAGCTGGATTTGAGATCGGCTCAGACACATTCCAAGGTACAGTCTCCTCGCGTGCCATCTATCAAGTCTATACAAAGTTCTCGTCACTGGCATGTATCCAAAGCTCAGGACATGCAATCTATACTTTCATAGTGCCAACTTGACGCCATGATGAGGTTGCAATTAAGCAACTGCGAGCTACTGTACCGCATGTCTCTCAAATGACTGGTTTTGAGATGTTGCATATGTTTCGGTGCGCCGAGAGTACGATGATATTGTGGTAAGGCTGAACACACATCTAGGAGGGCACGACTGAACTGTCGATTTCGCTTAGACTACTCCGTATAAGATAGCAGTGGAGACTCGGGCAAGTGATCGGCCGAAAGGTGGATCATGGACTTTTTGGGCGGATATGCCGAGTGACTTCTCCTCCGCTAGATAGACTTGAGTACACCGGTTTAGGAAGAAACCACGAATAGTAAGAAAAAGACAGGACGTTCTAACAGGAAACGCACTCTTGTATGTACCACCGACAAAAGCCGAGTATTGTGGTTTTCGACTCCTTCAAGGAAACAATGCACGACAAGCGTCGCAGCCACAGAAGCTTATAAATTAGCTCGGGCAAAGTCTGGATATGCTCCACAGTTTGGATTCTAGCGTCGGCCGTATGCCATACCACGAAGGCCCCACAGAATAGAGGGCCTATCACATTGGCCCAGACTCCAGACCGTTACATTCATTCTTTCAGAGCCTTCAGGAAAATCCAAGAATTAAGCCTCTTGGCCTTGCTCCACCCATCATCATCTTCGCCTTCCTGACTGACACCCAAGAGAATTCTTAGCTAATGCCAATACTGTAGTTGGGAACATCTGGAGTTGAGAAATTCACTATTTGATGGCCCTTCGCCTCGCCAGCTGGAGGTTGTTCCCCTTCCATGCTCCGACCTAATCCTTTATCATCGCATGATGGCAGGTGGTTTCCTCCCGTACCACGAGCCTGGAAGTAAGTACATATTCATCCCTAGCGCTACACGATCGCAAAGCTCACTGGGTCAGTTGTTGAAATCCTGATTATCATCTCATTCTTCTTCTTCCTGTCCTTGGCAGAATGGGTCTCCGCCAAAGTTCTCCGCGCTGGAATCATTGGACAGATTGCAGTTGGTATCATATATGGTGTACCGCTAGCAAATATTCTTGAATCGAACTGGCAACAGACTTTCCTGGCACTGGGATATGTTGGCCTGATCCTAATTATTTTCGAAGGTTAGTGACTTGCAAGTTCTGCGGCGTCTGCTGGTGTTGACGTCAATCATCTCCAGGTGGCCTTGGCGCCCGCCTCGATCTGTTAAAGGAGAATTTGGTGGTGAGCACTATTGGCGCTGCCACGGGGGTTTGTTTTCCTATCGGACTTTCTTATCTTTTGTTGTACCTGGGATATGGATATGGTACTTTCTAGCTTTCTATATTGTCAACGAAAGACGATCTAACGTCAATCAGGCGCGGTCGAGACGTTCATCATCGGGGCGGCACTTTCCGCTACCTCTTTGGGTAATTCCCGCCGCCAAACCCTAACTTGGCTGAGATCTAACAAACTGGCTAGGTACCACATTCGCCGTAATCTCGTCAGCCTCGAAAACGGTAGATCTAGCTCAAACCCGCGTGGGCTCAGTCCTCGTGAGCGCAGCCGTCATTGACGATGTAGTTGGTCTTGTGCTTTCCAGGTCAGTAAGCCAAATTTAAAAATCCGCACATACTTACCAGACATGAACAGCATCATCTCCGACCTAGGAAAACTCTCCAACAGCGACGCCAACCTCGGCTGGATAATAGGTCGTCCCATCGTAGCCTCCGTCGCAATGGCCATTGTCACGCCCATCGTAACAAAATTTCTCTTCGCCCCGATATTCCGAAAATACATCGAGTTCCACTTTGCCCGCTACGACCATATCTCCAACATCATATTGATGACACTTGTTCTATGCGCATTTATCTCTATCGCTGCTTACACGGGCACATCGGTCCTCTTCGGTGCATTCCTCGCTGGGACATTTCTCTCCTATCTACCGAGCAAGCGTCCCGACGGCCCATTCGTGGTTATGAGTCGTGAAGAAGGGGAGCAAAATGAGGATAAAAGTCCCACTTTTGTTCATACCTTCGAGGCCTATCTTCTCGGTGTGCAGACGTATCTGATGGAGCCTCTTTTCTTTGCCAGTATTGGGTTCGCCATTCCGTTTGTGCAGCTGTGGACGGGGAAGCGTATCTGGAGGGGTATATTGTTCACGCTTTTGATGGTTGTCGCGAAGGTAGGTTCGTTGCGCACATCTACTAAATGGTTTTGCTAACGGCTGTAGTTTGTCGTGGGCATATGGATCCCAGTATGGAAACACCTACCATGGACCAAATCCAAAGCCGACAAAGCAGCTAAGGAGCCTTCATCCGCTCCGGACGTACCAGTTGAGACTCCCAATAATAACGCAACAATGCTATCAGCCCTATTACTTGGTTCTGCGATGGTTGCGCGGGGCGAAATTGGTCTTTTGATCATTGAGATTGGTTACAACTCCACGGAGTACGTGAGTGAGGAAGGCTTCATTACCGGGGTTTGGGCGATCTTGTTGAACACGATTATTGGCCCGGTTACGGTGGGTCTGTTGGTCAAGTTTTATGGGAAACGAATCGAGGAGGGTGAATGGGGATTGCAGAAGAGCTCGCGTCCATCGCCGGAGAAGAGAAATGCGCAAAGTGTTGTATGACACTTGTCTACTAGTAACATTCGAGTGAGCATTACTATAGATTAAATGCACCAGAAGTTCCTGACATTTAGCAATCATGGCCATTTCCATTAAGGACAAGCATTCCTTGGCGCCAACAATATGACGCCATTGACAAAAGGAATCTTATTTTGTATGCATTTACCTAGTTTTGTAGTGCTTGTCTACTAAGTGGAGAACGAAACTGAATCCACGTCCTTGTTTATCTTCTCATTCCTACCGATAGTGGTTACTATCAAAATGGGCGACTAGCTTGTATCAGAGAATATGGAACTACCAACTACTGCGGAAGTTACGGGGATCGACGCATCTACAACTTTTCTCAGCATGCCTGGCAGCTCTATTAAATGGATGTGGTTACTCCAAGCACTGTATATACGTTTGCTTGACAATATGGGGAGAATATGATGATATGACAGACGAGCAAAGTTTGAGGCACACTAGTATTTTATCGTGATATCCACCGGCGCGTCATGTTGGAAATTGATAGTTATTGCTCGCCAGTCACAATAGACCACATCCTTACTTGTCTTCCCGGCCTTCATCTATCTCAGTATCGCGATGAAAGAGCACATTCATGCCATAGTCCTTGACTAACCAGATCAACGATAGATAGGCATAACACCCTACGAAAGATAGTCTGCATCAACAATAGACCAAACGCAGTCTGTGGGGTAGGAAAACTAACTACTCAGTCACGCCAGGTGCATCCTCGTTCGTCGCGAACGCATTCATGAAAGGCATCATATGAGCTAAACATTTTTGCGCAGACGAAAACAACATATCCGCAGTTCGGCAGGTCGTCATCAACACTGGCATGAGAAAGGACCATGGCCGCCAAGGAAAGTATGGCGATAAGAGATGATGCTGTAATAGTCTTCATCTTGGAATGGATCATGACAATAGAGACTTGTTTAGAACGAAGTCTTAATTGTTGAAGCTTTGTTGAAGAATGATATTATGTGACGATCTGGTAAAAGTTTGGGTTTATCATTATTAGCTCATTTGCTTCCCTGACATGGACAAACTGTCGCATTTTAGTGACGTACTTGTGAAGTACATCACGGAAACAGAGGCCGTGGATATCGTCGATTGGTGGAGCGTTTGATATAGCTGATCTAGTGTCCTGTAAAGCTCTGGCGATAAGCGATGCCGAACGGCTTGTTAACGGATAAAGATATCTGTAGCCACTATTACTTTTGAAAACCTTTGACGTGCGCCTCCACTTTTTATCTCCTCATTATTAGATATGCCAGCATTGCAGAGCCCTAATACTCGAGAAGTATATCGGACCTGCTAGACGGAACTTCGCAAATTGGTCTCGGGCTTTATGTTTCAGCCTCAAGTTACTGTAGACAATTTGAAGCGCATTTGTGCAGCTTGCTTTTGGCCAAGTGATATCTCGGTCTATATCTGGCTTAGCAATTCGTCGTGCTGTTGAATTCGAACTTAACGATGGCTTTCCCATCGCTATAGATTTCTCGAAGTCACCCCCTCTATCATCCAAACCTGACCCGCAGAGTAGGGTGTTGATCCGTGGGCAACATACTGGTTGAGTGTGTATGGTAAGTTATCGAACGTTTATTCTATTCGCACCATTCGCTCCCCTTATCCATTGCATGAATAACTCAGAGGTTCTAATTCTTCCTTATAGAAGCTTATTCTATCGCAGGGTCATATCCCCAAAAAGCTCCCATGCTACACTTGCACTTGTCAAAGCTTCTAGTTATCTCTCCTGTCTTTCGCAGTCTAGGACCCGATGCCGAAAAAAATCCACTACCCGATAGAATTCACAGGTCTTGCATCTACAGCTGTTCGTTCGGCGTTGTAAATATTCGAGCGTACTGTCAAGGACTCCGATATTGTCAAAGCTTTCATTGAAATTCGCCACTATTACCACACCACGATCGCCGACCTTAATTTTACTGCTTTACAATGAACCATTCCAAGCGATCGCCTATTATGCCTTAATCTTATTCCCTCGTATCAATGGCCAAGTGGCTGCAAAACCAAGAAACTTCATAACTTTATCGGTTATCCACCATTGATATTACAGCTAAGGCATCCTCACGTCAGCTTAATCCAGCTTTAGATTTGTGTTAAATGTCAGCTGAAGATTCGATCCTATCTAAACGAGCCAAGCCAGCCTTACTGAATAAAGGAGCGGTTCATCGCTTCCGGTACCGTGGATCTCGAATTGATGATGATGATTCGATGACATGCTCGTATCCATAGGGGTCAATGCCATCATCAGCCGCATGCGGAGTATTCAGTCGAAGTCTAGATCCTCTTATTGATCATGGGGCTGAGGGGAGCTGAAAGTGAGTTGAGAGATAAATGGGCATTACTCTGCAATATATCTTTTGTGATTCCTGGTGTAAATTTGAACCTGTTAATCGTGCACAACAGAAATCTAATCAGTGTGTATAGTACAATGTCGGATATTAACCGTTGTCCAAGTAAACGGCTCATTGTTTGCTGTGATGGTATGTCTCTCCTGTATCTTATTGAGTGTTTATTAATGTTTATTTATACAGGAACCTGGCAAGACTCAACAGCAGACTCGAGTAAGCCTGCTTCCAACGTGACGCGATTCAGCAGAGCCTTAAGCGCAAATGCTATTGTCGAGAGAAATGGTCAGAAACACGAGATTCCCCAGATTGTTTACTATCAAAAGGGTGTAGGAACTGGCTTGGGAGATAAATACTGGGGTGGTATGTCTGAGCCCTTCGCTTTCCTCCTTCCAGAAGAAGTTCCGTCCTTTTCTTTTTCAGTTCTTCCACATGGCCTCTTAGCCAGTCTAATATTATCTACAGGCGTAGCAGGACTAGGCCTAAGCGCCAACGTCCGCGCAGCATACGGCTTCCTAGTCGACAACTACAACGAAGGCGACAAGATCTACTTCTTCGGCTTCTCACGCGGCGCATACACCGCACGTGCAGTAGCAGGTCTAGTCTGCCAATGGGGTCTCCTAACACGACGAGGAATGGACAACTTCCCCACCGTGTACGAGGATTTCTACCAAAAGAAAGCAGGCGATTATACGCCCGATCAGCGACGAGCACTCGGATTCCGAGATCCTCTCCCTCAATTTACCGTGGAGATCATCGGGGTTTGGGACACGGTCGCCTTCCACCAGACCTGGTTGGGAGGATGGATAGGCGAGAAGCTCGAGTTCCGGAATACCATTCTGTCCGAGAATGTTCGGTATGCCTTTCATGCGTTGGCGCTCGATGAGGAGCGAACGGCATATCAACCTACGTTATGGAATCTTCCGAAGAAGAGTCACGGGCAGGAACTGTTGCAGGTTTGGTTCTCTGGGGTCCATACGGATGTTGGAGGTGGGGGAGATGATCCTCGACTTTCGAATATTACGTTGGCGTGGATGATCGCGCAGTGTATGAAGGATGGGCAGTTGAGTTTTGATATTGATGGATATTTGTTTGATATTCCTCCTCGTCCGTTGGAGATTGGGGTTACCCCGTGGGCGACGAGTTTGGGGAAGACGATGAAGTGGAGTTTCACTCGGTCTCTTCAGGGGGTTCTGGGTGGTGTTTCGAAGCGGACACCTCTTGCTTATAAGCCTGTGGATTCGGGGATCACTAATGAGACGATCCATACGTCGATTGAGGATCGGGACTTGGTGGGAGCTGGTAAATGGCCGTGGCCGTGTTCTGCGTTGAAGGCTCGGAAGGATCCGGATAGTTGGCTTCTGACGGATGGTAGAGTCATTGTTGAATCGCCGTTATTGAAGATGGAGGACTATATGAAAGGACGGATTCGGACTGTGCATGTTGATGAGCAGGATTAGTTTGTATTTAATACTTCATGTAATCAATCTTTCTTGAACACATTCAAACGGTACTTCCGTATGATAAGGGGAAAATAATAAACTCAGCGGGGTATAAATTGCAATCACTTCTCCAATAAATCGACTCGTTGCTGTGCTGAACCTGCAGTGTAGTGAAGACGGTATGTAAATACAATGACAACCTTCGAGTCGACACGCCATACAAAGATACTTCAAATAATAATTCCAATATCACGCCAGTCTTCATCGAGCTCCTAGTCAGGTTCGGTCTCCCCTATGAGGCTATAACGTCATATACCAAGCAGTAACAAGATCAATTTCTTTGAGATGGATGGAGTAATGAATGAGAGATCTGAGAATAGTTATTGAAAGCAGTTCAAAGCATGTGGGGCAGGGGTGAAATGGACAGTTGAATCGACTGGTGGCTATTGATAGACATGTCTAGAAGAGCTATTGAATCCGTCCCCTGAACTGGTGTGTAGTAATTGATGGATTACAACCCCTTTTGACATTATTAAATAGAAGAAATTGTGAATCCGAGGCCATCACAATGAAGATATATAAATAGTAAGTGGTAATAACAATTAATATCCCAGATGGCACTATTCCCATTAGACTCGGACTAAGAATAGCTGCCAACCCACTCACTAATGAAAGGTCGGTCTAGAAGACCAGTTAGTGTCCGATTAGTGCCGGCGTCCCTATCCGAGTTTAGAGTCCGTCCATGGAACCGTGCGGATATCCATGTTAGAATTGACAGAGTGATCCAGGTTTTGAGAACAGGACATCTATCCAAAGGACGGTGTCAGGCTGAATCTCCCGTCAGGGGTTATTCGAATTGATTCAGGGACGTACGTGTCGCGGAGAAATCAAATCACAACTCTCCATTCCGATTGGTCACACTAGGCCACCGATCAGGATATCCCCTGGATCTGATGGACCCAAATTAGCAGAATTCTATCTTTGGATCCAATCAGCTTGAGTTCCCAAGACAAGCACTGAATAGGCAGCCAATCCAAAGTGCCGAGGTCCATCGGACCCACTGTGAGTCTAGAACCACATCGATTTTTGCCTCCATCTGGTTTAATTCTTCTGCTGCGTCTTTTCCCTCTCTCTTCCATCTTCATCTCCTTCACTCTTTCTACTTCATATCTCGCTTGAACTTGGGTTTTTTGTCCTCAAGTTCGTTCCTTCTTTTTAGTCTCACTTTCCTTTTTTGAAACCATCCTACAGTCTTTACTTCTTCATCAAAATGCAATTGACACACCTTCTTGCCTTCGCCCTGTCGCTCGCTACGTCCGAGGCCGCCTACAAGGGCTTCAACTACGGTGCTACCAAGTCGGATGGCAGCGTCAAGTCTCAGTCCGATTTCGAATCGGAGTTCTCCACTGCGAAGAATCTGGTCGGCACTTCGGGCTTCACCAGTGCTAGATTGTACACCATGATCGTGAGTGATGTGATACTCAAGCAGGAAGCGGAATACTGACTATCACGCAGCAAGGTGGCACTACCAACTCCCCTATCTCCGCCATTCCCGCTGCCATTGCCGAAAACACGTCCTTGTTGTTGGGTCTTTGGGCCTCTGGTGGTGGTATGGACAACGAGTTGGCCGCCCTCAAGTCGGCCATCTCCCAGTACGGTGACTCCTTCGCCAAATTGGTCGTGGGTATTTCCGTTGGTAGTGAAGATCTCTACCGTGCCTCGTCCGAGGGTGAGAAGGTCAATGCCGGCGTTGGAGTTGGCCCCGACGACCTGGTCTCGTTTATCAAGGAGGTCCGGTCGATCATCTCTGGCACCGCCCTGAGCAGCGTCCCCATCGGTCACGTCGACACCTGGACCGCCTGGACTAACGGCTCCAATTCGGCCGTCATTGACGCCGTCGACTGGTTGGGTTTCGACGGTTATCCTTACTTCCAGAGCAGCATGTCCAATTCCATCTCGGACGCCAAGTCACTCTTCGACGACTCTGTGGCTAAGACTAAGGCGGTCGCTAATGGCAAGGAAGTTTGGATCACCGAAACCGGCTGGCCCGTCAGCGGAAGCACTCAGAACCTCGGCGTCGCTTCTCTCGCCAACGCGAAGACCTACTGGGACGAGGTCGGATGCCCCTTGTTCGACGAGACCAACACCTGGTGGTACATCCTCCAAGACGCCAGCCCCACCACCCCTAACCCCAGCTTCGGTGTGGTCGGCAGCACTCTGAGCACCACCCCATTGTTCGACTTGTCTTGCTCTAACAGCACTCGCCCATCTGCTTCCGCTTCTAGCCCCGCTGCTGGCTCCGCTACCCCCGCTGGTTCTGCTGTTCCCTCTGGCTCTGCTGTTCCCTCTGGCTCCGCTGCTGTGAACCCTTCGTCGTCCGGAATCGTGGCTAGTGCTGCTCCCTCTACTACCCCTGGCTTCACCGTCGGCAAGGGATTCCATCCGTCCAACTCCTCCGCTGCTGCCTACTACTCTAGCGCTTCTGCTAGCGGCTCGGCGTACCCTAAATTCACCAAGACCGCCAGCGGCTCCGCTGCTACTTCCACCAGCGCTGGTAGCTCTTCTGACTCTTCGTCGACCAACTCTGGCAAGTCCTCTTCTGACTCTTCGTCAACCACTTCTGGTAGCTCTGCTTCATCTTCCATCCTTGCTACGGGCGGTGCCAGCTCCGTCTCGGGCTCCGTCTTCGGTGCTCTGGTTGCTGTCTTTGCATTCGTGGCTACTTTGTAAAGAAACTCATCTATCCATGATCCCCATCGATAGCTAGATATAGACCATCATCGGCTCTGTTTCCAACTGGCGATTCTTTCAAGTACATACATTTATAGATACGCTCGTTATCTTTGTCAAGGACAGAAATCCTACATATACATTCGCTGTCAATACTGGTCTGTTTTGGCCTCCATTCTTGATGTGTATTATTAGACTAGATTGATTAGACTTCTTCTGCTGGTTCGAAGAGTAAACATGAAAATGAACATGAACATGAATTCGCATTGTCTGTTATCTTTCTACTTTACCTATCCCTCTTAGTTCAACTCCATGAATAATTGTACGTTTAGCAAAAAATAGATTTCATCCTTTCCAACCTATCTCGGTTCTTTCCTCTTTTCCTTTCTTTCTTTTTTTTTATTTTTTTAGTTTTGTCTTCCTTCCGCCTAACAATACTCAACGGGAATCCGCAACTCAACGATACCCTCGACCCGGCCCTCGACCTCGTCCTCGATTGCTAGGAGCTTTCTTTGACGAGCCACTAGTGGAGCCCTTACCACCCCTTTGTCCCCCCTGAACATGTCGAGGCGGGGTCCGGCTCGACTGTGCTCGTTGTGGAGGTGCAGGCCCTCTACTCCCTGAAGATGTACCAGTTTGATCTGGCGGCGACAGCTTGGCAATAACACCCTGGATAAACTGCTGCGGCAATGACTGCGAAGGACTACCAGCAGTTATTTTTCTTCCTGTCTCCAGATAGCGCCGAGAAAATAAGCGCCGCAGTCGCTCTGAGTAAGCGTCTTTCGTGTGCGGACGAGGACAATAGGGGCCATTTTCGATGAATGCCTTGATTGCCAGGTTAACTCCTGCTGTATTCATCGTGATAGGACCACAAGCATCAAAGTCAAGCATCCAAAGGCTCACGATGCGCTTCTTGAAGTTAGGGACTGTGTTCGTGGTGCGCTCAAATGTACTAGTTCCAGGTGTAAGACGCACGATGTCTTGAAGCGGTGGAGGGCGACGAACGGAATTGTGGTCGAATGGGGTGCTTCCTAGGACGAACTCAATATCCATGGCGTCGATTCTGGTATGCCAGTGCATGATAGCGAGTGCGTCTGCCATACTAGCTGCATATTCATCTGCGTCTAGCTGCAGCTCTTCGACCTGATCGACGTGCAATTTGTAATTCCTCAGGGAAAGAAACCGACTTCCCCCGGGACGAGATGCTCCATAACGCTTTCGACCAAGAAACAGGCGTACCAGGCAGTCTTTGTTCGATGCATCGCTCTTAGCCGTGGCGACATTATTCGGGTTGCAGAAGAGCTCGATCAACGCATGCCGCACTGGCTGGGGTAGGGGGAATATTCTTTCCATGCACAGGATTTCTCGAGCACGAGGAGGGAACGTGGGATCGTCTGGGAATAGGTGGAGGTTTTCCGACCAGAACTCGGATTCTTTGTTCGCAAACCACGCAGCTCGAGGAATCTCGAGGCCTCCTGAACCGCCGCCGAGTCGGTCGAAGCTATCTTGGATCCGTAGGTGCATCAAGTAATTGTTCCAAAGTTTGTCGGTGCGATCTATGAGGAGGACCTTGAAAGCCCACAATGTACC
This sequence comes from Aspergillus minisclerotigenes, assembly GCA_028505775.1. Taxonomy (NCBI): domain Eukaryota; kingdom Fungi; phylum Ascomycota; class Eurotiomycetes; order Eurotiales; family Aspergillaceae; genus Aspergillus; species Aspergillus minisclerotigenes. The sequence goes on from JAHXGP010000012.1 coordinate 298,427, forward strand.
GGCCTGTTCAAACACCTTTCCAATCGACCTTGTCCCAATCTCTCGAAATGGGGACTTACAACCGACCGCCGCTTGCTGGCGTTCGGCGGACGATGAAGATGTTGATACCACGGATCTTGTCGAGAGCAACCGCTCTAGGAGAGCTTGGGGGGTTATTGAGCTCCTCCTTCTCGAGCTTTTCCTCCAAGTGGAGGTTTTGCTCCATGGCATCTTGCAAGGAGCTAGTCCACGACGTATCGGTTCGTTGGTTTTCTCGACGGCTAGTCATTGCTCAGAATGACGTTGAAAGGCTTCGAAAGCTTTCAAGGATATGGCTGTAGACAGTAGAGTTATATGAGGAGATATCAGATCAGATGTAAAGAGGGCTCGGATCAGGTCTGAAGCTTGTATGCTGTGTGAGGAAGGCAACTTATGACAGGCAAGTCTGAATAGGTGTGGATGGTATCTTGCTCGGGCAGGAGTAACACAATCTCCTCCTATATTCACTGGAAATGACGACGCCCATTACTTCTTGGTCTCGAGCAACTCTATGAACTTTCTCGCAAGGCCGAGTCGACTCTCTGCCTCGTCCTCATGAAAGCTATGTGCCAAATCCGCAGAGGTCTGCAAGTACTGCCGGCTAAAGGCGATCCACTGGTCTGTGTGCGGCCGTGGATAGAAGGGATCATTTCTGCAAAATGCGTTGGCAGCTTGCTTGACGCCTTCCAGATCCATGGCCATGGAGCGACAAAGATCAAAATCCAGCATCCAGAGCGTGTGCTCCCCCAAGACATTTGTCACGGTAGTGGTGCAGTCATCGTTCCTCGGTGGTGGAGCCAGAACGAATTCGACGTCGTTCCCGTCAATCTCGCCCAGCCAGTGCAGAGTAGCTAATGCCTCCCCCATCATGGCAGCATAGCGTTCGATGTGAGTGGAAGGAATCCCCAGTTCAACCATCTGATCCAAATGGAGTGGGTAGTTCTGCAGCGAAAAGCCTCTGAATCTCGACCTTGCGTTCATTGCCGTTCCGTAGGTTCGCCTGCGGCCAATATATGGTCTGATCAGGCAGGCCCGGTTGCTTGCACTCAACAGGATTTGGTTGCTGATTTCTGGAGGGCAGTATCTCTCTACGATCAGTACCCTCACATTCTCGGGAAACGGTGGGATACGTTCGGAGGGGATGGCATTGCAGGGTGAATATCCAAGTGGAAATCGGGTGAGATTCTCTTCCCACCAGGTGTCCTGCGGGGTCAGGAAGCTGTAACATTGTGGGATGCGGACTTGAGGTTGTATAAGCTGATCCTGACTGCTGATTTTAGTGCGTGATAGTTTGAGAAAAGCATCAAGTGCTCGCTTGTGCATCGCAAAGTCGTTTGCTAGTGATCGGGACGGTCCTCCATCCTCTCGTTTGATTGCTGGGCCGTCAAGACTTTTAGTCCAGACAGTACCACAGGCTCCTGATCCGATCCGATAGTAGTTCTTATGAGAATTTTGTTCGATAGCCATAACAGTTTTAATGATTGTAGTGAGATGGCGGAAGGTAGGGGTTGGTCTCGAGGGTCTTAAGTAAACTGTGACTCATGGATGATCAAATACAGACATCATTCTGTGGACCTGCTATGGGAAGCTGTAGACATTCCCTGGAACTAGTGAGCTTTATAGCCTATTCTTGATAAGCCATTAACTACCTCCATTCAAACTTCACATGTAAGTCTTCGTCTCTGAGCAGGCCAATGTAACCCCTAAAATTTTAATTATCCTACCTTCACTGCATTCTTCAAGGTAATGATGGAGACTGTTTCGCTTCCCATACAAAGTATTGCCAGGTACAAACAGGCTATCCATGATCCTGAGTTGTAATCCGCAACACTATAGGGAGTCTACATACTTGCAGGGAATTGTTGAACACTGCACAGCACGCTTCAGCCTCGGGCTATTCATTCAATGCGTGGCTAACCATTTATGGAATAGGAAATGCTTATATGCTCTAAGGGTTCGAGCAAAGATCGTCGCCTAGTAAAGTATAGCCACCATAGGATCCACAACCCCGCATGCATAGCCACGTTGACAACTGGCCCTTTTTATTTCACAGTAAAAAGTCTACAGGCACATCTCTTTCACACAGGAACTATAAACCACTGCTAAGACGGCTACTTTAAACTCTTGTATACACATTTCCCGTTTCAAATTCATACAGAGCGGACTCCTTATATGATGGCTTCTGATACTTCAACGTTCGCCCACACCGCACTTCCATCAGACGCGCACTATATTCGTCTTTTACAGTTCGAAGATACGGCAGCGACTGAGCCTCTCAGGTTTACCTTAGGAGTGTACAAACTCTCAGACGAGCTGGTGTACAATGCACTTTCCTACGAGTGGGGGAATGACACAGCTGGTCGAACAATATTCATCAACAATTGTCCCTTCCTCGTCCGGGACAACTTATACAACTTTCTCATTGTTCTAGCTGGCAGTGAACAGAGAGACATACTGTTCTTCGCGGATGCGATCTGCATAAATCAAGACGACACACCAGAGCGTAACGCTCAAGTGCAGCGCATGGGCGATCTATACCGACAAGCACAGAAGGTTCTGGTCTGGCTGGGACCTGGAACCGCGGAGTCTGACCTGGTTTTCGACATCTGTGCAGAAGGAAATCAAAAGGCAATAGACCTGCAGGGATCAAGTGGAAACGCGCTTGATGTGGTGTATCGGCGCTCTTACTGGACAAGACTATGGATTATCCAGGAGCTATTCCTCGCACGGGATGCGATTGTCTTCTGTGGCTCTAAATCTGCACCTTGGTCATCGTTCAGGAGGTTGACAACTGCGGTCAGAGGAGACTTTGTTCTCGGGGGATTCACAGGAGTGGATATACAACTTGGCAGTTCGCCCCTGGGGTTACATACAAGGACAATGCTCGGCCAATTAGACAAGAAAGACAGGGAAGGCAGCATCTTGAACAAAACGATCGACAACATCGTCATTAAATTTGGGCAGGCTCAATGTCGCGATGTCCGCGATCGTGTCTTTGGGCTGCTTGGCCTCGCAAAAATGCAGGAGGATGGTCGCGGCCTTAGGATTATGGCAAACTATTCAGCGACGACCGTCAATCTATTTGTCCGACTGCTCAGTAACATGCCATATACCCTGGGGTTGGAGCATGCGCTATGCATCTTCAATATCCTAAAATTGCACCATGTCGATGTTAGTGCATGGGACATCGGTATTCCAGACACAATCTGTAACCTCGTTTTCGAAGTCGGGCTCACGCATCTTGGACACATCCGACATGTTAGCGAGTCTTGTCCATTGTTATGTGATTGGTGCAAAATGTGGAACAAGAGGAATCAGCACACGCCCTTTGAATTGGGTGAGCACCTTCGACAAGAACTGCGCGACAAGACCATTACTGAGTTCATGGTGGGGGAGACACAATCTAGTCTGGCCGCCCATAACTGCGGCCCTCTGCTGTCCCTGGGGCCCTATGACAGCTGCGTGACCGCGAGGAAGCTCAATGAAGGGGACGAAATGTTTCTTATGGAGGGAACCAATATAGTGCTGATTGAACACAAGTCAAACCCAGAACATGAGTCGCATGAGCCTGTCGCGCTATTCACGCGAGGAGTACTCGCACACACAAAAAGGGAAGAGAGTATCTTACAAGCAGCAATGCTGCTTGATAGCTGTTTACCGTCTTTATCTGCTCCAACGGAGGTCCGTTTACAGAAGGCACGCTTCGAGCGTCCCATGTACCCATTTGAAGTCATTCATGAGGAGCTCACCCTGCGGCAAATTATGTTCATTTTGACGCAGGCTGCACAGCATAGTAGCTATTATGATTGAAGATTGGCCGACTAGGAATCTATGGTGTACCTCAATGTGATAGTATTGAACCTTACTACGTGATTTTGTCATCACCACCGTCGGTGGACTGTAGACTGAACCATCGACATTCAGATGGTTACCCGAGGTAACAACAGCTCAACCCTATAATGTAAGAATAATCTCGACCACACACCACACACCACATAAAACCCTGCCACTCTTTTCATCCAACACAATGATATCAGCGATCGCGCCCGAGTGGGGTTTAGCACGATTTAGCGCGCTCACCCTGGTATGAGCAGTGATATAAACCAGGCCATCCCCAACCCCCGACCTAGAATCCTTTCACTTCACGCTCCCAGAATGTCCTCATGTAACTTAATCCCAGCCACATCCCTCCCCATAAATACATACTAACACAGCATAATAGTATTCTACACAAATGTCGACCGGGCTGCAAAACACTACCAAATCCCCCACAGCCTTACCTCAGAGAGAACAGTCGAAATACTACACGATCACCGCCTATTGGCTGGGCAGATCTGGCCGTCAATGACGGTCAAAGTTATAGATAGCAGTGCCACCGCGACTACGGTCGTTGTTGAATCTGCTACCTCTCAGTTCAAAGCCACGTTTACCAGTTTTGAGAGCGGTGTCTCCTTACAGGAGGAAGCGGTTATGGGGTTTGGTGTTCAAATTCAGTGGACTGTGGTAGATCGTTTCATTCATAGTGCCTCTCAGTTGGTTGGCGAGGGTTTGCATTCGAATGCAGTTTTAGAGGAAAATGTCCGCTTCTCGTGTCTCAGGGTTGTGGATCGGTTTTTGAACTTTGCGGATGATTTTAATCCGAAGACGAAGTGTCTTAGTGAGTTGTTGGAAAAGGTAGCTAGTGGGGAGATATCGATGAGGGATATTAGAGTCATTGATAGAGGTTATGGCGATACTGGGAGGCTTAAAGGCGAGTAGTCATTTTAATATGTTAGGGTTAATCTTCACCTGGTCACGAGACTCCTTCGTGGATGGACTTCACCATCTATGTAAAATAGACAATATACAGTAGCCGGTGTGGCAATGACAGCACCGATAAATGTGTAAAAGAAATCAAGAATAATACTCCCCGGCCACAAGCCTATACTCCACCATCTCAGGATACATAACCAGAATCGCCCTTCTCGCCTCCTCTACCTGTCCACCATCCACTACCAGCCCCTCATCCCAGAAAAAACCGATCTGATGATACACCCAGAACCTACACCCTGTCCCGCCTCGTTAAACTCATAGAGATGCCGTTTCTCCCTCGCAATCATATTGGTAAAGTCTCTGACCTTCAGACTTCCCCGGACATCAAGTCGTACGACTTTAATTGCCGTGCCTAGGCGGGTATCATCCACGTGGCTGACGATGAGGATTCCCTTAGAGCTGCCGGGATCAACCGTAGCTGGGACAATGTAGGAGGGCGTCATGTCGAGGCGGACGTAGTCTCTTTCACTGATGGAGAGGTAGATGCTCCAGTGGTTGCCACCTTGGGGGAGGGGCTCATGGGCGACGGCGGTGGGGGATGTGATGGGCAAGTTGAGAATTGACTCTTTTTCTCGCGGGGATGTATTGGATGGGGGTGAATGGAGGCTGTTGGGTATTCATTTTGTGGGATTCGGTATTTCTAGTGTTTATGGATGATTTGGTGTTGAGCGGTACAGCGGTAGTACTACTACCCACTACAGATATGTGTGAATCCCGGAGAAGGTTCACAGGATCTGAATAGTCAGGTCAAGGTAGCCTGGGCGTTTGTGAGGGAGGACTCGAAAGTGACGTGCGGTGGATCGCAAGGCTGTCATCTGCTCTACCCGTCGCGTAGTAGTTATTGGTGCGCGGCCTAGTGCTCTATACAATGAAATTTTTTTTTCTAGCATTTAGGATATGGAGAACGCGATGTAAGGATGTTGTTTTCAAATTTCAGATTCATATCTAGAATTGCTAGCTTATTTTGATCTGCGGCTTGGCGGCAGGAAGCCAACCAATACACCACGGCGAAAATCGCTAGGGTAAAAACTGAATTGAACACTATTTATTTCAATAAATGGTGGGACTCAAAAGAGAGCACAGTAAAGAGAAAGGAAAAACAAAAAAGAAAGACCAATCAAGTTCTAAGCGCCATTGGCGCTGCTGGGAATCGAACCCAGGTCTGCTCGGGATTAAACCACAACGAGCTGTACTGACCACTATACTACAGCACCTTGAATTGGTGATAGGCAGCTCTGCTTACTGATATATAAGGCAAAGGTTCTAGCAAGTTTAACCCTTCCATTTTGCATCCATCAATATCGCGACAATCTTCCAGGGATGCTGAAGAAATCTGGGGTATAGGGATATTGTATTCATTCTCGTATTAAGGTAGGTCTGTTTTGCCAAGCACGGATAGTATCCGCCTTATATACTCAGGGAAATACCAGTATGCGAATTGAGGTCCTTTGCTATTCACTAGACATACTAAAATATATATTCCGACTGGCGGCTACCCCTTACGATATTGATCTTCAAGTCTCAACACAGGATCTTCGAAGCGCAAACTCAACCCTGGCTCACTGAACGTTAGGCGGTGCAACCCCCCAATGATATATCCCATTAGGGTTATTTTTATCAAGATCAGACCCAGCCAAGATGAAGCCGTAGAACCGACGAATCGGGCCGCCGTGAGTCATGTCAACCACGACATCATTGGCTAGAACCACCGACTTGCAGATACGAAAGGATGTATAATGGATAGGTGCCGACAAGACAAGTCAATTTAAAAGGACTAGAAAGTGCACCCTTTCTATTCTTCCGTGAAGTAATATAATCCTAACCAATACCGCACAAAACGGATACATTCTCCCCCAACGAACATAAACGAAAACCCAAGAAAATCGACGGGCGAGATGCCAATACACATTGAACCCATCACCCAAGCCGACATCCCACGCATGGTCGACATCCAACAAACAGCAATGGCAGCCAGTGCTTTCTTCCGCAGCACAGGTGACGTGCCGAACATCGACGGAACCCCGGAAGAGGTATCGGCATCACCCTGTAGGACAAACAAAATATCCCGAGTCTTGGATAGCTGGGAGAAAGACCCCACCTGCTATTTTCTCAAGGCTGTTGACGAGGACTCCTGTGAGATGGTTGCGTTTGCCAAGTGGCATGTTTACCATGGAGAAGAGGGACTGAAGGAATGGCGCGCTTCTGTGAGGACGGATGAGGGTATGAAGGTTCCACTTGGGGCAAATGAGGAAGGGTTTCGGTTTTGTAAGGGAAAATTACTGGAAAAAAGGAGAGTGTTCTTTGGTGAGGAGGGCAGGGAGCATTGTTGTAAGTTCTGTTTATTGCTGTTTCTAAAAGAGCATTGTATTAATTGTCGATGTAGTGCTGGCACTGCTAGCTACTGATCCTCGTTATGAGCGTCGTGGAGCAGCTTCTCTTCTGACGCAGTGGGGCTGTGACTTTGCCGATAGACTTGGAATTGAGTGTTATGTCGAGTCCTCGAAGAAGGGATACCCAGTATACAAGAGAAAGGGGTTCGAGGAGATATCTTCCCAAGAAGACGAGAATGTTATTCATTTCGACGCTAGCAGATTTACAGGCAGGGGAGGCAATGATGGTGACTGGGTTAATTTGGTCTGCATGGTGCGAAAGCCAAGGAAGAGCGTATGCTAGGTTATTACCGAGCTCAGAAACAGGTTAACCGATAAAGAAAAGTGGTCTACCTAATAACGACATCCAAAACAACCGACTTCCGCTCTTCAACCACAACCCTAATTCCCTCCCTCAACACCTCATCCAACTCTCCCACACTACGCACCCTCTTCGTCCACAAATTACCATTAGCAGCAGCCTTCGCCACCTCCCCATAATCCGGCCCATCCTCCACCAGCGAGATACCAAGATCCCTATTCGACAATCCGGCAGCCACACCGCTAGGATGCACATCGGCCAAACACTGCCTCGTAGCATTCCAACCCCCGTTATTCAAGATAACAGTCAAGAAAGGCGTCTGATACCGATGCGCAGCCCAGTAAACTGCCGTAGGCACGGAGAAAACAAAGCTCCCATCGCCGATGATGTTACAAATGAAGGGTGTTTTGGTGGTTTCGTTCAGGTGGAGATTAGGTCGATCGGAGATATCGTACCGGGCTGTTGCGAGTGAAGCGCCGATGGCTGCGCCGCCGGACCAGCCCAGTCCGCTGCCTCCTTTTGTAAGGTGGGATCCGGGACGGGTGAGTTGGAGCTGTTCCGTCATGGGGACTTGGTTGGTGACCGAGTCTGTGATGTAGATTGTGTCCTGTGGGACGGAGGCGCGGATGCGGCTACATAGGTAGTCGACCGTGCAGGGCTCATTAGGAGTTGAGAGGGGTGCAGTGGCGCGGGCGTCGATGCGGGCTTTCCCTTCCTTGTGGGTAGTTAGGAGATCTTGGGCTCGGGAGGTCCAGGCTTCTTGGAGGGCTGGGAGCCGCGGGGAGCTGGTTATGTGCGCGTTTAGTTGAGTTAGGGCTGATGTTGTGTCGGCGTGGAAGGTGGCGGAGGCGCCGATGTCGAACATGTTCATGCGTTCTTTGCGCGGGTCCAGGTCGATGTGGTAGATTTCTGCGCTTGGGGAGGGGTGCACTCGTCGTGGGATCCAAGGGACGTCGGCGTCTAGGACAAGAATTACGTCGGCGGATTGGATGGCCGGTGCGGCGCCTGTGCTGCGGGTTAGGCAGGCTGGGTGGGTTGCCGGGAAGCAGACCTCCCGGAGCTCGGAGTCGAAGACTCGGAGGCCTTGGACTGTGTCCGCCAGGGTAATTAGTTGTTGGACTGCGCGGTGGTTTCGGCCTAGATACCCTGTGATCACGAGAGGGGATTTTGCGTCCAACAGTGCGTTACCGATCATCTCCACTGCTTCGGGAGAGAGGGATCCCAAGTGACAGGATGGGACGGGCTTTGGCCGGGGCTCCACTGAGGGGATGGGGGTAGCTAGGATCTCCCGAGTTGCAGTGAGATACACTGGACCTGGGGAGCCGGTCGTGGCCATCAGGACGGCGCGATGCACCAGACTCCCAACATTATGCGGGGACTTGATCTCCGCGCTAAAGCGGCTATAGGGTGCCACGATGGCCGCCTGATCGCGAATATCCTGGTACCACTGGACATGTTCCGAGCGAGAACCTGGAGCCTCACCCAACAGCGTGGACGGGGCGACACCGGCGAAGACTACGACAGGGGCACGTCCGCTAGATGCGTTGTGCAGACCCTGGCCCAGGGCAGCGGTCCCCACGTCCACGTGGGCAATCACACATGCCGGTTTGTGACTGATCCTAGCGTAGCCATCTGCAGCTGACATGGCTACGAACTGGGTGATCGATCAGTGGGGTTCCATGTGTTGATCCTGGTGGAGGAAACGGGTGACTGACCTCGTGTTGGAACAGGATCATCTTGGGATACTGACGAGTGGGGTCATTTTGGCGACGGATATAGGCTTCAATGATACTAGGGTGATCGGAGCCAAGTACGGTGAAGAGGTAGTCGACACCGGCCTGTCATGATTTAGATTCTATTCATTCGTCAAAGAGAACGAGGGATAGGCTGTACTTCCGCCAGAGCCTCCAGAAACGCATCCGCCACGATAGGGCTTCCCACAGTACTTTCATCGGCCATTTTGTCGCTACTACCTAGAATAGACCGAGCTGAGGTGAGTATATCTGTGACAATTCTTTAGTTTCGTCGCTTTATGCCAGTCACTGCGAGTGTTAGGGTTGTCAGAGTGTGTACCGTTGCAGTAACAGGGATTGTCGACAGACGGGAAGAGAGCAATCAATATTCGGAAGTCCACCGGAGTACTACCTCACTAGGAGTATCACGCCATGACCACTTAATTAATGTTTCATTCTCCGTCCTCCTACTCGACCAAGATCCCTGCCAGTGCAATTAAGCTAATTTAGGGCGCGCCGTGAGTGGGTCGTGGCCCACCGAAGCCGAGTGGTACCCGCAGAGAGAGAGAAAAATAAGAAAAAAGAAGCCTTGCGAAGCCCTAGAAAGTGAGTAATATGCCGTGGCATGATGACCATCAGGCACCAACCTACCCGAATTCCACCATCAACGTGCTCTGTAATTGTAGATCTCTAATTTTATTTCATATTTTCTGGAGAAAGTAAAATTCATATCACGAATACGCCCGCTCACTACGCATGACAATATCCGTCTTCATAACAATCTGACCCTTGGCAATAGGCCCCTGACTACCCATACTCTCGGCATCAGCCTCCCCATAGTAATCCTCATCTCTATGCCCACCGGTCCGAATCCCGGACTGAGACCCAAGCCGACTCATCCGGTAACTCGGTCTCGTCTTTTTTGAGCCATTCGACAATGACACAAACCAAGTAGGAATAAGCCTTTGGATCGGATGCTTCAAAAATGGCAGACAGGCACAGATAATCCCCGTACTAGCCTCGATAGCACTCCACATCAGCGCATCGAAAGATCCCCATGTTGGATCATTTGTCTTTGTACTTTCAGCCATGGCCGACATGCGAACGATACTCGTTATGCAGACGAAGAGGCCCATGCAGAAGACAATCATCACCCCTATTTTGCGGATACGGTCGAGCTGTAGCCGTGCCAGGACGGGAAGTGGCATTAAGCACACCCAGATGTCCATGGCGGTGTTGTAGCCCGCCCAGGACCAGCGGAATTCGGCGTTTTTGACACATTTTTTAGGGATGTCCTTGTGCCAGCTTGCGTGGACGGGGATGCATTGGAAGATTGTAGCGATGACGAACCCGAAGGTACCTGATAGCACGAGGGCGATGGTGATCCAGCACACGAGACGGAATTTGCGGGTTGGGAAGAGGCGGAGGTAGAAAGCGAGGAAGGATAACTTGTTCAGGCACAGGACGAGTTTGTAGAGGATCTGGAAGAGCCAGAAGAACTACCCAGTCATGCAAGGTTAGTTGGTACCACTGTTTAGTATCTCAAGGAATCGCACACCTTCAATGCGAGGACTCGGTTGCCTCCTGTTCGAGCCACGTCGGCGCGGTGGCGACCGAAGGCGTAGTGGCATGCTGAGAAAAACGGCCATATTTAGATTTTATGCAGATAGTAACGATCAGAGAAAGCATACCCAAGTCGCCCATGACTGTATTCACGATTTGTATAGCCTGTTACATTTGTTAGTATAATTGAACAGCACTAGTCAACGCATGATATACCATGGAGAAAGAGATGATCGCGTCATCTGTAGCGATTTTGCTTTTCATGTAAACCTTCCATACTATTCGGTAGGCCACTAATATGAAAGCAATCACCGTCAAAACAGCGGTGACCTTGACAAATAAGGGACCTTTATTTGGGACATCAGAGGGACTTAACACCATGGCTTCCCTCGTACAACTGTCACGGTACCCTACACAGAGAATGGACGAACGAATAGAAACAGATCATCAGACAAAAAGAAAATGAAAGAAACGAGAGTGAAAGGGGACTTAGGGAATGTAATCGTCAGCCGGCTGGATGGAAAAAGTCTCAAAAACGATCATGATCCGAGTCTTGTGGAAGGATTTCTGCTCCTTATACGCAGTACTACAGTACCTAGCAATACATTGGTGCTAGGCCTGGCCGCACCCTGTACACTCGCTGGGCTTATTCGCAGGCAAACCACGCTGCAGGATCCGCTAACCGAGAGCCCAATATGACCTCCAGCTCCGTCGATGGTTGGTATGTCCAATCCCTGCACGCATGGTCCTCGGGCAGAATTGGTCCGTGGTGATTGATGACAAGAATTTCCACTGGTAGGAAGTTGCGGTTCTTGGCACACTGGTCATAACCCACTCTCCCACTGCAAACACCAGAAATTAACCACATCGGTACTTGAGCAGGGGGTTTGAACATGATTCATGGTGTCACTGTCAACCGCTGGAGCCGTGCTGTGCATCGAGAACGGTCTTATGCGTAGGAGCATCGGCGTGGGTCGTTGCTCTTTAGTTTGGTATCCGGTCCGTTCCTAGTGAAAAGGATCCACCCGGTGGGATCTCGATCGATTCCCCGGACCAATTAGGGCTGTCAGTTGTTATTCCCTGAGCTCGGTCAAACCTTGTTATGGCTAAGCAAATGGAAAGGCTTGCGAGGCTTGCATGGAGAATCCGCACTAAGGGCTAATGTGAGACTAAACAAATTGCGCTACACACCAATCACTACGCTGTAAAGATAGATACGTAACCATTAATTGAATATCCCGTATTGTAGATTAAATTAAATGAAAGCAGCACATTAGCGCCGGTCAGTATCGGCACAATGCGCCCTCATACGATCCAGCATCTCCTACAGCTGAAACCGAAAGTCTGGGTGCGCATCTCCGAGATCCTGAGCACTTTCCGGTGTCCACTCCTTCTCGGGCTGGCTGTCGCGACGGCGGTTCTCTGCGCGCAACCCGAAATAGTACACCATGCTCGCCACTCCGGCCATGACTGCAAATCCTAACCCAACGCCGAATCCCACCGGGTATTTGGGGGACTGGCTGGTGATAAACACGTTCCCGGACACAAAGGCACCGCAATTGCCAAATGCTGGAAGCAGGCCCATACCCACGCTGCGCTTTACTCCTTTGCCGAGGTTAATACACAACCAAACCACCGTGATTGACATCATGATGAAAGCGCCGGAAGCCACAAAGAACATGCCCATATAGCGGACACCCGCTGGCAGATAGTGCGCCAGTTGGACACTCCAACCAATAATGATCAGAACCGAGCCGAAAAGAGTGAATAGGAAGCGGTGTCGTAGATGATCACTCAACCAGGCGCTGGAAAGCGTCAACACAAATGCGACCGCATAGATAGGAATGCCATGCGCCTGCGCGGAGCGGGCGGTCCAGCCAAGGTCCTTGAGGATGGTGGGCTGGAATGCTACGAGAGAACTGGCGCTTTCTTCGGCGCCGATGTAGGCCAGGACGCTGTTACACGCATCAGTTGGTCACACTTTAAAGCACAGCGAGAGAGGAATGGGGATTACCATATCCATATCTTCCAGTCGGCAGCCATACTGAGTACCCGTTTGAAGGAAATGGGGTCGTTGCGGACACCACCACCATCGGCCTCCAGGCGAGCCAGCAGTAACGTCTTCTCCTCGGGCGTCAAGAAATTCGCGTCTTCTGGGAAAGGGACGACAATCCAATAACAAATGATGCTAATACCCATGGTGATGATAGCTTCGATCAAGAAGAGCCTAGAAAGTCAGACGAGAATATTCAGCGAGAGAAGAGAGCCTACCATCGCCACCCTGCGTATCCGCTGAGTTCCAACCCCGTCAAGAGACTCGAGAAAAGCTGTATATCGAGTCAGCAGTCATCAGCGCGAATATTATCACTTAGAGCTAACCCCATTTATTGCGCCAGCTGCCATATTGGCACTGAAGAAAACTGCATAGCGGCGCAGAAACTCATCCCGCTTATAGTAGCTCCCGATCAAATATGCGCAGCCTAAGCATGACTCTTTATCAGTATTTATTCATCTGAGGGATTGTTTGGGAGGATCTACGGACCAGGAACAAACCCTGCTTCACACATCCCCATAAAAAATCGGCACGCGATCAGCCCTGTTGCAGTCTTGGTCAAGCCCTGACCCATCACAAATAGCCCTACCGAACGATCTCCCATTAGCACACTCCCAGTTGAAGCACAGAAATGCGGTCTCACCCCAAGTGAACATGTAAAGAACCAGCATTCTAGGACCGAACTTCTTCACCAGTAGATTGGCGGGCACTCCGAAGATCACGTATGCGACGGTGAACATTGTAACGGCGACATTGTAATCATTTCCGACCAAATGCAGCTCTTTGACCATTCCAGCAATCTTGGCATTTCTGCGTTACAAGCTCAGCGTTAGTCCTGGACTACCAGCAATTTTTGAGCAGGAGCAGATAACTCACCCGATATTCGATCGGTCCATGAACGACACCAGGAACAGAAACCATAGCGCAGGGATGATCCGCCAGTCCAACTTCCGTAACAACTTCTTCTCCAAGGCTGGATCGAAGTCGTTGCTCAAGGATTCTGCGACCCGGGGCTCGATATCTCGTTTCTCCATCGTCATGTATAATCTAGAGTATTATTCAGAAATGGGCGGAAGAAGTTGCACAGCACGATGCGAGGCACCCCTGATTTTGTATAAGGAAAAAGTGTCTTCTAGCTCGGGATTTCCGAAGGGCACAGGAGTTAGTAACTAACTAGAATATGCAAGTAGCCCAATCTCCGTGGGAATCAAACAAATAATCCCTGCGCAGGCGAATGTCCTTTAATGGTGGGATGTGGCACGGGTATCATTGCCTATACACCATTATCTTAGGGCGCCCCACCAGAGTCTCCGTGGACGCACCTTGTGGACCCTCGAGGCCAGTCTGGAGCGCAGGCCATATATTAACCTGAACTCACACCGTGTTCGGCTCCACCACCTCGGCCTCTAACCTCGTGCGGATTCTCATCCCTGCATTCCAGCAGTAGCGGTTTCAAACCGCATCCTCCGGAGAATACCCGGCATTGCCCGTTCTTTATAGCCACAACCAGACTCGGGTTATATTAACCGAGCAGCTGCTGACAATGCAACTATCTACCACCGATCAGGGCTGATTCTTGATCAGATACAGGACTATACCTACTGCAATTTTGTGTTACTCTCTTAACATATGCTCAGTCGCCCATCTTGTTATTATATAAGTGGGGCGCTGAATCCTTACCTAGACTGGCCGCCCAGCTACGATTTTGTGATGCTATTAGCAGCTATAGCCCCATGTGGTGCATCAAATTGTCTCAATAGTACTTGCCAGACGGCCTTGAAATCGACATAGATAACATCAGGGCATAGCTGTAAACCTACACTAGGGCTACCTGGAGTCTTACATAACCCCAGGCTGGTGTACAAAACTATTAGTTCCCCGAAATAGTTCGGGGATTAGGATTCCATTGGTACTTGAATGGACGCATCCAAGGTATCCCGATTTTAGTCCTTCCTGCTCATCCGAACTGTAACACGGCCAAGCCTCGCACTTTATGGATCCCATGGTCCCTATTGAAGGATTATCGATGCATAAGCCCACGCCGGCACCCTTGTTATACCGCAGGATGCATGTACAGAATCAACATGGCTTAAGTGCAGAGCGAGCTTGCGGTTGCACATGGCGAATGTATAAGTACTCACATGCAGGCCAGATGCTGCTCAACCTGGCGATGGTCACTCATATCACTTTCTCTAGATCTTCTCTATTGATCAATCCAGGAAGATGACTTTGAGTACAGAATCATCCCAGCTGCCATGGGCTATCGGCAATATCGTTCAACAAGTCCATGGAATTCCAATTTGGGGTACCGTCTTATCCATATCGGTACTTATAGTGTTGGTACGTATTCCCTTCATCCTAGTCTTGCGTTGCTAGAGCAATTCTAATGGCTATCGCATGGCATCCACTAACTTCACTATTTAGCACTATGCAATCTACGCAGTCTACAACATTACATTTCATCCGCTTGCAAAATACCCCGGACCGAAAGTGGCAGCGATGACCCGCCTAGTGTATACCTCTCACTTACTCTCCGGCAGACTCGTTGATTTCCTCCACCAGACACATCAGAAATACGGAGCAGTAGTGCGAGTCGCCCCCAACGAAGTCATTTTCACTTCGAGCCAGGCATGGAACGACATATATAACGTTCGGCAGGGCGCGCCAGAGATGAGCAAAGATACACCATTATACCAAGGTTTGGGAACTCCCCCTACGATCGCCGAAGCAGGGCACGATCTTCATCGCCGGTATCGCCGTCTACTTGCAAAAGGGTTCTCGGAGGCTGGCTTACGGGAGCAGGAGCCCGTTATACAGCAGAAGATCTCCGCGTTAATCAAACAACTCCATGCTGCGACAGCACAAGGCACTACGCCGGAGATGACATCGTGGTTCAACGTGGGTTATCTCTCTCTCTCTCTCTCTCTTTTTCTCTCTTCTGATCTTGGTTGTGTAGTTGCTTACTCTTTCCAGTTCTTCACGTTTGACCTGATTTCAGAGCTTACCTTTGGCGAATCTTTCAAATGTCTAGAGAACGGCCGGTTTCACCCGTGGATACTCATGGTCACTCAGTCCATAAAGTTCAGAGCCATTATTCAAGCGCTAGGATACTATCCGTTACTATTCAAACTCTTCATGGGATTGATCCCGAAGTCCTACCAGGAGGCATTCAGGGACCATCAGAAACTCACTTCAGAAAATGTTCAGCGTCGAATAGACAAGAACATCGACTATACCGACCTAGCCTCGAATCTTATAGATCCGAAACACAATCTCGAAAGGTATGAGATCGACGGCAACTGCGCCGTACTTATTGTCGCTGGAAGTGAAACCACCACTACTGCCCTTAGTGCGACTATGTATTATCTGACCCAAAACCCCGAAGCAAAGGCGAAGGTGATCAAAGAGGTTCGAAGCTCCTTCTCCAGTGCAGAGGAAATTACCGCGATCAGCGTCAACCAACTCAAGTATCTACCGGCGTGCTTCAATGAAGCTATGCGAAAACTTCCCCCCGCGCCAGCTGTGTTTACCCGCCGTGTCCCCAGGGAGGGGGCTTATATTGCAGGAAATTGGATCCCGGGAGGTACGCACGTTGGTATGTGCCATTTTGCTACGAATAATTCGAGCCTCAACTTCAAGGATCCCGAGAAATACATCCCCGAAAGATGGTTGGGTGATCCTGAGTATGAAGATGATGCTCGCGCTGCAATGCAGGTATTCAGTGTCGGACCGCGGAATTGCATTGGGCAGAACCTTGCAAGATTGGAGTTGCGCCTTTTGTTATCCCGTGTTATATGGGAGTTTGACTGGGAGCTGGACTCTGCCTCGGTGGATTGGGATAAGGACATGCCGGTCTATCTTAGTTGGGGTATGAAGCCATTAAAATTTCATTTTACGCCTGTGGTTCTCTAGTCTGTCGGTGGTGAGGATGGTATTTGAAATTCTAGTACAATTACGTGGATTAATTGTGATGAACTTGTTGTATTGTCCAGCGAAGAAGGCATTAGTATAAGAACGTGGCCATTGCAGTGAGTCATGTCAAAACTAACTGCTCGTAACTGGTAATACAGGTTTCCACATTCTTTATAAGACGGTCGAATAAACTCTCAGCATTTTACATTTTTGCGTTAGCGAAATAAAATGTCTCCACCTACGAGTAGAGCCATAGCTGCACTCTATACCTATATGGAAAGCTGGGTAAACGTGGAGACTAGTGACTGTTGGATACTCTACACCCGACTTTCGTCCACCAATCCGACTCTGCAGGCAAATCCTATGTTACTCTGTAAAGTCCAGAACGATCAGACAGTTTTGATCAAGCCCAAAGCCTTCGTTACCCGAGTGGCAGTTGATATCTGGACCAGCTATCGGACATAAATACGAATGGTATGCTACCCGCTTTCACCCACACTACATTGAGTACTTTTTCTAACACACTGTGTCGATAACCCTGTGCCACGTCTGCAAATGTTGTGTAATCTGCTGGCGTAATCGTCCCCTCATGGGTGACATGATCACCTTCGCATCCCCGTTTGAATAGTATGATGGCTGAGCACCTGAACGATGTTGGAAATAATGAAAGACGGATCCCTTCCCGGCGAGCAAACTGAAGAGCGCACTGGACGAGCTGGGCAATGGACGCACGAGAGTATGAAGGGTTGTAATGGATGAATGGCTCTAGACTGACTCGAGGGCCCGGGAACACACTGCACTTTTCCGGTGCTGGCAGGATCAAGGAACATGGCCTGATTGGTTTGCAGAGGTAGCACTTCTGTGGGATATCCTTGCTCTTATGCCATTGAGAGGCACCTATCCAAGGGAGGCGCGCGTACACGGAAGTACTATGAAGGCTTGGATGGTGGTACAGATGCAATGAGATATGTGATCATATCACAGGAAATAAGGAAAGATAGGATAGGAAAATCCGGAAAGCAATAGCAGTCGCGAGGCATCATAGGCATGCTTGTCATGTCTACCTGAGCTATAATGATCCGGCCGGTCCCCCTCAACAGTTGACGGACAGGTGTCCCCAACAACGTGGTTGATTTTGATACTGACCGTATGGACCGAAAAGTGGTAATACGATTCCAGACGTTAAATATCTGTTTGTACATGCCACTGCAGTCAATATCAGCCACTTGGATTGATGAGGCTTGAGGTGTTGGACAAACTCTGCTAAGTACCTCCATTTACATCGACGATGCTGCAGTCTAGTTAGCATTGGATTTCATGGGAGATATACGCCAATACCCCATCAAGGGTCCCGGGATGAGATTCGAAGAATATATGGAGAGTTTGCGAAATCAGCCATTTAGAGTATTTGGATTCCATGCTGGGCCACTGAACTGGGGAGTCAACTGCTTATTACTACTAGTAGTTTTCTAGCTGAATACGCAGGGGGCCTAGTATCTTCTTATCGAGGGCCCAGAGAGGAGTAGATATGGAAGAGGTTTGTATAAGAGGAATTGATAATTCCTGGGGAGTATCTAGTTAAAAGCCCTGCTTTGGATTGTTTCGGTGTTGTTTGATATTCTTCTGAGCTTCTCGGGATCCTCAATCTTGCTTCAAGGGGCTGCGTGGTAACAACCAGTCATCCCACTCAACCGCCTCCAACGCAATAACTATGCACCACCATGAAGGTCCATGTAGACTGAATGAAGTCCCAAACAAAAAAAAAAAAAAACATACAACAGGAGGGATTCGCTGGTGGTCACCCACCCAACTACTAACCTCCCGGCGTGTGGCTTAAGTACGGCTGAGCGGACGGGAAGCCCTGTTCTCCACACCCTATGGTCGTATGTACTTTTCTTTTACTTTTAGAAAATGATATAGAGATAATTGGATAGGATTAATTATCCTGCACCAGCATTCCGGTCTCTGATGGCGTATGGACCATAGATGGCCTGCCGGATCAGGCCACTGAGCACTCTGCATAAACCTGCTGAAGTAAGACTAGTACTGATAACTAAGTGGCCGATCTGAGGCTCGTATTCATGCCTAAGGCGTCTTAATTGTTGTCTATTACTGAAGCTCCTAGAGCATTCTACGTTTATAGTAGAACCTGACAAGCCTTTGGCCTTGTGACAATCCATGTCGTAATGTTCAAGGACGATGAGTGTAGCTTTATAATTCTGCAGAATTTCTATAGATATCGATATTTTGTACTTCAATATTATATATCCTTGGTCAGTTATATTATCCCAAGAGAATCTACTCAAAAACGCGCCATCTCTCGTCCATCGACCCAGTCCATGAACCAAGCCAGAACCATCATGAACTTTCGTTTCCAAGATCGAGTCCAGAAAAAAGTACCCGAACGCCAGCTTAACCAGGCTCCATACCCAGTGTATTCGTGGCCACGCTTGCCCATGATCACTCCAACACTGGCGCCAGTGTACGTGACCAATGGACGCTGATGATATGTGAACGGCTCGATGGTTTGACCGGACGCCGCACTATTGAGAGCACGAGCCAGATACGTGGCTTTCTGGACAGCGACCTCAGCTGTAGTGGGCAGACTCGCATTGTCAATGTCAGCAGCATCGCCGATCGCGTAAGCGTCAGGAACGATTGTTCCATTGGTGCCAACAACACACAGACGGTCGTCAGTTAGAATGCGTTTCAGGCCCGGACTAGATTTCATCACATTCAGTTGGTCAACTAAAGGCCGCTGTTTGTTCCCGGTGGCCCAGATTAAGAGACCATAGCCTAGTGTGCCATCTTCACGCGTCTCAATTGTCTCCTCCGTAACGTTGACAATATGTGAATTGACTTTGATCTCCACCTTATGCTTTTGGAGCGCCTTTTGGGCGTATTCCGAGAGTTTGCGGTCAAACGGAGCTAGGATATTCGGTGCCACATCGTGGACCGTCACCGACGCCTTTCCTCGGAGGTGCGGATACAAATTCAGCAAATCGCCCTCGAAGAGATCGGTCCGCCGCCGACAATAGCAGTATGCAGAAGCTTCCGCTGTTGATCCTCCCCGATGGTGGGTAGCGAAGCAATCTCGAGGTTTTCATTGATTTTGTCACGGATGGCGTTGGCGTCGTTCACATTCTTCACCATAAAGGCATGCTCATCAACCCCTGGAGTATTGAAGGTGTTGGTCGAGCAGCCGGGAGCAATCACAATCTTGTCATACGAAAGCTCGAATCGCAAGTTTTTGAGAGAATCAAATGCAGGTTGACATATCTTCAAAACGAATATCGCATGCAGAGACCTTGACATATTGCACGTCTAGGTGCTTGCGTCGAATAGACTCCTGAGCCAGTTGCGAGTTAAACAGGCCACAAGCTGCACTGGCCAGAAGTGGAGTGATGGACGAGGTAGCCTCGGGTGATACCACCACGACGTGAGAGTCCCGGTATTAGCGAGTGCGCCAAGTTATATCCTCCCCAACCACTTCCGATGATTGCGATTGTTGGCTTGGACATGTCTCCGGTTTCTGCTTGACACCCCGGCCAGGAATAGGGCGACAATTGTCTACGATCAATCAACCTCTTTTGCTCATGGGTTTGTCAATTTCGAGCAATTTCACCAAATTTATCATTGGCTCAAAAGCGATAAGAGTGAGACTAATCTTGGTTCACTCAATGACGTTAATTCTCACCGTTCTCTTCAAGTTTAAGTTCTGTCCGTACTGAGAGTTCAAGGATCGGCGGTACCCGTCGATTTAATAGGTTCCGTGGAACGGAAGAACACAAAAGTGATAAGAAAGGTAGCATCAACAAGCTTTTGGCTGTCTGCCTGTGGAGCTTGTGCTGTTTATGCACTGATGTAACGTCATAGACTCTAACAATTTCTCCCCGACACCGGTCCCGCATAGCTGTTGCCTGGTTTAGGGCATAGCTGATCCGAATCCTTTCGCCCTCTTATGCCAGAATGGAATATAAAGAGTAGGAAATCAAGCACCTCAGTAATCTCCAGGCACAACCATTATCACTACCCTCTTAACTTAGACGACAACTACATAATTTTGCTTTCCGTACGTGGTCTCTCAGGAAAGTTCAGAAAGCAAGATGCCTTGGATACCACCAACGATCGGCCATCGCACAGTATCCATTCTAGGGGCCGGTGTGCTCGGTATACATCCAGTACTCTTGAGTAAGCAAGAAGACCCTGCTCATGTCATGTATAGGCCGTCGAATTGCCTGCGTCTGGGCGGCGGGAGGATATAATGTTGCACTTCGAGATCCAAATTTGGAACAGCGAAGCTCAGCTCTTCATTTCATTGACAACAATATCGCGAACTTTTATAAAACATTCGGGAACACAAATACCCGGATGGGTCAGTATGCTGCGTATCAGGACTTGGAACCTGCGGTCAAAGATGCCTGGTTTATCGTCGAGGCTGTTCCAGAAAAGCTCGATCTTAAGATCAGCACGTTTGCTGAACTAGTCGAGAAAGCCCCTAAAGACTGCATTTTGGCTTCAAATTCCTCTTCGTTCAAGTCGCGCTTGATAGCCGAGAAACTAAACGAAGAGGATAAAAGCCGTGTCTTGAATGTCCACTACACCATGCCCCCTGTTCGGGTTACCGAATTCATGACCAGTACCTTTACGGACCCTGCTATATTTCCTTTCATCGAGGAGAAGCACCGGGACGTAGGGTTGCTCCCTGCGACGGCACGCAAGGAATCCACTGGGTGTGTTTCTGACGCCTTATGAGACCTATAATGGTGTTATACTGACTCTCCTGTTAGTTTTATCATTAACCGTCTGTGGGCTGCGATGAAGCGAGAATCTTTGATGATTCTGGCAGAAGGAGTCACGGATGCACAGACGATCGACGATCTATTTGTAAGGAGCTCCCAATCATCTGGCATCCCCAGAGCGGAACGTTAATCGGACGCCATATAGACGGAGATGTTCGGAGCAAAAGCTGGCCCCTGTAGTCTGATGGATGGAGTGGGTCTGGACACCGTTGCTTTGATTGAAGAAAACTACATCAAGGAGCGAGGTCTGCCCAGCTACCCTGTCGAATGGTTGCGAAAGAACTATGTCAGCGAAGGCAAGCTCGGTGCGAAGAGTGGAAACGGCGGCCTGTATCCTGCGGGATACACCACAAAGAAGGGAGCTGCTAGCCAGCATGATAACCTGGCAGCCCCAACCTTGTATGTGCTCGACATAGGGGTAGGTGAGAATGTGACGAGCAATTTCTTATCCTCGGGAAAAATCTACGCTGCATCTGCCAATGGCGAGAACGTGCGAAAGCTGGCAGACAACCTTTCAATGCCGGATGGCATTGCTATTAGCGTGTCGCAGGATCGTATGTTCTGGAGCAATATGGGCAACCCACCTGCCAATGATGGAACTATCGAATCGGCGAAACTTGATGGGACTGATCGCAAGGTGATTGTCCCCGCGGGTGTGGTGCACACGCCCAAGCAGCTGGCTATCGACCATGTCAATAAAAAGGTATACTTTGCGGACAGAGAAGGCATGCGCATACACCGGGTCAATTTTAACGGAGACGGCCACGAGGTTTTGATTCAGACTGGGGATTTCAATGACCCTGCAGACAAAAGGGATCAAACAAAGCATGTAAGTCTCCCAGCACGAAGGCTAACCACCAATGTCCCTTTCCCGCTGATCTGGGACAGTGTGTCGGGATCGCCGTTGACCCTAAGCACGGCAAGTTCTACTGGACCCAAAAGGGCGCCAGCAAAGCAAAGCAAGGCCGAATCTTCCGTGCCAACATCCGTACTCCCGTGGGGGAAACCGCTGCCACCCGGTCGGATGTCGAACTGCTCCATGACAACCTGCCCGAGCCCATTGACCTAGAAATCGACCAGGACACTGAAATCCTCTACTGGACAGATCGTGGAGAATACCCGGCCGGCAACTCTGTTAATCGATCATATGTCGGCAGTACGGCCGATGTGAAGATATCCGCTCCACCTAAGTTTGACGTATTGACCCGCCACCTGCATGAGGTATGTTATCACCCGCGACATACGATTCATTTCGTTCACCACTGGTGGTGTATGGACAATTAACGTGGTATAGGCCATTGGGCTCTCCTTGGATACTGTGAACAAGCACATTTATTTTGCCGATATGGGCGGGTCGCTCTACCGCTCTGATCTTGAGGGTCATGATAAAACTGTTCTCTACAGTGGCAAGAATGCTTTCACCGGTCTTGCTTTGACTCACAACTAATCTACCTGCTATTCCTTTTCTCTTTTTGTATAAAGCATTAGTGCAACGTCTGTTTTTCGGGTTATTAAGAGTCAATTTTCTCAGCAAAGGATTAGAAGATCTTCGTTGTGTAGGCACCAATAAACGACCTTCCGTTAATAACATACGAGGGGCAAAAGAAAAGAAAAGATAAAAACCCCATTTCAATGTCGCCATCCCTGTGGTGACTCTATCTTCTGTCCAGCCGCCTGATGCGAAACCATTTACGAGAGATTCTATATGCGATAGCACCCAAAGGAGCTGCACGCATGCTCGTGAAGCTTCCAAAGATACCATAAAGGCAACCCAATAACATGTTTATGATGACTTAACAAAGTAAATAGTTGTTTCCTGGTTGCTCTGTTGATGTCGTAATATTCAGCAACAGTATTATTCTGTGGCAACATCCCCTAATATTGCTGGGACTCAAGACGGACAAACAGACACACACAACATTGATCATGTTTTGGCCCGATGTAGCACGCTGCACGACCACCATGTCACACAGCTGAAGGCTTGAATGGTACAAAGCCACTATTTCTCTCAACTGGCTCACTTGTTACACGCATGAAAACAGAAATACTCTAGAAGTCTTAAACCCTTCTTCGGAAGGCACAGGTAACACAATTGCTTAGACCTTGTCGAGATACTGAAGATACAGGAGCAGTAAGCGGTTGCTAACCATAGAGACAGTAATCTGGTATGGACTCAAATTCTTCCGAATGTTCTGAGTTCAGCAAGGTGACTTATTAACCTGCATTGCGCCTTTACTGTCATGCTGCTCGCGTTAGAACATCTTGGAATGGTTCATATGGACTTTGTACTGCCTATAATCTGCTAAGACGGCCTACCGTATCCAAAGAGATGTGCAATAGGTATTTGGACAGCGACACGCCGACACTCGACTATATACTATAGTAGTGATGAATTTCACGGACTGCTGTCCAACCAACCAGTCAACGATCCTCTTAAACGTGCCCAAAGAATTCATACTTTGAGCCTTTCTACGGAGGCCTCCTATGTTGCACCGGGGCGCGTAATATAGGGAACAGGATTGGTGGGCCGCCCCGCTGAGTTGCGGTTGCGGTATGGCTGGACTGTTGTGTACGATGACGGCTAGGCGAAGCATATCTGGCCCCCTCAGCTCGGCCGGGTAAGCTCCAGGTTCAATATTGCATTACTGACTATTCTACTCGATACCCTTCAATGTGTACTGGCATGCGTTTAGCTCGTGAATTATATAGTCAAGCTGCCACTCAGGCTTAGTTGCTCTAGAATCGGCTACCCTCATTCGTTGCTTCACAGGGAGATTCTATACCAGGACACCTCGCATACGTTGATTGGAACATGCCTCATGTGCCCCCCCGTGGCCTGAGAGACACCACATTTCCAATATCAATGAAAGATGCTATCCACGAAGAAGGCTGGTACTTTGCACAGGATTTTCAATTTATTGGTACTTCTGGTGTCGGGTACACAGGATTGCAGCCACGTCCGGATGTAGGATCTGAAACCTTTATTCACGCTGTGTTTTCGAGCTTTGTCAATGGCAGCATCCCCCAGGACACCAACTGCCATGATGGTGCTGATGATGGCCCTGGTGTTAGCTGCGCTGTCGATTTGCCCGGCAACTACTCAAACATGTATCACCTCCGAGTTCAAAATACGCGAGGCACAACTTGGAACGGCACGTTGATCGATACTGTTACTGGTGTCGAGACGCACATCGGGTCGTATACACTACCAACCGGCTCACTTGCTATTCCCAGGACCCAAGGTTGGGTTTGTTGAGTCGTGGCCTTTCAATAATGGATTGCCGGCGACCTGTGACACGCTTAGTCAAACTTCAGTGGTTTTTAGAGTACCCACAACTTCAACAGAAGGTGCCGGGCCTGGGGAATTGAAGAATGCATATGAGGTGTATGATTGTGCGGGCAAGCAAGACTTTAAGTCACAGAGGCTGTCGGATGGCGTTGAGGTCAAAGTTGGGTTTAAAAAGAATCAGCCTTTATCGGAAACAAATTTCACCATACCCTGGACCGTATCCAATGTGACAACATCTGGCCTTTCGGATCTGTCATTCCCTATGACAGTTAAAACAACTGACAGCGATGGAAAATATAAAATGTCGCAATCGTTTAATTTTGGCAAACTTTCTTACGGCGGGTCCCTGGTGTTCCAACCTTCCTCTCTCAAGACACATTTCAACTTTGACTATCTCAAAGCAGAGTTCCATAGTTTTGTTAATTGTACTACGACCGATGACCAAAACTGCAGGGCTTACAATCATGATTTATGGACTCGCTGCTCTGTTCTTTTCAAGGGAACTCTTCTCACCCCTACCACTTGACGGTCCACAATAGTGGAGGGACAACTTGGGTCGGCACTGTGACTAATATTACATCCGAGAGAAAGATTCATATTGGGTCTTACCAACGCCCTCCAGGAGGGGGTGGTATTACTGGTTTCCAAAATGGGTATGTAAAAATATGTCCGTTGTCTTTGGAAAGCCCATTACATCGGTTAATTCAGCTGGTTCATCAGACCTTGGAGATGTACGAAGCTCCACTGATTGCGCTCAATACGGCAACAGAAAGGACATCGATGGAGTAGAGTTATACATCCAATCCGGAAATGGAGGTGATGAAGGAAAAGTGAGTTACTACAGATGGCCCTTACTAGTCTACAGGAGCTGACGCTGGCCTAGAGCCAGGATACATCCCAAGAAAACCTCAGCCCTGTTCAGCCAGCCCAGGCTGTGGCATAAACAAAGTTGCCGCTATCCGGTGCTGGGGGGAGACCTGGTGATGGACCGTGCCTTAAGCGCCAAAGATGACGAGGGTCGGATGATAGTGTAGAAAGGTTTTTTTTTTTCAGTATCAATTGAATGTGCGACACAGCGGCCCTGATATACAGCTATTAGGCTGCGGCAGATCCGCTCCGTTGGTTGTCAAAATCATATCCGCGGCCATCTAACGGATGTCCGCTAAATCCAAAAATTATCCGCACGAGCATAAAATTCGCTAATTTAACTTATTTTAGCACTTCATGTGACCCTTGTACAGCTGACCAAGGGCTCTTTTTCTATCATATTACAGATGTATCAGTATGTTATAGTCGCTTGTGGTAGAAGTACCATCTTATATGTGATCTACTAGTTGAAATAATATGAAATATGAATGGATTTAAGAAGAGATTCTAGTCTTAGCCATATATGATAAGCTAATTCATGATGAGTATATTGCCGGAAATGAATTCATAGAGCGGGATTAGATATGTATTTTTAATATCTGCTGAAAGTATATGTCAGAGAGAGATTGTCTACGGGATAATCTGTTTACTAAAGTATCTCTAGATAGCTAAATAGGACGGCAATGCTTATATTGGGCACCAGTAAATGAAGAAGGTCTTGAAAGCAGACGAGAAGCATCCAGACCCAGTTTATTTACTGACGCCAGCTTCAACACCATCTACTATCAAAGTTGGATTTTATATAGAGAAGGAATATTAGAAGTAGGCTAGTTATTTATTACTTAGTAAAGATTTGAAGCTATGTGTTTAGAGAAGTGAAGTCTTTATCTTATAACAAACCGTGTTTTCTTTATTTCCCTGCTCTTATTAGTACTCTTTAGTAAAGCCGCGTAACTTACCGAGCTTACGAAGCTCCTCTACTTTTCGTTATTATTATTTTTCTTTATATAAATCCGATATGTTATCACGTGGTATTGGTAGATGTGGATGGTTATATTAGGGCAAAGCTATGAAAAGATTTAAAGATAGAAGAAAAATTTTAGCAAAGCATAAAAGATACTCTTCCTATTTATTTTATATAATGGGGATACTATGATAGCTCAATGTACAGTTCGGCCTGTACTAAATTATCTAGCTTACCCAGCTTACCCAGTAATCTCACCCAGCTCACCCTACAACTTAGCGTTGCTTACCTGTAAAGCAGCGAGCCCCAGAGGGCGCCACTGTCCTTTGGCCGAGCTTATACAGTTGGCTTAAGTACGGCTGAGCGGACGGGGAGCCCTGTTCTCCACACCCCATGGACGTATGTACTGATTTTCTACTTGCACTAAATAATATAGAGACGATTGAATGGAATCAATTGCCCTGCACCAGCATTCTATTTGGTCTCTGATGGCGTATGGTCCATAGATGGCCTGCCGGATCAGGCCACTGAGCACTCTGTATAAACCTGCCGAAGTAGGACTAGCGCCGATGAGTGGTAGATCCGAGGCTTTGCATTCATGCCTAAGGCCTCTTGCCCATTGTCTATCACTGAAGCTCCTAGAGTATTCTACGCTGATAGTGGAACCTGACAATCCTTTGGCCTTATGACAATCCATGTTGCAATGCTCATGGATGATTATACATATCGATAATATGTACATACGGCCAATTCTTCACTGAGTAGTCAATTGAATTATTTTTTGCCTCCTAACGGGGCAATGGTCTGACCGAAAAACAGAGAATTCAATTCTGTCCGTGAGTCAAGGATTAAAGTTTTTGTTGAGATGAATTCCAATCACTTGTACTGAGTAGTGGCATACAATCTCCACACTACATCCACAGTGGATAGTGTGGAAAGGGGCCTCGACTTGAGTCACGATGGAAAAATTCTATAGTTCTCACTTTTTCCCCCGTGACTCAGGTACCGTGACCCCAGTCAACACCCCATGAGGAAGGACCGCCATTCCGAAATAGGCTAAGGGATGGAAACCAGGGGAGCAAGGCTCCCAGGATTCACATGACTGGACCGGGTTAGGGCTAGGGTACGCTGACCGGCATGATGCGGCTTATCTGACGTCATCGGCCCCAACAACCGCGTTTCCAACGGCGTCGAATCGCCTCTGGTAGCCGACGCTTTCCAGAGTTCGAACAACGGTGGCAGTTGGTCGGATAAATCAAAAGAACCACTAGAAGGAGCTATGACTTCTAAAAGGAAAGCGTTTCCAGTGAGAGATTTATCCCTCACCGCGTGATGGATCGAAAAGAGAAAGGGATAGGCTGCTGACCCATGAATCTCATTCTAGACCGGCCCGGCGTCCATAATTTTAGGTAATGAAAATGAAGAGATTTCTTGGGATGAAATCACGTTGCGATCACGTCACGGCCATTGGCATGGATCGTCTATTAATATCATCACGCAAAGAATTGCGTGGCTGTCGTGTCTGGATCTGCTGGAGTATTGAATTCATTAATTGCATAATTTGTATTCTAATTATTTCGAGGGGCAATTGTAGTTTGGATGGAAAGGAGGGACGGGAGGAAGGAATAGAATTCGGTGCCTGGAAGTCGATCAGGAGGAAGACAACCGATTCTATGAGAGATTTTTTTTATTTTCTCAATTAAATGAACTTCCCCAAATTTGGAAAAAATCGAATTAAAAAAAGGGAGATCGACAGGGAGGAGAAGAGGTCCTGAGGTCCTCCGCATTTTCTCCCCCGCATTTTCATTAGGTAAATGCCGAGAAGCGCATCGCCGTGACTGGTCCAAGGCAGCGGATCCACTGACGTTGTCAAGCTTCCATTTTGCCTCACATTTCCATTGTTGAGGATCACGTCGTTCCACTGATTTTTTCGGTCAGCAATTTCTTGGACAGCATGCACCCAATGCCTGGTCATATATATATACCCCCCGATCACAGCCACTGTGCTAGTCCCTCCAGCTTACAAAATCGTGTCATCATACTTCCCTCTTCGTTATCAGATCGATCTAATCACTGGCCAATGTGCTGCCGGCAGTCATGGCGCTCGAATCTCTCCCAACAGAACTCCGCATCCTCATTATCCAACAACTCCCTGATGTCCAATCCCTCAAGTCTCTTGTTCACGCCTCCCCGATCTACTACAATACATATGCCCTCTCCAAGAAGAAGCTCCTCCATGACATCCTCCAAAGACAGTATGGTCTCGTAGATCTGGCCGAGCCAATGGCCGCTCTTCGCTCCCAAGGTCTCCATGCCGACGTACCAGCCAACCGGGAAGAGATTGTCACTCTCCTCGACCGTCGCCGTCGTCATGACGAGCTACCGGTCTCCGAAAACGCTCCCACAGACATGGAAGAATGCTTACAGCTCTCCCACTTCTACCGCCAACTCGAATACCTCCTCAACGTCTACTGCTCTCAAGCCTCCTGCCCACCCGGCGTGTCGCAAGAAACATGGGAACAGAACCGTCCCATCAACCCCTCTAATACTGAAAAGGCCCGTATCCTCCGCGCCCTCTGCCGTCTTCAAACCTACTGCAACATCTTCGGCGCCCGAGAATGGAGCGAAGAGCGCACGACCGAGTTATCATCTTCCTCACAATCACGCTTCAAGCGCAGATCCTCAAGCTGGTACCGCAATTTCAACCTCCACGAGATGTGGAGTATGATCTTCGGCACCATGCCTCCCTGGGAGGTTGAAGAATTCGGCTGTCTCTGGGTCTTCCTCCAACAGCAGTATACGGAGATCTTCTCCGAGATCGCCCAGGAGTTCCCCCGGAACAGTCACGAATGGCAATCTCTTCGACCCACGGTGGACGGCATGGAACTGTTCCCCAGCGTTGACGGCGATGGAAGCGACGGCAACGACTACAACGATTACCGCAACCACCTCGTCTCGCTAGGTCCATCCTTCCTCTACAAAGTCCTCCGTCAACCATCCTACGAGGCACGCCGCAACCTCATCGCCTGTAACGCCGTCTCCTCCAAATCCTCCTTTATGATCCTCGTCCAGGTCTCCCGGGACCCCCCATCCCTCCTCTACCCAGCCGACAAGTACGAAAGCGAAGACATCGGCAGAACCCTCCCGCTCATGCCGGCCATCGAGCAACCCAACAGCGGCTGGAAGCACTACTGGCACGGCTACGGGCCCATCCACCGCGTCCGGGAGGTCGTCCGCAGCGACAACCTCCAGGAACCGTGGATCGAGCGGACGATCGGAAACTCCGCCGGATGGCAATGGGGATACGCAATCTGGGACGAGGAACGAAATGCGGCAGGTCACCGCCTTTAATTTCCGTCCGAAAAAAGAAGTAATCGTCTCGAAGAGATGGAAAAGAAAAGAAAAAAGAATGCATCATCCGTGAATCGAACACGGGCCTCATCGATGGCAACGATGAATTCTACCACTAGACCAATGATGCTGACTGAGCTATTGGCTCTTGATGAAGTTTATTGGCCTTGAATTGCATTTGTGGCGTCTTGATTTCTGGATTTGCATATGGGTTTAGCTGGTTTTGGCCCATCATAGTCACTTTTAATATGGATCAAAAAGTTGTGATTATTTCTTGTGGAGGAATTTGACTCTGAATGGAAATTAGGATTCGAAGATATCAGAGCTCTCGCAAATTATACCAAGGTAGAGCTGCAAATGAGAATTTTTCATCTTATGATGACAAATTGCAATCTATATATATTTCGTAGACACAAGACTTCGTCCTGACTGAAGTAATTTAACACCAACACCACGACAAACACAAAAAATATCTGAATTATCCAGTATTATTCTTCATTGCACGAAAATTTAAAATTACATAAAACATGCAAGGTATACGTCGAGATAGCCAACACGCAAAGCGATCATTAATCACATCCTAACAGGGCAGAACACCCCCATGACATAACATATGGCATCATACCTTACTAGCAGAATATCGTACAATTATTTATTTTCACTTTCCATTTTCAAGTCCCCTCGGAATAAATCCGGTTGGCCAAAAGTTTATGTTAAGCTTAATCCTGCTCGAAGTTTCCGGGTATACTACTGACGAGCACGGATCACATCTAATATGTAGCTTGCTTAACATGGCTATTAGTAAGACTGTTTTTGAGTCTGAGTTCGTCCTAGAGCTGTGTCTGTGTATCTTGGTTAAGGTTCATTACCGTCTAGATGTTTCGGGGAGTTTTCATCTGGTGGTGTTTGTCAAGCATATGCTGTCGCTACTGCCAGTATATGCAGGTGTCAGGTGTCAGAAGGATGGTAGTAATACCTGCATAGGTAGCTTATCGTATTGGCAATTATATCATTCAGAATTATCAGTCATTGGGATAAAATCTTGGTATTAAATAGTGTATATTCCTTTTCTATTTGGCTCATTCTCGCACCCCCAGACAGCCCTCTCTGTTCCCCAGGTTATCCACAGTTCCAGGAAGCCGAGAAGAACACCACAGAACCGCAAGAAGCAAGCTAGAAACCTGGGTAGTATCTATACTAATGGCTACGACCTGGACACCTGCCAACCGGAATACGACCAACGACAACCAGGACATTTGTAAGTTCTCCATTGCGAATTCTTCCCCGAGGGAAGTTGTCGATTTTGACGTCGTCTCCGAGGATACTGGTGTTGTCGGCTTCAGTCAGGGTGAACGGTTGACCAGGAATGTAGCTACTGTAACTCATAACGCGATGGCATGTTTGAAAGTGTGTGTAGCTCTAGTTTATAGAGATAACGTCTTCGATTGTACTATCGGTTCTTTTCTAGTGTTTGTGCTTAGAGGCTGTGGTGTCGATGTCTAAGTATGCTAGTACTTCTTCACACTGAAACTATGGTAGAGTACAGGAAGGTAATTACGAAATTATAATTCTTCAGAGTAGAATTGGAGGACTACCAGAAAGCACCACAGTCTATGATAGATACCGAAGAAGAATTGTGTAAGCTCATAACATGATTAAGACCACCATTCATGCAGCATGTAAGCAAGTCTGGCATTAAGCAGGATACTAGCCATGCTTTCATATCATTAAATGTCCATGAATAACCCTCAGCTATGAAATTGTGATACTAGTGCATCACCCCACAAACTATCCCCATGCAATAAGATAACAATGCCCACAAGAGTCTGCAATACCCGCCCATACAATCATGGACAACGCCCCCTAACATCCACTCAAACCCCCATATCCACCAACTCCCTCACAATATCAACAGCCCTAGTGAACTTGTCCCGCTGCGTCTCAGATGGACGTACATCACTGTCCGCTCCCACACACCCCTGCTGACCGCCATTGCACCACGCAAAATCATCACTACTCCACGAAATAGAAATATCCTTTCCATAAATATCCTCCGACCCCGGCGGACTCTCCAAGGGCAAATCTTGCAGAATCTTATGAAGTTCAGTGACAAGACCTTCTACCTCGTCCGATGAGTCGAGTGTTTTCTCAGGTTTGTCTTCCATGCCTGCTCCACCATCTGGACGAATAGATTCGTAGATGGTGATATACGAGTTGTCGTCATCTTTGGCTAACATGAGAATCGCGGATGGGGTAGGGGGCGCGAAGCCTCCTTGGATACCTTCGAACCGTGTGTTAGATCGGAAGTAGTAGTTTTGAGGAAGATGTTTGGTTGACTGAGTACTTACCCTTCTGTAGTCTGATAGTGTACCCCGAAGGTGCCATTGTTTATGGGAGGTATTTTGGTATGGATGATGTATGCAGAGTAGGTACAATGGAGTTGTGGGGGTTGAATTATGCATCTATGATCTAGTGTGACTGTGTGAGCCCCGCCCTCTTATTTATATAGCGTGTCTTGGCAAGGCGGCGGTGATACGTCATCTTGCATCTTGTTAGACTGAATGAATTACTGCTGTGACTAATGTATGTGGTTAGGGTGAATGGAGTATAGAAGTGAACTATAGTATAGTTCCATAAAGGAGATTCATCTTCTGAGCGGGGAATAACTTGGATTCCGATTAAGAGTTGGACAATAGGGCTTGAACGTCTTAATTCAATGCAGGACAAGGAACGCAGGCACTAGACCTATCTAGGACAAGTGCGGGGTTTTGTAAACAGCGGGAAACTATATAGGTCTGACCAGGGTATTCTGAATTGTCAATGCAGAATTATTTGACCTTTTGCCCTTGTGGAATATCGGGCCCTGGCGATATCTCTTACAGGTTTCTTCATCTGGGGAATAAACAGTGATGTGAAGATAGCTTAAAGCCTAGATGTCAGGCACTATATGCTTTGTTAAGTGACGATGTTGCAATGGTATTCACTCTGGTGCAAATTCAGCAGGTGAGGTCATTTGTGTTATAGAAGAGATAATCAGGAATAGCATGTAGACTATACATATGCCTCCACTACTGTAGATACAAATTCATGAGGATATTCGCTGTAGATACCTGATAATCATTAATGAAGACAGTATACTACTTGTCAACGCAGAGTTTTACACACTTCATTATTGATGGAAGTGGTAGACTCCAGCAGCAAGCAACATTAATTGTCTATATATACTCTCTCTCCAATGTAAAAATTATCAGATAGCAATTCTCACAATCAACCCAACAGCAAGCACAACAACACATTCCCTAGAAATGGACACAAACCCAAACCACATAGCAAACCTCTTTAGCGACATCGTCCACTTAATACAAAACCATAAAACACGCAGGAAAACCAAAGCCAACTTTATCGAAGGGGAGCTACATACACTAGCCGAGGTAGGGTTATTCCTAACCAGGACCAAAAACAAAGTCAATAACCTCAAATCCCCTGACAAAATAAAATTCTTACTTGATTTCAGCATCAAAAGAGTCGAGTTGCTTCTCGACGAACTACGGGCATATGATTCCGTCGATCGTGTCGATCGGACTGGGATACATATTGATATGGAGTCCCGTATGCGTGATATCACGTGTTCTTTTTATGCGACTAGGGCCCGGCTGTGTATACTCGATATTAGGAAGCATTGGGGTATGCTGTTGGGATATGATCTGGGATTGTCTTGGAGACATCTGGAGAAGGGGGTGGAGGAGCTTATTTCTGAGTACGACCGAGCGGAGGTTGAGGCGTTGAATGGTACCAACAGGATATCATTTAGGGGTTGAAAAAGTGATCTGGCTGAAGGGGTTGACTAAATTTGTGACAAGTTCCTGTTTTTGCTTGTTGAGCTCAGTATTGTGGGTTTAGCAATCGAACCTGTTGATAATATAATATGAGGCTTATGGTTGAGTAATCCTCTGTTAACTATGGGTTATAGAGCTACGGGTTATAGAACGTTTTGCTCGATAACCGCACCTAGATATGGGGTCTTTAAATATTTGCAGCGATATCCTCCCCTGGAACTGTGCCTATAGCAGCTTCCCTGAATAACCGCCACGGTTGGATAGTTGCAAGGAGTCGCGACTGTACCGTGTTGCTACCTTATCTAATGACCGAAGCATTAAAACATGCTTTGGCTTATAATCAGATGGGCTTGGGGTGGTTGCAGAGAAGGATTTCTGAAAGGATCTTCAATGGTGTCTAGGGCTGATCATCTAATGGACCAAAAGCATAACATGGATGAAAGAAACGAAAAGATGAAAACAAAGACGGTCATGAAAGAGGGCAGATAGCCTTCGTTCTTTTCAATTTTTTCTTTGTTTCCTTTTTCTATTCGTATTGATATAGTTAATGTAAAGCAAACTTTGGTCCTTCAGGAGCTCAAGCATCAAGTATCCTGGCGAGCTCACATCCGCAACTATTTATCTATTCTCAGGTATCAGTAACTGCTTTGGTAACAAAAGTCCGCAACTAGACTTACCATAGGAGACACCATCATTGAGAAATGATTGCCATCGACCGGAATCACTTTAACATTGTCCAGAACCTTGTCCCATTGAAACAATTCACCCTCGGCGCGGTCATTCAGGAACCAGTCCACAAGCTGCTGTTCCGCCGGCAGTACCTCAGGTCGAGCCACCTCATCCTGCTTATCTACCCCCTCTTTCGCTGAGAACAGCACAGTCTGTGGTATATTCCGACCTGGTAGCCTACTCACTTGATACATCGACAGCTGCTGCCTGGACAATGAGAAATGATGGCTCGCGAGGGGGGGGCCCCGCTTGTTCTCTTGGACTTCGTCTTCGCTCATCACACCGAAGCGGTTGATCGAATTTAGAAAGTCAACCAGTACATCCGGCATAGAGCAGGCGAATGTGGGGCATGGCGTGTCGATCAGGAACATTCTCTCGACTTCGTTGCCGTATTCGAGGAGTTGTCGTACCGCTTCAAACGCCAACACCCCGCCGACTGAGTAACCACCAACCATATAAGAACCCTCGGGTTGCCGACGCTTAATCTCGGCCACATATGTGGCAGCAAGCTCCTCAATGGAGGGGGATTGATCCGAATCAGGCTTAATCTTGAGAAAGGGGCTGTTGAGCGCGTAGACAGACACATGCTTCACCTGAGAGAGCAACGGCGCGAGGGCACCGAACACAGCACCGGAGCCAAATCCATCGGGGATCAGAAACAGGTTGCAGTTATCCGGATCAGAACTTGACTGGTGCAAAAGCATCGAGGTTGCCTTTGCAGGACATGCTTTCTCCGGCTCAGCCACCATGCCACGAATGACTCGAACACTGCGGGATTCACGACTTGCGCTCTCGGACCAGTCAATGTGTGCGAAGCCTGCATCTCGCATCGCCCGCTCCCAAGCCCATGGGCTCTGCAGTGCGTACTTGCGGCCGTCATCAAACAACCACCAGCCGTCCAACAAGCCCATGACTAGATCGTACCAGGCTGACCTTTGCGTCGACTCTACCAGCACCACGCATCCGTCGTTCGGTTGTACCAACTTGCGCATGTTGTTTAGGGTGTGCCGTAGGTTGCGCGTTGCGTGCACACAGTTGCTTGCCATCACGATGTGGTAGCGCCCCAGCAGCTCCTCGGGTGGGATTTCCTCGATGTTGAGTTTTCGAAAGTCCATGTCTGCGACGCCCTTGAACGTGATTTTCTTGGCACGTGCCAACAATGATACCGAGAGGTCGGTGAATGTGTATGTAAAGGGGAGTCCAGTGGCTTGAAGCAGCGGGATGAGGTGCCTTGTGGTCCCACCTGTACCGCCGCCGATTTCTAAGACATGGAAGGGCTCGCGGTTTGAAGCTTGGGAGTGAATGGCTGCGGTGAAGAAATCGCAAAGCAACTTTGTAGCAGTTAGGAGGTCGGGTGCATTGGCGTAGTAGTCATCAAGGAGGCGGCGACCTTGATCGCTACCAAACAAAAGGGAGATGGGGTCCAACTTGCCTGTCAAGCACTCTGCTAGGTGTGGTCCGAGGAGGCCGAGTAGACCGTGCGTAGATGCGTAATGAGGAAACTCCGATATAAGCTCCATAATTAGCTCCTGATCTGAATCTTTCCTACTGTCACCGTCCAGGCAAACGGGACCGCGTATGAAGTCATCTCCTGTTTTCTCGACTAGGCCGACCTCTTCCAGAGTTTCCCACAGCCAGACGACCTCCCTGTGATACTTCGGTCGCGTTCCTTGCAGATCAGGGAGATTCTCCCCTGGGCTGAAATCCCTAATAGGACAGTCGAGCTTCTTGAATGCTTCAAGAATGAAGGCTGTAACAGTCCTCAGCTGTAGTGGGTATACTTGATCCCAGTAGCCAGTGAACCTGGTATCCTTCGCATGAGTGTCGAAGCTGCGGCAGACCTGTCGGAAAGCCGTATGTATCGACATCCTGTCGCCTTTGACTAACGTTGACCTCTCACTCCCTGTTGGGGTAGTTGTACCTGTATCTAAGCCCATAGAGAGATCACTTCTGGGATTGCAGCTTGTGTAAGAAAAGTTGGATAAACTGGTCGTAGGAGTCCGTACCGAAGTGTTACCACCACCCGCAATATAATCACAGAGAGAAGCCACATCGGCCATTGTAGCAAATTCGCTCGGTGATATATTGAGACCCAAGTCTTTGTTCAAGTTGCTGATGATCTCCGTTTCAATCAGAGAATCGACACCGAGATCCCCGAGTTTCGAATTCATCTGAATGTCTGTGACTGGTATGTCGAGAGACTGGCCAAGGACGTGGAATACCGTCTTCTGCCACGTTGGGGTTCCTTCATCGGCAGTTACAGGCACAGAGTCAGAATCCTGGTCCTCACTGTCGACATTACTGCTGGCGTCGCCATCCATCCTGGAGGAGATCAGCTCACACAAACATGCAACATTTGTGGCTGTTTTCATTTCGTCAGTTGAGATCTGTATTTCAAATTTGTTACGGAGGTGAGCTATAATTTCCGAGCTAACCAACGAGTCTACACCCAGCTCCTCAAGCAAGGCTTGATCTGTGACCTCGGCAACCGGGACGTCCAGGGACTGGCTTAAGACTTCTTGGACGCCATGCAGGACATTGGCTGAACTTTTCTCACTCTCGCTGGACTTTACCTGAGGCGCAGCAGAAGCGACTTGGGAAGGAACTTTGGGCGACAATGGTGGAGTAGCAAGGTTAGTCGAGACCACAGGATAGTTCAACTCCATGCCAGGATTCGCCCCTGCCAGCACTTTAGCTAGCGAGTCCCGAGGGACCCTCGAGAATTTTAGTCCCCTGGCGGACCAAACAATATCTCTAGTCTGCGTGTCAAATGCAAACACATCCACAACAGTCTCTTTGCTGTCCTCACGGACAAACTTTGTGTATACTCTGTATTTCCCGCTAGCCCGTAGGCCGTTCAGGGGTCCCACGTAGTCCATTCCTGTACAGATGCAAGATGTGTTTCCACTATCCTCCTCATCGGTAACTCGCAGCAACTGTATGAATGCACCTGGCACTTGCGAGAAGCTGTCCACGACGACCGGGTCCGAAATGCCGACGTTCGACGCCCTGGCTATAGCATTCAGCTCGTCCACGGGTACTGTGATGTCCCCGGCGCTTTCGGAGCCCTTGCCAACTAAGTAGCGTAGGCCCTTGTAGGGCGCTGAGTATGTGGCCAATTCACCGAACACCTTATACACCATTGTGCCGCGCAAAGCTTCCGTGTCGGTATCTTCCTGTAACAGGTTTGTGATGCGGGCCCACTTGTCCCTTTTGTCCCGTACTTCCTCCACGCTGCTAGTCCTGCTGTTTCGCAAAGCGATGCTCCCCGTAACATGCGAAATTGTTCTATCATTCTTATTCGAGAACATTTCGAAGTCCCACGTGCCCCGACTCTTCTCAGCCAAGGTCAAAACAACGGACCGTTCCATGTCCAAACCCAGGGGTGCCTTGATATCGACGGCATTTGCTACAATTTCCGGGATGTTAGTCGCTGTGTGCTCTCCATGTAGTAAGATGACGGCGCGTGAGGCTAGCTCCAGGTACATTGATGCAGGACATATTGGAGACCCAACCACAACGTGACCCTTAACGAGGTCCTGGTACCGCCTACTACGTATGTCGATTTTGAAAATGGATCTGCCCATAGCCTGGGTCTGGGACTTGTCCTGCACTATGTACGGGAAGCGGTCGATATCACCCAGGCAGTGAGAACAGATTCCACCTCGTGCTGGCTCTTGCTCATCTATCTTCCCATCTCGCTTGCCCCCGAGACCAGTGTACTCGAGCCAGTGACGGTGCTTTTCGAACTGATACGGCGGCAGAGGCACGGGCACGAACTTCGCCCATTCACTCCGGTGGAACAGCCAGAACTGTACGCTAGTCTGTCCATTCTTCCATAGTGACACCGTGGCGTCGGCCAGGGATTGCACCGGGTCTGTCCCACTGATTGGCACGAAGGTATGCTGAGACTGGGTTTGAGGTTGCGGTAGCGCATTCCGCGCCATGGTGATTATTGGACCCCCGAAGCCGGCTTCCAGAAAGGTGCAGGGCCCCAGACGGTTGACGATGCGTGAGATGGCTGGCCCGAAGTACACAGGTTCGCGAGTATTGCGGGCGATCACATTAGAGTCGGGCCCAGTCCAGGGTTGCTCGTGGCAGGATTCGAAGGGGAAAACGGGGGTCTATTTGCGAGAGAAGAGAGGGTTAGTGGTAAGTTATCAAGGGGGCAAGGCTGGAAAGGAAACATATTGGCACGATCAGGTATGGTGCAACACTGACCTGGAATGGGATCGAAGCTGACAACTTTGCACTTTCATCAATGATAGCGTCAGCCATATAAGAATGATACGCGTGTGTGCCTTCAAGGACTTTGAAACGCAGCTTCTCGCCGCTAGATCTCTGTTCGTTTAAGTACGATTCGAGCAAGTCAATGTGCGTCGTGCTTCCGGCAATCACATAATTGTTAGGTCCATTGTAACAGGCGACTTCGAGCTTGGCTTCTGGGTGCTTTTTGTGGAACGATTCTAAATGCTTGCTTGGCGTTGTGTCTGTTCCCACTAAGTCGGCTTCAATAGCTACCATGGACCCGGGGTCGTCTCCCCACACCTTCTGGATGATGGCTGCGCGTCCTGCTCAGACGTTAGTACCTTATCATCCCTACACCTAGTTTTGGATCCTACTGTATATACTAGTTAGCATTCGCTCATACTTGGAAGATAAGGCAGTAGTTCAGGAGGTGGACAACGAACCCAGTAACAAGCTTAATGCCAGCCTCAAGCGTCATGGCACCCGAAACCGTGAGTGCCGCCCATTCGCCGAATGAATGGCCACACATTGCCGCAGGCTTCACGCCAGAGTCGATCCATGATTTACCGCACGAGTACTGGATGGAGAACATAACCGCATGGCAGAGGACGAGGTCACCATCACCGTCGATGCCTTGGAGAACGGCTGGAAACAGGCTTGGCAGACCAAGTGACTGCATCACTTCCTCGCACTGGTGTAGGTGCGTTTGGAACAGCAGAGAACTGTCATAGAGCGGTTTGGCTGAGGGGATAGCGTTGCCATTTTGTCCGCTGAAGAGGAGCACTATAGGCTTGGGACCTTCGGAAGTGGTGTGACTCTCGGGCTCCGAGAGCTGGGCTTGTAGGTCGTTCACTGTGTTGAAGGAAATCAGCAGCTATTACCTAATATTTAACTCAGGGGAGCTTTAGGGCTTCTTACAAGATGTGGCTGTTGTGCTGAACACATGTTGGAGTTTACGATTCTGCTTCGTAGCCAAAGCGAAAGCAAGGTGAGAAGTCAGTTCGGCTGCAAGTAAGCCTTGCTGGATCTGAATCTTCAGCTTGCTACAATAAGAAGCAAGGCTGGCCTTGGAAGCAGCCGAAATGAAAACAGGCCACGCAGACACCGACGGACTAGGCGTAGTTGAAGCTATAGACAACGGTGATGATTGTGAACTCGGAGGCGGAGGCGCAACGACAGCAGCAGCGTTGTTACCTGATGCGCCAAAATTGTTAACTACTGCCAGGCGCAACCCATCACACCAATCCGTTAGCGACGTTGGGATAGTCATCATATCGGGCTCGAGGGCCGGAATGCTTGGATTCAATGTTTGGAATTCAGCCTGGCCTGGGATCTTTCCGTACTTCATCATCAGCAAGACCTTGATCAGCGACACCACACCTGAGGCCGGCTCCGAATGCCCAACATTGGGTTTGACAGCGCCAATGTACAAGGGGGAATGTCTATCCTTCCCTCCCAGCATCTGCCGGATGCCTTCGACCTCGATTGGATCACCGGCACGCGTGCCTGTGCCATGCGCCTCTACATACGAGACCTCTTTAGGGTTAACGCCAGCACGGCCCAGCACGTCTCTGTATAATGCACTCTGGCTCTCGACAGTCGGGTTCGTAATACTGGTACTATTGATGTTTTGGTTGTTACCGGTAGCCAACAGCACCCCATGGATATGATCTCCGTCTCCCAGCGCCTTCGCCAGCGGCTTTAGTACCACAACACCCACAGCCTCACCACGACAGTATCCATCAGCACGGGCGTCAAATGTCTTGCAGGGACCTGTCTCATTGATGAATCCACCCACACGCATCGCGTTATACGTTACCATGTTAGTTATCAAGTTGACGCCACCCGCGACGGCGCGCGTGCATTCACCTGCCTCGATGGCACGGCAGGCTTGGTGGATGGCGACCATTGCAGATGAGCAGGCTGTATCAATGGTCTGTGAGGGTCCAGTCCAGCCGAAGTGGTGGCTCAGCCGTCCGGCTACAAACGAGCGAAGCAAGCCGAAGCCAGTATACGGCGAGATAGGATGGCAAGCTACATTCAGAGCGTAATCCGGTGCATTCATGCCGATAAAACAACTTGTTATCTCACTATCACTGGACTTCTCGTGTGTTTCCGCTTCTTGTTTCTGACCACCGCCGAAGCAACCGGCTGATTCAAGTGCATGGTACGTTGTTTCGAGCAGTACACGCTGATGCGGGTCTAAGGCTGCTGCTTCGCGCTTCGACTTTTTGAAAAATTGATGATCAAACGAATCGACATCGTCCATAAAGTTACCCCAAGTCTTCCCATCCTTGGATACCCCGGGGAATCGCGTCTCGTCGATCTCTCGTGTCATGCTCCTATCTGCCTGGATGACCTGCCAAAGGTCGTCTGCAGTATCTCCAGCCGCTGTGCGACAAGCCATGCCAACCACTGCGACCGCATGCTCGGGGTAGGTTTCGTAAGGCGCAGCGGTGCTCTGCATTCTTTTTTTACGCATTGTGATATCCTTGAGCAAGGGATGGCGCAACGGCTCATCGGCCTCGAGCTTCAACACCGGTACAACCACCACATGGTCAGTCTCAAGACTCACGATGCGGCTCCAGGCATCCATGGCTTCAGATGTGCTCACGTCCGCAATGCCCCGAGCCTCCATCGCCCTAGTGAGTATCCGTGTGACGGACTTCGTTTGTGCTGCTAATCCTACGCCGCGCCAAGCGGTCCACAGGATGGACATGCTATTGTCACCATGGCGTCTTCTGTGTGCTGCCAACCCGTCCATAAACCCATTAGCTGGTGCGTAGGATAACTGGCCAGGGAATCCAATGAGCTGCCCGATTGATGACATAAAGAAGAAGAAGTCCAGCGTGCCGGGGGGAAATAGCGTATCCAGTGCTAGGGAGCCTCTCACTTTTGGGGCTAGGACATCTGCGACATCCGACGGCGAGCAATGCTGTAGTGTATGGAAGCCTGCGACACCGGCCGCATGCACCACCCCCTTTATGCGTGGGATGTTCAATTCGTCGATGGCTTGCCTGAGCAGGGTTTCTGCTTCAGATTTACCGAAGTCAATAGATAGTACATGGACCGAGATGCCCATATCCTTGAGCCTGGCGATTCGCGAGACGAGCTTCTCATGATCTGCATTTTTTGCATTTCTGCCTAGGGCTGGAGTGAGTCCACCACGAGACACTAGTAATAGGCTACGAGCACCCCGCTCGCCCAACCATGTCGCAATTTCCAGCCCAATACCTCGTGTCCCTCCCGTGATGAGGTACGTGCTGTCCTCTCTAAGCTGAAGCTGTTTCTGATCGTTCAATTGGTCCTGGAATGGTTGAAGCGAAG
Organism: Aspergillus minisclerotigenes; assembly: GCA_028505775.1. Classification (NCBI taxonomy): domain Eukaryota; kingdom Fungi; phylum Ascomycota; class Eurotiomycetes; order Eurotiales; family Aspergillaceae; genus Aspergillus; species Aspergillus minisclerotigenes. The sequence continues at coordinate 340,622 of JAHXGP010000012.1, forward strand.
CTGTCTGCGGTACGCCCTGGCATATCTTAACAACGTCGAAGCCCTGCGCGTACTTGAAGGCAGACAACGGAAAGTGCCCTTGGTCTCCATCAAATAGACCGCCAAAACCCTCCCCCATTTCTGTCTTCATGACCCGCGCCAGGCCATACAGCGGGGCATACTCTAGACCGTCCGTACCGGAGTCCCTCGAGATGAACGAGAAAAGTCTGCTCGTCCTGTCTCGGCTGTCCTGGGTATGATGATACAGTACCTGCGCTGCTGCAATCAAACTGGTGCACGACTTCGTCACCGCTTCGTAGACGCCGCTTTTCTCTCTGGCCACGTGCGGGATGTGAACAACAATCGTATCAGGCGTTAACAAGGGGGTGATCTCCGTAGCATGGCCAATAAGGACAGTTGTTAAGCCCTCATCGGCAAGCTGGGCCTGGTATCTAGACAGCCTTTCCCTGCTGTCCTCGTCTGCGGCTAAGAAAACAACCTTTCGAAAGTTTAGCGGTTCAGTAGAGAGTTCGGCGGACGTCCAGTCAAGCCGGTGAATCATCTCGTTGATGGTCATGACGATTTGTTCTATTCAATACTGTGGATTTTAGTGATAACGTGTTGTAGTAAAAGGGTTGTTCAGTGCAGAGTAAACAACGTGGCAGCTTCTGCGTGCCAGACTGATTTGAATTCCTGACTGTCGGCTTCCACCTTCGCAATATCTACAACTTTCTGCAATCTACACTATCAGAGCTTTTATATATGAATTCCTTCAGTAGTAGACCTACTACTAAGGATACTATAGAATGGATAAAAAGGTTTAAGCTTATTCCAACTATTTCCTATTCTAGTATATGTCGTCATATTCGCCCACAAACCGGGATCGTTCTGATATGCACCGTGGTATGGATCTGAATTAACCCTTGACTGTAAACAGGAAACTGTTATTAGCAGTCGCACATAGGCTCATTTACTGGTCCGACGTATGAGCAACACGTAGGCTGCCTCATCCAGACCCCGGCTGCCGGCGAGTCTGATATACTGATACAAGAACTCTGGACCACGCCTTATATAGACTTTTTACTTTAATAGAGTTTACTAGGATTTCCATTATCTTGATTCTTACTTTGCATAGTTTATGTTAACAACACTCATGATAAAGTCTAACTCTCTGATACTAAAAAAGGGCTATAAGACATCTTAATGCAGTAATTACATTCAAGATCAGACCTTGCCAAACCGGTGCGCCTGCGGAACGTGGTAGGCCAACCGGCTTCAAGAAACGCAGTACTAGGGAGATCAAGGATATTCGGATTTCTAAACAGAAATGTATTGGGACCGAAATGGAACGAATCAGACCCTCAAGCAATCGGAATCTATATAGGCGCTCGGTAATCGTTGACTGAGGCAACCGCCGTTACAACTGAGCAGTAACTCAGTGGTCATGGGTCACATTGCCTAAAGTTTTGTTCAACCACGCATGGATAGTCCTCGAAAGCTCCTGCCCAGCAGTAGTCTGGCAATGAAAGCCAGCCACCCCCTTGAAAGTATGCAGAGTAGCCCAGTGGCCCAGCGCATCCGCCACCTGCTTCGGCTGTCCAACATAACTGCTCTCCAGTGCGGCATCACCGACAAATACAGGGATCTTGATTTTGTCAATGAAAGACGACACGTTGTACTGCTTGATCTGGGTGAAGAAGTCAGAGGGCGAGTGCGTTCGGAACGCCCACATGCCTTGGTCAATGCCCCAGGCGGCGCCGGTGGATAGCTTTCCGGCTTTTCGAGCTGAGAGGAGGACGTCGTCGAATTGCGTGTAGTTGCCCGCCTCGTAGATGGCGAGCATTTCCGATGATAGCTCCCTTATATAGGCAGCGTAGTTGTCCCAGATGCCGTCAATCAAGACTACCGCGGACAGGCGGGGCTCGAAGGCTGCGACACGGGCAGCCAGGTAGCCGCCGAGGGAGTTGCCCACAAGGACCAGACGGTTCTCGTCTACGACGTCCTTTTTCTCCGAGAGAACATAATCCACGACGGGGATGGCGACTTTCTCCCAGTCGGGAATGAAACCAAGGTTCTGGTTACGGCGCACCGTTGGTTGTCCCGGGCCTTCGTAGGTGATACAATTCCATCCTCGGGCCAGGGCGGGGGCCACGTAGTTGTGGTAAGAGTCCTCCTGCGCAGCGTCGAAGCCGTTCCCGATGATCAACGTCGGCAGCTTGTCGTTCTTGCTCTCGGAAGCAGAGTACCAGATGGCCTCGACGGTGAAGTTACCCTTGGTAGCTGGAATGCGGATGCGCTTGCCAGGAATAGGCAAAGCAGCGATCCCCTTGTCGAACGCCTCAACCTGCTCGGCCCACAAGCTGTTGATGAGCGGATTGCTCCAGTTACCGTGGTTGTAGACGTCAGCCCTGCGGAAGTACTGCGCCGCAGAGAACCACGTGTCCCTGACATTGAGAGGGTCGTAGGCATTCTCTGGGTCTTCGGCCTGGGCCTTGGTGTCGTTGGCGAGCTTATAGAAGACCTCGGTGAAGGACGTCATGTTTCCGGGTTTGATATCTTTGGCTGCGCCAAGGATAGGCCCGACATCGCCTCCCCCGGTGATGGACTCGCCAAGAGGAGTTAGCAAGTCGAAGTTCATGGTTGAGTCATTGCTCAACAACAGCATGGTGCTGTTAGCTGTGCTATACGCGGCGGACGCTACACCGCAATGCAGCAGAGCGGCCAACAGTGGGCCGGTGTAGACGGAGGGATGTAATTTCATGGCAAATAATAAAGTAAAAAGAAAACTTGAAAGACCTGTGATGGCTATGCCGGTTGTTTCTGATTGATTCTCTCTTTTCTTGTATTCCATCTCTTCTTCTTATACTTCTTATATCGATATAGGCGGCAATTAGGGCACAAATCGTGCTACGTCATTAGGCCCTTCCCAGGCTAAACCACATCGAGTAAGCGTTTTGCGACGGGATCCTCTGATTGGTCGCGCGTGCGAGCCACTGCTATTATAAGTACGAGTAAGCTCACTACTGGAACTCGGCTGTGCACGCTTTACGATAAAGTTACTTAACTTTACCCATCCATCGCAACTAGATCTCCCTTTCCGGCACCGTCGCTGTCGCAATGGTTAACCGCGGACGCTCCGGAGGCTGCGTGACATGCAAGCAACGCCGCGTTAAATGTGACGAGGCAAAGCCCGAGTGCCAAGCGTGCCAGCGCCTTAAGCTGCGCTGCGGAGGCTACAACAGGCACCAGAATACCAAACTAAAGTTCAAAGATCAGAACCACAAGTTCTGCACCAATACCAAACAAGATGTCGTGAAGGTTGCAACAAGTAGTCCGGGTCGGTCGCCTGAGTCTGATGTCCAGGACCGGGAGGTTGTGAGAGCTTTGACTTTGAGGCGGCCCTCTGAGCCCGACACCGCCGTGCAGTTCTATCTCGGCCATTACGCCAGCATGGGCCGCGATATGGGATCCACGCGCGGGTTCTTCGAAATGCTCATTCCAGCCTATTTCTCGGAGCGGGAAGATTCGGCCCTCTCGCTCGCCGTGTCAGCGTTGGCTTCAGAGACCTTGTCCATGTGGCGGCAAGATGCCACCAGCTTCCGATCACCACGGAAGTCTTATTCCCGGGCACTCACACGCCTTCAGACCGCAATACAGGATCCTATTGAACGGGTCAAGCCGGCAACTGTGTTAGCCGTGCTGGTGCTACAGACTTACGAGAATGCCTCTGCGGTATACGGTCTTCGCCGAGTCTCGAGCACGCACCACAATGGGGCAGCATCTTTACTCTCGTTTCTGGGCTCGGACGATATGGGCGGGGTTGTGCGCGCCTACTTACGAAGGTTTATGCTCCATACCGAAGTCTCGACCGCGATACGTCAGCAAAAGCCACTGAAGAGGATCGCATACTCATGGATTAGGAGCAAGGAAACGATGGCTGTGTCAGAAAACCCCAGCGCGGCACTCGATGCCATAGGGGCGTCCGTTGCCGAGTTGCAGGCCAGCTACACGGAGTTTTTGACACAGGGTGGCTCCGCGACATCGTTGAAGTGCGTTCCGAAGGAGTGGATGGCCGATGCCAAGAGAGTTAATGCAGAGCTTCTAGCGTGGGCGGAAAATGTACCGGATCACTGGAGACCGGTAAGACTGATAAGTGGTCGGGATATCGATTTGTCCATACCCACCTACCAATCTACCTGTGAGGTGTATCCTTCCTGCCAAATTGCCAGCATCTGGAATCTATGGCGCTTTCAACGCCTCCTGCTGGCCAAGATCACACTCGGCTCCCTCAATGCATTCTCCGATCTGAGCCGCTTTGGCCTTGCATACAGGCAGTTTGTCGGTGACCCCACAGATCTCATCAACTGTCAACAAACACTCCAAGAAATGGTCGACAGCGTGTGCTACAGCATACCTTTCCACCTCGGCAACCGAACCAGCCGGTCCAGTCTCGCCGATTTCACTGACCCGACGATTCTGCTTCCCAGCTATAACGTATTGGTAGACGGGACACCACTAGACAGGGAGGGTCTCGATGGCATATCGAGAGATGACCACAGGCGCCACGTCATTGCGCAGGGGCCGTGGCGCGCCATGCACCCGCTGAGCCGCTTGTTGGCGCTCTTCTCGGAAGATCACGGCGAGGTGATAGCGAGTCTTCTTAGACCTGGACAGCGGGAGTGGATCTGCAACCAGTTCCTGCGTGTCGCCACGTTGCTGCATCTTCCGTTGGAGTCGGGCAATGGCATGGAGAGCTCAGAATCGCCGGGAGGGTCTGCAGATGCCAAGGCCGAGTATCTGGCCAGGGAGATTAGGAAGGGGGCAATTCTTATGAGTGGGCCGTGAAGCTTGGAATAGTCAGGGCCTTGGGCTTCTTTTACAAAGCCTAAAACTGCACCACGGTCCCCGGTGACTACCATGAGTCCCGCGGGTGACTACTCTTACATGATTAGGTTGCAGCAACATCCTCAATATTCATAGATATAGTATATTATCTACTATCCTTAGTCCTTAACTTTATAGATATAATATTCTACTCAAAGTGGTACGATCTAGCTGGTAGACTCACTGACAATATATAATAGAATATCTATGGGCCACAGAAAAAAAACTCTTCACTATCTTTTTGCTGTCCATCTCCAGCCAGCTGAGTGACATCGACAATATTCCAATGATCTAGCTAGCCATCTGAGCAGCAATAATTGCCAACTTTCTACACCCTTTACACATCTAGTGACATTTAGGACAGATGTAGGGACTCTTCCCCACCAGCACTTTGAACTTTGGAAAAGTCTGGTGGCTGAAAACTGACCGCGCACATCTTCACGCGATCCTATGCCAAATATGGTGATATTGGACCTCGCCTAGTATCCTCAGCAGTCCTCAGACCATCTCAAAGGTTCATCCCATCCATTTTGGATTTCCCAAGGTGCGTATGAAATATTCTGCCTGTTAGAAGTTCTTAAATAAATGCTCTGGGGTATATGTAAAGCAACCGATCTTGAACCTCGCTCTAGGACGAAATGTACAGTCACCTAAAACCCTGCGCCACACTTAACGGAGCATACAGAGAAAAGTCCATAAAGCTGCGGTAAGTTTGAAACGTCGAAGAATCAAGAGGCTTAGGATACGTCAAGCGCAATTGTACATCCGGTCTAAGTGGAATCCCCTTCGCTGCAATATCAACGCTTGGGTCATAGAGTTCGGGGTATGTACCGAAGAAAGCAGGATCCATCTTATAATGTGATATCCCACGATCGATATCCAGTTTTTTAAACACAGCTCGAGCGTATTCCGGGGACGAGAAAAGAGTGCCGGCATCCGGGGCTGGAAGCATAGCAGACGGCTGAGGGTCACTTCCTGGTGTAGTTGAGGGGATATTCGCGATCACATCGGTTACTCGGATGTAGGCCGTTACAGCGGGAGCACCCATTATGAGGTCGGCCATGTTTGCTTCGACGACGTAGCTGCTGACGGTGTCGCAGAATATTTGGTCGATCTGGGGATTGGCTGCGTGTAGTCGAATGAGTCGGTTTCGGATCGTGGGGAATGGTATCCAGTCAATGACCCGGGGGTATTGTTGTTGTAATTGTACTTCTGTGGGTCTGTATTGCTCGTGGACCTTGCTTAATGTCCCTGTGCAGGGATAGATCTGCCACGCTGTCAAGTCGACGATGTGGTAGAAACGCGTCTTTGCGTACCACGCCATAACGTCCGGTCGGGTTATACTGTTGAACAGGGAGAGGACCATGAGGACCTGTTGGTAGAGGCTGCAGACAGGACGATCAGCAGTGTGTTCAAGGGTGAATACGCTTCGGGAAAACTCACAGCTGTGGAGAAGGCTGGAATAACGGTCTAATGAGATCCAATCTGGTCTTCAATAATTTCTGAAGTACTTGAATGTGGTCCGAGAATGGAGAATTGGATTCTGTCCAATCCTTGCCCAGTGTGACGCTGAATTGTTGGCTGGAGGTTAGGGCATTCACGTACGGCTGCAGGCCCATCTGATATTCGAAAGACCAGATGTTCGGTAGCTGGTGGCTCAAGCTATTTGTATGTGGTGTGAGACTTTCCAGAGCAAGGATATCATGATTGAACTCTGGAAATGAGCTATCAGATCCCGCTAGACCTTGATTGAGGGTTTGAGGCATGATGTCTACGGGATCGTCTAGACCTGACGATTGGTTTTGTATCAAGATGGTGTGAGTGGCACTGGAGGTAGATGTGTCCAATTCGGGATAATCATCGGCTGCGATATCCACATCTATGTCTTTAGGAGTTTCTTGTCTCGAAGATAGTGACTCAGTCACCTCCACCTTGTCTGTAGATGCAACCTGTGATGGTTTATCAAGTACAGAAGATACGGAACCAGACAGAGCCTGCATCGTCGTGATAACCCTAGACAGCTTCGACTGGACATCAATAAGCTGTCTTCGAAGGCGTGCATTTTCCTCCCGCAGCGCATGGATAATCTCATTCTGCGGTCGATCTCCTGAGTCGGCACGATCCCGGAGGTTCCTCAAATACTCCGCCTGTCGACGACGAAATGCCCGCTGAGCCAGGCGATTCCGGAGTTTCCTACAAAATGGCTATTGAGTGGTAGAACATAGTCATGACTGTGGCAGAAACATACCGTTTCTCCTGGTCATCATCTGTGCTATCCAGCTTTCTCTTGCTGCTTTCACGGGTGGACCTACTCGGACTCATGGCATCAAACCTTCCTGAGCAAAGTTTTAGTCAAGTGTAATTGGCTTGCGCACGAAGAGTCATGGAGGATCTTTTGGTCAGAACGAGTGGGGATAATTTTAGAACTAGGGCTCGCATTCCCGATGTCGATCGGGTTTGGACCTCGGTAATACGATCGGGTTTGGGCTTCCATCGAACGGGAATATTGCACACTAAACTAAAGCCAGATTAGTGCATAAAATGTTGTTTTCCAAATAGAAGACTTGACCAGAATTATTCTACGTCTTAGAATACCCTATCCATGTTTCCTGAGAATATCACCACATAAATTCAAATCGCTAACGTGATACACATTGCCATATAGCAGCATCGATCAACAGGTCTCCCCAAATGAAAGCACAAACCCGGACTATAATAAGCATCAGGGAGACAAGCTAAACGGATAGCCCTATGGCCTCGGCGCACCCTCCACAGTAAGCGTGCCGGTCTTAGAGATCAGATACTCTTCGATAGCGACATCTTTGCCTGCCTCCTTGCCGTATCCTGACTCCTTAATGCCGCCGAACGGAGACTCAGCGCACGAAGAGTTTCCTAGACAAACTGTCAGTGCTCAAACCATAGCCATCCAACAAAGAAAGCACAACATACCTGTGTTCATGCCAATCATGCCAGCCTCGAGACTTTCAAGAAGCCTCCAGGTCCGATCAATGTCCTTAGTAAAGAAGTACGAGGCCAAACCCATAGATGTGTCATTTGCCATCTTGACAGCTTCCTCCTCGGTCTCAAACCTGTGCAACCCCAACAGAGGCCCGAAGATCTCTTCCTGAGATGCCAGCATCTCAGAAGTCATACCGGAGATGATAGTAGGTTCGAAGAAATATCCTTGAGGGCCATTCGGTTGCTTTCCACCGCAGAGAACTTTGCCGCCCTTGCTGATCGCATCAGACACAAGCTTCTTCAACTTCTCAACGCCACGGTCGGTCGTAAGTGGTCCCATGGTGGTGCCTGAATCAGTTCCGTGACCGACTTTGAGTTTCTGAGTCGCTTCTAGCATCATCTGGGCGAACTTATCGTAGACACCCGCTTGGACATAGACTCGGTTGGCATGGGTACAGGCTTGGCCGGCGGTACGCCACTTGAGGATCATCAGGGCGGCCACTGCTTGTTCCAAGTCTCCGTCGTCAAAGACAATGAACGGGCAATTTCCACCCAGTTCCATGGTAACTTTCTTCAGTCCTTCGCTGCAATGCTTTGCAATAATGCTTCCCACCCTTGTACTGCCTGTGAAAGTTACCTTGCGCACCAAAGGATGCTTGCAAAGCCTTTCACTGACGGACGGTGTGTATTCGTTGTCAGTTGTAATAACATTGAGAACACCAGGCGCTAAACCCGCGCGAAGAGCAAGGTCTGCTAAGGCCATCACACTCAAAGGAGTCTCTGGAGATGGTTTAACAATCATAGTGCACCCTGCAGCTAAAGCGGCTGCCACTTTACGAACAATCATAGCAACCGGGAAGTTCCATGGGACTAAAGCCGCACTCACGCCAATAGGTTGTTTTATGACAAATGTGCGACGGTTGGAGACTGAAGGCAACGCAATAGATCCGCGGACTCTCTCGGCCTCTCCCGCGAACCACCAGGCAAACCCCAGTGCGTAGTCTACCTCGCCTAAGGCTTCGGCCATGGGCTTTCCGGTTTCGTATACCACGATTGTAGCGATATCTTCTCGGGCTTTTGTAATCAGCTCATGCCATTTCAGAAGGAACCTGGCTCGTTCGCGTGGGTTGACATGGCGATAGCGTTCGAAGGCCGCATGCGAGGTCTCGACGTATTTGTCCACATCCTCTGGACCGTTCGTGGGGCAGGTTGCGAAAACGTGTCTGGAACCGGGGTCTGTAAGAGAAGAAGTCTGGTTAGCAAGTAACGGATTAATACTGGTAGAGTGGTAGGCTCGCCTTCGATGTCAAACCTTTTGTTGGATTGGGCCGCAACCCATTCACCATTCAGCAACGAGGCCTCATGGAGCAGAGACGGATCATTCAACTGCATGGAAGTCAGCATAATGTCACTAGATACTCAAGGATACAAATACGGACTGTAAAAGGTCTTGGTGGCATGTTTAATGATATAGGCCTTTGAGACGATACTGTTGTTATAGTCACAGAGGCATACCGGTGGGAGTTCTGGCAGGCTTTATATCCTTAATACCACGATCGTATTCTAACACCCTGAGATACAGCTACTCTATGTGTCTGCTCAGCTATCAACAATGTCGAAGCTTCCCGGACAAGGCTTGTGGGCCGGGTCCCACGTGTGACTAACCCTAGTATGACTCTCGTCATCGAACAATTATGTCAACGCAGAAACCTCCAATACATTGCCGATTGAACTACAAATCCCGGTAAGCGTTGCGTAACTATCTTGTCTGTCAGAGTTTTCCATCCCCTCCTCTGTCATACTCATTTTACGTGTTCATCCTTGAAGATAGTCACCCGGGATGATCATGGGAGGGTCATTCCAGCAATTCGGCATTGTGAATCAGCGCTTTGTTAAATAAGTCTCTTATTGAGGTAAAGCTTTGTCATGTAACTAGATACCTGTTTCAACGATGATCAAGTTCTTTCAGCTGTTTGAATATGCTCTATCCAAAGTCTTACATAGATGCGAATATATAAATTTGCATACTTCGCCAACATGCTAAACCTCACTATAACAATCAAACGTACAAGGATTAACACATAAAGCAACACAAAGTAACAATCATGGCTACCACCACAGATGAAGTTTACATTGCCGTTATCGGTGAGTAACTACTTTATCCCATAATACAGAAATCCATCCCCATCAACTCCATAGCCGACAACTAACAAACAACAGGTGCCGGCGGAGTGGGCTCATGTTTCCTGAAACAATTATCATACTTAAGCAAGACACGCCCTTCTCCCCGTCTTCGCCTATGCTACATCGCAATAATCGACAAGGCCCTCCACCACCCCGATTACTCAGAGATCAACATCGAAACCGCCCTCGACAGACTTGAAGCAGAGGGCCAAGCACCACCTACAATCCCCTGGATCATCGACTATCTCTCCGGCGCCCCATCCAAGGTGATACTCGTCGACAACACCAGCGCCAACAGTCTTGCAGAAGCGTATCCACAATTCCTACGTCGCGGAATCAGCATCATCACTCCCAACAAGAAGGCCTTTTCCGGAAATTACCAACTATGGGAAGATATCTTCAGCTCTGCGGCTGCCGGACACTCTTACGTTTTCCATGAATCATCCGTTGGTGCTGGCTTGCCCATTATTTCCACCCTGAAGGATCTAATCATTACCGGTGATAAGATCACGCGCATCCAAGGTGTCTTCAGCGGCACAATGTCGTTCCTTTTCAACTCCTTCGCTCCAACAGAGGGCCAAGGAGAGAAATGGTCCGTTGCCGTCCGCAAGGCCAAACAGCTAGGTTATACGGAGCCCGACACGCGCGACGATCTAAACGGTCTCGACGTCGCTCGCAAGCTCACCATTCTCGGTCGGCTAGCGGGGTTGCCTATCGAATCCCCAACATCATTCCCTGTTCAGAGCCTAATCCCTCAGGAGTTGCAAGGAGTGTCAAGTGGAGACGAATTTCTTGACCGTCTTGCGGAATTCGACCAGCAAATGGAACAGCACAAGGCAGCGGCCGAAAAGGAGGGCAAGTTTGTGCGTTATGTTGGAAGTATCAATATGGCCTCTCGCGAGGTCAAGGTGGGAATAGAGTCGTTTGAGAAAACGCACCCTATCGCGGCGCTACAGGGGAGTGATAATCTTATTAGCTTTTATACGAAGCGGTACGGCGATAATCCGCTCATCGTTCAGGGAGCGGGTGCTGGGGGTGATGTGACTGCTATGGGTGTGTCGAGTGACCTTCTTAAAGTGCTTTCTCATATTGCTTGGTAGATTGGTTTAATTAGAATTCAATAAGCTTTTAAGTAATTACATTCTCACTCGCATGGCTGGTTTTTGGAGGTTATGTATGTACATGGCTGACAGCATCTGTTGTTCTAGTCCTGCAACTATTCAATAGGCTCATCTACTCTATTTTAGAACAATCTGATATGAATAGTCAGTGTGGCCGAGTGGTTAAGGCGATAGACTAGAAATCTATTGGGTTCGCCCGCACAGGTTCAAATCCTGTCGCTGACGTTTCTTTTTTGACTCCTTCAGTAGAAGGAGTCGGTATTCGTGGGAACATCCATGCTAAGTGACTTTACAGCATAGACAGCATATATAGTGGACGTATTTCCTGGTTCGAGGACAGAAGATTCTCTTTTTGTAGAGCACAGATAGCACGACTAGACTCCCTAGTATCATGAACAATCACTCCCACCAACAAGCTGCAAAACAACACGCGCCAAACTTAAATCCAATACAAGTACCCACTTCCCGTTGAAGCCAATCTCAAACCCTACGAACCAAGACTCCACAGCAACTATCATTACTATAACATATCTCGCCAACAGAACCCATCCCAAAACCCAACCCTAACTCCCAACAAGTCATACTTTAAATCATATTCCTACTCCAGCAAAGGCCTCATATCCCTCATAAAAATCTCCACCGTCTTGGGCCCAACCCCCCTAAACTCCTGCAAATGCATCTCCAGTTCCTCAACACTCCGGAAGCTCTTCAACATCTCCCCAAAAGTCCCATACTGCTCCTTGATAACACCCGCCACATCAAGTAACTTAGTGGCAGTCGAAAAGTCATACCGGACGTAATGACCTTCATCTAAGATCTCGACTAGTCTATCCCACCCTGCGGCCAGGATAGCGTCCGGTGAAGTGATGCCCTCCTGTACGAGCTCGAGGAAGGCTCGCTTTGCGACACCTTGTTGGACTGGCTTGCCGAAGAGGAGACATGCGAGGAACCATTTGAAGTATTCTGTTTCAGTCCCTGAGGAGAGGTCGATTCCGAGTTCGTTTGCCTGGATTTCTTTTGCGGGGGACATGCTGGGTTAGAGTCAGGTTTGGTGTTTGGGTTTGGGTTATGGGTTGGTGGTGGTTGCGGGATGATATTGGTATGAGGTCATGTGCCACGTGGGTGTGAACAACCACCTTGAGCTTTGTTTATGGTAGGAAACATAGATATTATATGGATTTTTCTAGTGTTAGTGTTTGCCATTCTCCATTCTTTGCTAGTGAGTAGCGACTGTGGGACAATTGAGGAAAACAGATATGTCAGGCAATCTAGGAAGAGCGTAAAGGACGCCAGTAAAGAAAGAGTTCAAACCAACACTTATGAGCCCTCATTGAATTGGAATCCTCAATCATCATGTCTTGCTGTACAAGTATATAGAGTCTGCTACAATAACATCTTCGAAGCTAGCCAGATAAGAACTTCGTCGGAAGTAATTCCCCGAGTATGCATTCAGCAATATATATATTCAAGAGTTAGATCCAACTTAAGACCAATATTAACGTTACGGAAAAGAAAAAGTTCGGGGGGACCGTAATTGATCCAAGTGCCTTATTTCCTAGCTCTGTACACTGGAAATAAGCAAAGCTAAGAATTTGGACATATCTATGTCTGAACTTTATCATAGTAACAAATATCATTAACCCTCCCCTCCAACTGTTGATCTCATTTTTTACCTTTTTTATCTCCGCGGACTCCGCGGAGATAAGTCTCCCTTGCGGATTCCCAACATATTCGAACGCGAGTAATATTTTCGGTGAGAAAGATATCGAACAAAAAAAAGAAAAGGAAATACGGAAAGGGGAAAGAGAGATAAAAGAAAAAGTATTACATCAAAAAACCACTAACCGGCATCTTGCCCTTGTTGCATTTGGCAGTTCCTCCAGAAGCCCTAGAAGACCGATCAACAACTTACATGCAGATGCGATGCAATGCAACGTAACGTAAGGCGGTTAATGCCAAAAACAAGAGCAAAAGGAAATATAAACCCAACTTCTGTGACTGGCAGATCATAATATAATCGCAGATATTCCGATGGGCCACAAAGTAAGGGTGTTGCGCGATCGGCACTCAATCGACAATTTCCCGTATGTAATGAAAATGAAGAATGCAGGGTCTTGGGAAGAGACGATCAGCCGTTGCTTGGCTAGGAGCAAGAAACTGGACTGGGATCCATGACTCCAGACTGATATTGACCCGGATTATACTCGTCCCAGTGACAGGGGTCGAGTTGGAGTTCCGCGATTAGGGCAAATGAGTCAACCGACGCTAATGTTTTTCATCACATAACATAAATCATCGCCCTTATTCGATGGACATTCCTTTCCACCCCCATTGAATTGAACCCTTGCTACCACGTCAGCCACCACTTGGTTAAAAATAGGCGCCAGAGTTGCTGTTTCTGAAAACTTCTTTTGACCGGTTTCCGCAATTGAGCCTATTGCCCTGCATCATGGGCGCACGCGATGAAACACCCCAGACCACGAACGAGGCATCGCCCACGCCAATCGAGCCCCCACCCGATGGGGGACTCAACGCCTGGACACAGGCAGTGATGGGCCACATGGTGTGCTTCAACACATGGGGATACATTGCCAGCTTTGGGGTGTTTCAAGCGTATTACCAGAGCAGTCTAGGTGTATCCTCATCGGCAATCTCATGGGTCGGATCCGTGCAGATCTTCCTGATCTTCTTCATCGGGACGTTTTCAGGCCGCGCACTAGACGCCGGGTTCTTTCGCCCGGTCTACTATACAGGGGTCTTCCTGCAGCTACTAGGAGTCTTCATGACTTCCCTCGCGACCCGCTATTGGCAGCTCTTTCTAGCCCAAGGCATCTGCACCGGCCTGGGCAGTGGGCTGCAATTCTGTCCCGTAATGGGATTGGTCGCGACCTACTTCGCCAAGCGCAGGGTCTTCGCCTTGGCATTTGGTCTCGTCGGAAGTGGAACCGGCGGCATGCTCTTCCCCGGCCTCGTCAAGGCTCTCATGCCCGCCATCGGCTTTGGCTGGACTCTCCGCGTCCTGGGCTTCGTCATGCTCGGTACCAGTATCCCCGCTATGGCTTTACTCAAACCCCGCCTGCCCCCGCGGAGGTCTGGCCCCCTCGTCGAGTGGTCGGCTTTCAGGGAACCGGCCTACGTGCTCTTTTGCGTGGGCATGTTTTTGAATTTCTGGGGCTTGTATTTCGCCTTCTACTATGTGGGTGCATTCGGTCGCTCGGTGATCGGGCTGTCATATTCGGATTCGACCAATTTGATCATCGTCACCAATGGTGTCGGTATCGTGGGTCGTCTGATCCCTGCGTTTTTGGCGGGTCGCTATTTTGGACCCCTCAATACTATTATCCCGTTGGCGTTGGGCGCCAGCCTGATGATGTTCTGTTGGATCGCCGTCCATTCGGTCGGGGGATTGTATGTCTTTGCCGTGCTATACGGCATGTTCTCCAATGGTGTGCAGGGTCTATGGCCATCGACGCTGTCCAGTCTGACACCGGATCTCAGCAAGACCGGCGTCCGCATCGGAATGGGGTTTACCGTGGTGAGCTTCGCCTGTCTGACTGGTCCCCCTCTCGGCGGGGCCTTGATTGCCAGGGCGGATGGTTACCTTGGAGCGCAGATCTGGGGTGGTTTGACCTTCCTATTGGGCGCGTTGGTCTTGGTCACTGCGCGAGTGTCGAAAACGGGCATGCAGATGAAGGCTAGGATTTGATTGGAGTACATAGATTCCGGTTGTATTTACTATCTAGATCTGCCGCGGCTGTTGCGGACTATTGCGGGGCCAATTTACTAGTCTTGAGGTATTTATATTAAGATTATCCGGGCCCGGTCAGCGATGACTGCTGATCGCCGTGATCCACTGTGGCCAGAAGAACTGCTACGACAAGATTTTGCACGCTTGGCAGTGAGATTCTTCGTATAGCTTATTATGCACGAGACACATCACAACATGACCCCACAGTATGACATTGCATCGGACCGCCGGAGAGCGCGACGGACATATGGCTTGGAAGATCCCCTCTACGCCTTAACGGCTCTAGTTCCGTGACGAACATAGGATGAGATTATACAGGAGAGCGCCGATTGTGACACTGCCAACGCGCGGGACAAACTTGGACGCCACCTCTACCACATTAGCCTCGAAGTTCTGTCCATTATGGTTAGCGGGAACGATTCAAGACCTGATTCTGGCGAATTCCATACTGCAAGACACGTACCTTTTCCGAAGAAACGTTGACACAGATGGCGCCGCGCTGAAGCCACTTCGTATTCACCTTGAATGCGGGATCTGGAACCGCCGAGATGACCACTCGAGACCGCTGCACGGCGTCCTGCACACTCCAGTTGGGGAGATCCTTTCCGTGCAGTGCTTCGGGCTGCCAAGGATAGTACAAGCGTTGGAAGAGCTGGACACCGGATATGTCCACGCTGTAGACGCGAGCGCCCTCCTTCGCGAGTAAATGCGCCAGTGGCAACCCCACCACTTCAGACCGGTTAATGATGCAGATCTCTTGGTTCTGTAATCGCTCCCCTGCGGGCCGTGTCCGATCATGCACGTCCATCCATTCCAGGATCCACGCAACGGCTCTTGGCGTGCAGGGGATAACGTTTCGTCCCGGTTTTGGTGGTCTGGACACTTCTGCAGCATCGGAGATCCGGTGCAAGGTCTGATGATTGAGTCCTTCTACGTCCTTGCTAGGCGCGACAAGCTGTCGGATCTCGTCATCTCTCTGGTCACCGAAAATTGGATAGTACACGATGATCCCATGGACACTGTTGTTGGCGTTGATTGCCCGGATATAGGTTGCCACATTCTTGGGTGACAACTTCATCAGGTGGAAATGCACTCCGCTAAGCATGCGTGTCAGTGACATGGGTTGACATCCTTCTTGGCGTACTGTGTCAGGCTTACATCTCTTGGCAGGTTTTGCGAGTCCAGTTTGCGTACTGGTTAGAGCCAGCATCATCGCTGGCCAGGACGCCCATGAGAAAGAGTCGCTTTGGGGAGTTTGTCAGTATTTCTGAGATCTGGCTATGTGCCCTTTTGGCTAGATCATCCGGCTGAATAGTTTCGCCAACGCGTGGAGCCATTGTGAGGATCTTGGTACGCCTTGTCGGTTTGAGAATGGAGTGGATGATCAATGCCAGTGTAAGCGGAAGCAACGACGGTAGACTTCCGCGGTCTAGTCAGCCTTTAAAATACCATAATCTAGCTGTAGGATCCAGCGTCAAGAAGTACGCGTACACCTCTTGCCTGCGGACATCTTGATGTGAAGTCTTCCACTGTCTAGGCCCTGCAATCGGACCAATACCATGCCCAACGCACCCCTATACCGAGTCATGCGTGATCAGCCCCAATTACAGAGCGATAATATGGAACTATTGGGATATCGAACACCCCACTTCGGACTCCGTGCAAGACCGTCTAGCCGTCCATGGATGTCTGGAACAATGGAGGTGTCGAGCTAATGATCTCAATAGCCGGCCCTTCGTCCACGTAGATGTGATCCACTGATCTTCCCCTCCCTCAGCGCCTGGCTTCTTTACTGACAACGAGTCATAGCAGCATGCGGCAGCAATGCTGACGCCAGATGTCGCAGTGACGGCCCATGTCTATCCAGCTGATGGACGGGTTTCGAAACCCCGCTGGCTCTTGGCATCATCTATACGGAGAAGATCCTGGTATGTTCGCGACACAACCCCTCCTTTGGTCATAATGCTCTCGGGTCTCTTTCTCCAATTGTCCCTCATTCTTCGAAATGCATCAGTTTTTCTCCGCACAAAGGCATATAAACGAGTGGCCTCCTGCTGATATAAAACCCCAGATCAATGGTATCTCCACCACAAGAGCTCAACACTTTCTATCATGGGTTCAGCAGTATCCCACCCTTCTACTCCCTCTCCTCCCGCCAATGAGCTCATTGTGGTAGGAAGCGGAGCTAGTGGAGTGGCAATTCTTCTTCAGTTGATCGAACGAGTCAAGAACGGGAAAGCCCTTGGAGAAGTAATCTTCGTGGAAAAGAATGGCCTCCCCGGACCGGGTCTCCCATACTCATCGCAATGTGAGGGGACCATCCTCAACATGCACACCGACACGATGGGATTATATCACGACAAACCCCTCCATTTCAGTCAATGGCGCACAGACCAAGAAAGTGGACCCTTCCCGTCTCGGGCGAGATATGGCCAATATCTCCAGGAAACGTGGGGCCAGGCGTTGGAGGAAGCTCAACATATCGGACTCGGGGTTTCCGTGATTCATGACGAGGCACACGACATTGATCGACAGGCAGACGGTACAATGGCTTTGAGTCTTCGGAATGGCACGCAATTGACGGCGAAGTCTGTCGTCTTGGCGCTGGGGAACTTTACCTCGGTGTGCAATACTCATCTTATCAATTTACCCGGGTTCTTCCCCGGTCCGTGGCCGACATCGCAGCTCAAGACGATCCCGACTGATGCTTCTGTTCTTGTTGTCGGTTCACGATTGTCAGCTGTGGATGCGGCTATTTTCCTCTCGGAACATGGCCATCAGGGGCCCATTACCTTTATGTCGCGTAGCGGCAGTTTGCCCAAGGTTCAGGGAGACACGACGCCGTTTTCCCGACGCTATGTCTTGCATGATCTTGCAAAGCATATCGAAGAGGATTCTGATGAGAACTTGCTGCAAGTAACGAGCAGCTTGATGGAGGAGATCTTCCACGCTACCAACGGCGACTGGAGCTGGCTCCACAATGACGAATCTCCTGTTAAACAGCTGGAACACGACATCCAAGCTGCAAAGACCGGCAAGGTTGAATGGCAGAAAGTGCTGCGAGGCACAGCTCCTGTTATCGAGCGCTACTGGAACGGTCTCCCTGCGAAAAGCCAGCAGCTTTTTATGGACAAGTTTTTCAGTCCCTGGATGAGGTACCGCCACGGCATGCCGATACAAAATGCCGAGAAAATACTCGGTCTTTTGAAGAAAGGACAGCTACAGGTAGTCCAAGGTGACCGAGTACAATGGGATGGCATCTATAAAGCACAGACTTCCACTGGGCTTCTAGAAGCTCCCTATGTGATTGAAGCGACCGGACAGGAATGCCAACTCGACCGTATTGAATCACCACTGATTCAGTCCGCAGTGGAGAAGGGGCTCCTCAAACCTCACCCTGCCGGCGGCGTAGCCGTCGACTTTGACAGCCTGCGTGCATCAGAGGGCTTGCATGTCATCGGGTCTCTTACCAGAGGTACCCATTTCTACGTGAGTGCCATCGACCGCGTCGCTGCCCACGCGGCCCGGATCGCAGATGCCATAACGGACGAGCCCACCGCACGTCCCCTACACATTGCAATCTTCCTAGGAAGCGACCTCTTCTCGCACCTCATGGCCAGTACACTAGTACCCCAGCTCCTAGCCGCCGGTCACACGCCCTTCATCTTCCTCCCGGTACACAAAGCAAACCGCAAGACCACTCCGCCCTTCGAGCTCCGGGAACTGACATTCTTCGAGCGAGAGCTCTTGCAAAAACACGTCATCCCGTACTTCAAGAATGAGAAACCTAACGGTGCACCACACATGACAGTCGAGCAGATGAAAGACGCCTATGGGATCCTCGTGCAGGAAGTTCCTAACGTCAATAGTGCGTCTTTTATCAATACTCTTCGAAAACACCATATCGACGTGGGTCTCTCGTTGCGCTGTTACCAGCGGTTCAAGACAGATATCATCCGCTACTTCGCTCGGCCTAAAAGACTGCTCAACCTGCACCCGGGCGTCCTTCCCACTTACCGTGGAGTCATGACTACTGTCCGAGCTATGAAGAACAGAGAGACACACTTCGGGTACTCCCTCCATGATATCGACGAGGACTGGGACGCAGGTGATCTCATTGACGTTCGTCACCATCCCATTGACTACTCCAAGTCGATGTTACATTTCATGAA
Source organism: Aspergillus minisclerotigenes (assembly GCA_028505775.1). Lineage (NCBI taxonomy): Eukaryota > Fungi > Ascomycota > Eurotiomycetes > Eurotiales > Aspergillaceae > Aspergillus > Aspergillus minisclerotigenes. The sequence goes on from JAHXGP010000012.1 coordinate 359,668, forward strand.
CGATGTGTATAAAATGGGGGCAAAGATGGCAGTTGATGTGTGCGATAATATCGCCCGAGGAAAGGAGCTATCCAATGTTCCGCAGAAGGCCGAGGAGAGTAACTATTATACTTTCCCGACAAAAGAGGATCTGGAGGGCTACCGTAAAGACGGAATTCGACTAGTTGACGCTGAGAGTATTGTCAATGTTATCGTGGAGTCGTTTGCACCGCTGGAGAAGCAGGAGAAGTTCCGGGCGCACATTGATGAGGTCGTTCAGGAGTGGTACGATAAGAATAGACCGTGAGTCGGGTATTGGCCTTTTGTTGGCATGTTGTTCGAATCGTGGAGTTTTGGTGTCTTTTGCTTTCGATTGAAATCTGCTGGTTAGAGCGTGATGTGATTATTCTTCTAACATTAACGTATACGTGAGTAAATGACAACATTTCCCAGATTTCCATTCTTTTCTTTGCGAGTAGAGCCAGTCTCCTTGAGACAACCAATACCCAATAAATTCCTTTTAGGATCCATAATCTGTAAATCCCGTCAAGGACTCTGCGACCAGTTAGCTACCTTGTTAGACACAAATTACCACGACAATTAGAATCCACTAGTGATCGGCGATGATACGTTGATCCTAGAGTTCGAAAAGATGACACAAGGACGTTCCGTGACTAATGGTCCATGGTAAAACCCTATTGAGTACGTATACTCAATATCTAGTAAATACTTGCGAACGAGTTGAGCTGGTAATGGCACTATGAATCTAGATTGACCACGAAGAACCAAACCAAGTACATGAATAGTTGTCCTTGTATATCCTACCGTTCTTTGCAATGGTGGATCATTGGTATACTGATAGTAGCAATCTAGTATAACCTATATCGCTTCAGTGATCGTTTGTACACTTCCTATATACCAAGCCACATGAGGTGATGTATAGGCTAGTTCGTAGGTGAATAACAGTTCACAACTTTCAGTTATATCATGTCGGAAAGTCCCATGGAAAGGCTTTCGCAGGGAAACAATCTGCTGGTGAGAATCCTGCCGCAGGATGCGGATAGTCGGATAGTCGGATATTCCAAAATGGGAACGGCCGCTCCGCCACCATATCCGACTTGTTCGCATGAGGGGTCCTCTAAAAGCCAGTCCGGCGGAAATCCAGATTAGACCTGTCAATTTCCTGGCATATTCAATGTGAATATAAAACATACTGACCTGAACCATACCATAGCACGGTAGTCATCTAAAATTGAACCACGTGGAACGAGCGCTACTGTACACCGGAATACCTTCCTCCGAAAGTAAAAATGGCTCCCTCAGCAGAACCAGTATCCGGACAGAATAAGCCATATCGCAGTGGCGATCCACGACTCGCCGTTGTGGACGAGGAAGCAGAGCAACCTCCCAAGTTTGACGACCCTTACCAGGAACGTCGGTACCTGAAACACCGTCTTGCTCTTGCTTTTCGAATCTTCGCCAAGTTTGACCTTTCAGAGGGAGTTGCAGGGCACATCACAGTCAGAGATCCTGTAGATCCCACCAGTTTCTGGGTCAATCCGTTTGGTGAGATCGAATCTATCTACTAGCCACGTCTACCTGATGGGCAAATGCTGATTGGGGCCTTAGGAATGCACTTTTCGTTGATTGAAGACGACGATCTAATTCGTGTCGATCACTCTGGCACTGTAGTCGAGGGAGGAAAAAATAAACGACTCAATTACGGTAGGTCTATTATCTGACCCCGATCTGTTTCACTTTCCGGTAGAAGTAGACTGAAGGTATACTTGTTATCAAATTTCTGACATCCCCAGCCGCTTACGCCATCCATGCGGAGATCCACAGAGCCCGACCCGACGTCTTATGTGCGGCGCACTCGCATAGCCTCTATGGAAGAGCTATGTGTGCCACGGGAAAGACACTGGACATGCTAACGCAAGATTTCTGTGTATTTTGGAACGACCATGTGCTGTACTCCAACTTCGCTGGGCTCGTTCTTGCTGCAGACGAGGGAAAGGCGATTGCTGCAGCCTTGGGGAATACAAAGGCCGCATTGCTAGGCAATCATGGAATATTGACGGCGGGCCCTACCATTGAGGCTACAGTTGCCTGGTTTGTCTTATTAGAGAGATGCTGCCAAATCCAACTGGCAGCAGATGCGAGCGCCGCAGGCACTGGCAGGCCGCTGGTGACAATTGGGGAAGATGAGGCACGGGCCACATGGGAAGCGGTTGGCACCATTGGCAATGGCTATTTTCAAGGGCTGCCCTTATTCCAGGTTGCTGAACGAGAGTTTGGGGAGAGGACTTTGCTGGGTAGGGGAATTGTACCATGGAACGCAGCCTGAGTGATTAGCTTTTAGATAGTTCTTTATTGAAATCATACTTGAATTATTGTTTCCCTAGATCGTTCCTTTCCCTGTAAGATTATAGTAACTCATTCAAGCTATGATTACGAAAATTTCTAAGATAATTCCAATAGATGGCCTGACTAGTGTAGACCAGCTCGCTGAGTGCATAACGAAAGAACACACCGTCCATGACTGTTGGCTAATAATCTGCCCAATATGAATCTTCTTCCTTAATTTCCAGTAGCAATACTGGGCATCTCAAAATACCCGGTGACGGGATTCTAAGTAGATGGCGGTGTTTACCTAATGCGGATATCCGCCGGATGAGCCCTATCTCCATCGACTTGCCTTGTTCATGGCGATTCTGCTGCTTTGGGGACCATCTATTGGTTACCCCGCAAAACTCAAAGGACTTTAGCTCGCAGTTCCAGTGTGGGGTTCTTTAGCAACAATAACGGTCCTGAGACCTCCTTGTCTACATAAGCGAGAATGGATACAAATAACGTGCCGGTGCAACTGGTCCGCTACCAGGCCATCACGACTATGTCTTTGGCACTTTCACAGTTACAAAATGTCTTCAGAAGCAAAAAGCTCCGCCATACACATGGAGTCGACTACTCCCGCTAATCTCGACATTGACGGGAAGGATGGAAATTGTGAGCTTGATACGCAGAGCGTTATTGTTGACGAGGAAACCAACAAGCGATTACTACGAAAAATTGATATTCGTTTAATGCCTGTGGTATGATTCCTCACTTGTCTTTTGCTATTTCCCCACACACCCCTACTCTCACTAGAAACCGTTCGGAATAGCTTACAATGGGCGGAAGATGTGCTTTACGTATGCGCTCCAATATTACGACAAGGCGCTCCTGAGCCAGGCCGCTATCTTCGGGCTTCGAGAAGATTTGGACCTTCAAAGCGGCTTGAGATACTCGTGGGTGTCTTTGATCTTTTATTTTGGCTACATGGCCGGCTGCTACCCGGTAAGTGTTGAACTTGGCCGAGCCTACCCAGCCAGACTTCTGATGTATCATGCCTCCACCGACTTCTAGATCACTTGGGTTTCCCAGAAAGTTACGGTGGCTCGAGTCTGTCCTATCATATGTATTCTGTGGTCATTAATAGTTCTCTGCACCCCCGCCTGCTCCACCTACACTGGCATCCTGATCAACCGTTTCATGCTGGGCGTGATCGAGAGCGGAGTATCACCAGCGTTCATGCTCTGCACTGGAGCGTGGTACACACATTCTGAGCAGGTGCTCCGTTCCTCACTCTGGTACTCATTTAGCGGGGGCTCAAATATCATATCACCGCTCATCAACTACGGTCTCGGCCACATAACCAGCGGCTCCTTACATCCGTGGCAGTACATGTACCTAATTGCGGGGTTAGCCACTCTAGCATGGGCCATAGCGCTTTTCTTCGTGTTCCCCGGGAGCCCTCAAACAGCCAAGGGGTTCACAGCGGAGGAACGTATGTTGCTCCTCGAGAGAGTTCGTGCCAACAACGCCGGCGCAGAAAACCGGACATTCAAGTGGTACCAGGTTTGCGAGGCGCTTTGCTCGTATCATTTTTGGTGTATATTTCTTCTGTCAACCTTGTCCAGCACTGGGAGTGGAGCGGTCACTACGTTCGGGTCTATTATCTTTAACGGCATGGGGTTCTCCACGTTTGAGTCTCTATTGCTTAATATTCCAATTGGTGCTCTTGCTTTCATCTGTGTCTTGGGATCAGGGTATATTGGTCGGAAGTACCCCAACGCACGCCTCCACACAGTTTCAGGGTCGTGTATTCCTGTTATCGTTGGAGGTTGCATGCTGTAAGTCTTATCAACGTGCACATCCTCACCCCCTCATTAGTTAAACTAGATTACCCCAGCTGACATTCCCGCTCTGCTTAGTTGGAGACTTCCATCCTCAAAAACCGCCGCCAGAATCATTGGTTTCTACCTGATCAACTTCTTTTCCGCAGCCTGGGTGCAATGTATTGCCATGGGTACCTCCAATGTAGCAGGATACACCAAAAAGGCCACTATGGCAGCCGGGACCTTCATGGGCTATTCACTAGGCAATATTATCGGACCCTTAACTTTCGACGCGTAAGCCATACAACATCAACTACGAATCCCAGCTAACGCTATATCTACAGAAGATACGCACCGCGGTATGACCCCGGGTTCGAGGCCCTGATTATCTGTTTCGCGATCGCTTTGGTCTTGTCTCAGGTGTTCCGGGCGCTCATGGCGCTGCAGAATCACAGGCGGGACCAAAGGTTTGGCCCTCCTACTGCGGAATGTGGATTGCAGGATCTTACAGATAAGGAGAACAAGTCGTTCAGGTATCCTCTTTGAGGGGAGCGGGTCGGTAATACTAGTGCTGCTGGTACCGGGGATTGGGACTATCTAGTTTGTTGGGTGTACCGATTATGCAGGATACGAGACACGCCTATAAAGTTGAGGTGTGTCAGTATTGTAATTGCACAGTGCATGTTTAACTAGGAGCAGTAAGTTAAGCAGATAGTCTATGTGTGAGAGCAAGTTTATCTGTGACAAGGACTTCAGTCGACAAGACCTAGTAGATTGACACAGGCCAAGTTTGTGGTGAAACATACGGATTAGGTGTACTCTAAGGTGCAGGATACTGTATCATGATCTTGCAACTACATTTACAAGATATTTGAACCTTCTGTAAGCATCACACCCTCCAACATTGACAAATTATGGGTGAGTGTCGTGTCTCCACGGCATATGTGGGGAACACCGGCATTTAGCACGGAATTATCCCGCCCCCTCGGCAATCAGATTATACACCCTGAGGTCTTCTTACCCACCTGTCCTTTCTCTGTACAAATCATGAGCTAACAGAATATACTCGACCTCAATGTCTAACAACGATACCTCCTTAACGTTCCTTCAAGTCAACCAAACTTGGTCTCCAGGACGACAGAGACTGAGACGCGGCTACCAATCGTGCGACAACTGCCGGGAGAAAAAGAAGAAGTGCGAGCCATCTAGCAACCAAGGATCGGCATGTCTAAGGTGTGAGCAAGAGCTGAGAGTATGCTCCACGACTCATCAGAGAAAGAGGCGAAAACTCCGAACCTCAACATGCAGTATCCAGGGGCCGGGTGCACGTCAGGGTAGAATCCATCACTAATTTGACCCCATTCTCATCCTGATTATCTGATCCATTGCCTAGAGACTACTCCACCTGGTAATGACGACCTGAGGCCATCCCCAGGATATGAAGTTGGTGTACTCCAGGGCGATTTACCTGTTAGCCCTACCCAGTCATTCGTGGATAGGACGACTAGCAGAACGACAGACGCACAATTGCTCACCGTCCAGCCTCGCACAAAAAGTCGGATATTATCCACGCATCTCCTGGATGCATGTGGGACATTGGATCTACTGGCAGACACCCAGCAAGAAGAAAGCATCCGAGGAGCTCCATTGACTCCTTCTGAGCAATATTCACAGGCAAATATGAGTGTAAATGTGACGGCGGAAAGGCTCAACCCTGAACCAAACTTACAGAATCCCCAAGAATGGAATGGGTTTATCCTGGTTAAGCGAGGCATTTTGCAAGGCGCAGAAGTAGTGCATTACCTCGATTTCTATTTCAAGCATCTGTGGCCCCTGTTTCCCGTTGTCCCGGAGTATTTCGCGAATCGGGACCGTTACATTTCTATGGCACGAGAAGAGCCAGTGTTGGTAATCAGCCTGGTCGCGCTGGCTTCAAGATATCATCCTTTGCAGGGCCCCAACGGCGAACTCCGATCGGAACGAGTCCATTGGCGGGCTTGGTCACTCGTACAGAAGCTCTTTCAATCGGCCATGTGGGGCTCGACTGCGATGCGGAAACCGGGTGCCATCGCAGCTCTGCTCCTTTTCATAGAATGGCTTTGCCGGCCTATTAACTGCGAGGATTTTGATACTGGCCTGGACGCCACGAGTCTTTTCGTATCTCCAAACCAGCCATCCGGTGCTCAATATAATACTCAACCGACCCATGAGATTGGCCTTGATTGCTCCGTCAATAGTCATACAAATGTAGAAGGTCTTCCTGAGCGGCTAAACATAGTTGCACCAGCATACAGAAGCCACATGATGTCCTGGTATGGCAGAACTCTGACATAGATAACTGCGGGAGTGGTCACTGACTTCTGTGATAGGACTCTGCTTTCCACTGCGATTTCCCTTGCTCAAGAGATAGGCTGCTTTAGTCAAGATGTTCTGACCAACACGACGTTGGCAAGACGGGAAGCTGGGTCTGGCTCTGTACGATTAGCCTGGAATCGGACTCTATGCACATTCATCCACCTGACCGACCAAAACCTGTCACTTCGACTTAGACTAGAACCGCAGTTGCCAGGTAGCCGCTGCGGCAATATGGTTGATCAACTTCACCAGTGCTTCAACATTGATAGCTTCTGGGAAAGTGCAATTGATCTGGCCGCTCACACAAATAAGGCACGGGAACTATTATGCAGTTGGAGGAGTGGTGAGCTTGGCGTCCAGTCTGCTCCACTGACTGCTTCATGGGAGAGGTTCAGAAGAGGTCTTGATCGGTGGAAGAAGCAACATGCTCCCATAAGCAGCGGTACGTTGATCCGGCCTTCTTAATCTCATGTGGAATGTTTGCTCATTGTAATCCAGAACGCGATCTATCATTGCCCAGAGTGTGTCTCAGTCTAGAGTATTTTTACATCCGACTCTGTGGTCTTAGTCCAGCAGCGCATGTCTTTGAGAGTTCGTCTGGCGACGATCAAAGAGATCCCAATATGTCGATACTGTCACAACTTGCCGATGATGCCGTTCAGACGTCGATTGATTTGCTGAGCTGTGTGACCCACGATCTTACTCCGTCAACATTGTTCAGGTACGTCGGTGTCAGGTATTGGTTGTACATCGTCTGTGCCTCATTATTTCTTCTGAAGGTATGCACCGTCCCTGTCAAACCACAATACACCCGCAAAATAATCACACTGGCATAGGCAACGCTGAGAGCGGAGGAGCGACTGGAAGATAGCCATCCACACATCCTACTGATACGTCAAGCTGTGCGTGCAATCAAGCAGAATGCTCCCGACGACATCCATATGTCCCAGCGTTATGCAACTCTGCTTGATATCTATGTTAACGCCGCTCTACGATCTCCACCATCCGCGGTCATATCGGAAGACATTTTCCGCTGGGAGCACGACGACCCCAGCACCCCGATCTGTGGCCCTGCTCAAGGCTGTACACTCGATCAGGGGAACAACGTAATGTTTGACTCTAGTTTCTGCAACTACCTGCCGGATATGGTGGGCCTAGACGACATATTCAGTTGGCTTCCCCCCGGGAGCGACTGATAACAAACGTTAAAGATAAAAACCCTCATAAATCTCGCAAAGCACTGCTGGCGGTGTGGGTGATCCATCCAACAGATACATCAGAATAATGCGTGGCCTGGAGACAACACCACTATCGACAAAACCCCTTAAATCTGTAAATCCTGTCCTTCGCGCGCTGCAATTACTTTACTACAAATGGCGTTGATCTTCATATACTTATCGAAATTATCCACACCAATAATGAATGGATTCGGGGTACGCTGGGTGCGATGCGCCAGTATATCAGCATGGAACAGAGCGTGATCGGCGACTTGGTGATTAGAAAGAAGAACATCGACCCCTCTGCCTTGGCAGATATCTGCGAACTTATACTGAGATCGGATCTTTTGTTCCCGAGATGCTGCGTCTGCTGGCGTACCCGTGCCACCAGATAGCCCAGCCATGTGCTGTCTGCCTTGATCAGAGACGGGGAAAATGAGCGATAAACACCCAGGGGTATGTCCTGGCGTGAGAACGATATGAAAGTCCACTCCTCCAACGCTGAGATTATCTCCATCCGCTAATATCCTGTCTCTTGTGGGAACTGGCGGGGTTGCATTCTTTCCCATTGCAGCCATGCTTTTCCAGGCCAACTCTGAAGCGTACACGGCGGGCTTGAACGTATCTTGTAAATATTTTGCGCCCCCGTAGTGATCGGCGTGCTCGTGCGTGATAATCACATGTTTGATTTCACTCCCATTGAGTCCGAAGGATTGCAGTCCGGGCAATAGGATTGCCTTAATCTCATCCTCGTTGTCGAGGGTATCGATGAGGACGATACCCTCAGTCGTGTTGTAAGCCCAGGCGGAGACACCGCTGTGGCCAACGAAGAATAGACCCTCAAATGGCGAGAAAGGTTGCACGTACCCAGAAGGCCATGTGAAAAGAGGTGGATAGAGTTGCTGGGTAATGCATTGGTCTTGGAAGTATTGGTGGATGGAGCCGTCCACGGCCTGAGCTGCCGCTTCATTCAGGTACCGGGTGACATTCTCAGTCTGCTCGTTGGGGAACATGGGGGGTTTGAAGAATTGATCCAAAGGTGTAAGCTGGCCCAGAGCTCGACATAGCCACAGGCTTGCAAGAGTGATGATGACAGTGAGGGTGTTCATTGTAGATGGCACCTGGATATTTGTCTTTGGTACAACACATGCCAACTCTGTAACATCGATCGCAAATTATAGTAGGATATCAATCCTGTCTTTATCGTTTATTTCCGATAATAAACAAGTACTATGATGAAGTAAAGATCGGAGAAATGATTGAAGTGCCTGTCGGATATTGACAATCGGGTATAGCTCGTCGGAGCGGATAGAACTGCTTGCGCCGCGCAACCTGCGGACTTCACGTCAAGGGAGAGGGAAAATGTGGGTAGAAAGGGGTAAAGTCACTCTAATGAGAGAATACTTTTCAATTGTGAAGAGGAACCCATGTGAATGAGAAAGGACAGCTTCCCTTCATCAGAAAGAGGGGAATTATTATCGGATTCTACATGGCTCAATCTCATAGCCATCCCTCGGCCATCTCAATGGCTCCACCTCCACTACTACTCCACCACCAGATGTCCCTTCAAGTTGTGATTATACTGATGCCAGATGACTGAAGATCAATGGTCTCAACTTTGTAGATGATGACGGAGATAGTCTTTACGCAGAGAGACGCACAATGAAAGATTTAGAAGTCGCCCACATATTCCTCCATGCTCTAATGTCACTCAACAAGGGTGAACAGATGATGGTACGTACGATTCTTAATGACCACCTTTAGGCCCTCACTTACACAGTACATTCTATCTAGCCCCAGGGCAAGCAGTTGGCACACAAGCTATCGAACATGTTCGACCCATTCCCCGCATTAGCAGATAGGATATTGACCGACCATTCAATGCCATCACATTGACTAAGGACGCCCATACAATGTTTAGTAATTTCGAAATAGCATTTGAGCATCTAGGCGGGCACACCTACAAAATTGAGTATGTCAATCCACAGAAATTGTTATCCCTACTTGACCTTCCTGTTACGCGGACACTTTTTATTAGAACCTGATCGAAGTGTAGACCCCCCTTCGGTTGAACTTTTGAAACTGCACTATGCCATCGCCAGAATATTCCATCTGAGCGCAGCTGGGGAATACATCGACAATAATCTCCAAAGAATGAAAGAGACAAACGGGCGCCAGCTCAGCGCCAACGGATCTACCCCCATCGACCACTATATACGGTTGAAGCTTGGTTTTGGCAAGGAGCTATCCGTACATTAGGTATGGACGGAAATTGTATTTTCCCCATCTCTTTCTACTCTAACCTGCTCCGTACTAATCTGGTCCCTACATGACTGGGTAAGTTTACTTCCTCTCATCTTGCCATCACGAGGTTGAAAGCTAACCAAACCAGCTACGGAACTGGCACAGAATACAACGAAGATTGCACCGGCACGATCGCAGCCCAGATATATCTCAACACGCCGGGCGACCTACTCGGTTTAACATCCAGCGAGGGTGGGGAAGTACGGCAAGTCGAGAGTATCGATGCTGTAGGGATAGGATGCATCGGAGATCACGGGAGTAGTCTCTGCCCTAACATTCCAGTGGTTACATTCCGGTGGAGCTTAAGAGGACCTCAGTGTAACCTTTCAATAGAGAACGTCGGAACTGATTCCCGGAATATTGTATATATTGTGTACCTTTTATTAGTTATTTTGGGTACACGTGCTCTTTATGTAGGTTGTCGCTTGCCGATTCTAAAATTTTAGTTGGAGTGGATGATCTCGACTTGTAGTTTTATGACGTGATTTGCTGGAATGTAACATGTATTAATTCTAGAATGAATGCCGATGTCACGGACATTCCGCTTTAGATTGAGATTAAAATTCTGCACAATCTAAGTTTTTTAGTGTCATATCTTATTATGTTTGTCATCACTATTCTAGACATTGTCTGTATACAAAGGAAACAACATGTACAAACTAAAGACTATGTATGAGAAAAGAAAAGAAAAGAACCCTCACTCAAACGCAAGAGGCAAGCAACAAACATAAAGAAAAAGGAAAATAAAGAAAAGAGGAAAAAAAAGTAATCCCGGAAAAGAGACTCTCATCTCAGCCAGCCACCCCAGCCCTAACACTTGTAATCAACGTACCACCCAGTCTCCGCCCCCTGTTCCAAGAAAACCTCACTCTCCTTGTCCAACCGAGATCGAAGAACAATCTCCTCAGCACACTGCACAGTCCCCACGGTATGCAAATGGGGACCCTCCACACCCGGCCAATTGGTAAAGTCCGCCGCGCCAATACTCTCCCCCTCGACCTTATCCCCCTGCCACACTCTCACCAGCGCATTATTGCCGGCCTTGAAGTTGCGCTCGGCGGGCACACCCCAATTCAGCGTGCAGGTCTTAGCTCCCTGGGGCACGGCGAACGTCATCGTCTGGTCCCATTCTGCGGTGGCGGATTTGGAGACGTTAAGGTTTGGGGTGGAGATCGGGTCCGAGGAGGGGAGGAGGTAGGTTTGCATCTTGGGCTGGTAGATTTTGCCCGGCGTGCAGGTTGGGGTGTCGTTGTCTGGACAGCCGTCATCGAGATCGCATGGGTCGACGGAGCAGCAGCCGCGGAAGTTGTTTTTGTAGCAGCGATAGAACTTTCCGGTAGGGCACTGGGTGTCGTCGCGGGTGGTGAGGGGGGAGGAATATGAGGTGGTTGGGAGGGCGGTGGTTAGGCTCAGGAGGGCGGCCAGGGTGGCGCCCAGCGTGATTTTATGGAAATGCATTGTGATTAATCGATTGTAATTAAATTGAAGTGTGTGGAATTATAATGTATTAACAATTATGGTGGTTGTAGAAGATGTATTGGTGACCGTGTGTGGATGGTCTATGTGGTGGTGATGCGGTTGAGTCAATGGATGTGAGGATGGGGAGAATAATTCCCCTGAACGGCAGATCAGGACGATATATTTATATTCCAGGATCAGAGATTAGATTAATTAATGGCGCAGTGGATCTGAAGGAATCATCGGGCCAGGAAAAAAGGAATAAATCCAAAAACAAACACAAAGGGCCAAAAGTCTAAAGATAGACGAGGCGCAAGGGATCCTGATTCATGAACCCTTAAACCCTTCCCGAAACTCACCGTGAGCCGAAGAAATCTGGGGAAGGCTCGGAAAAGGGTCGAGTTAAGGTGAGGCTGATCGTCGGGTTGGCATCTTCACCATTGGATCTTTGCCTCCGATTCTGTGGATCCGCCAAGTCAACTAACGACTGGCGGTCTAGGGCTGTGCACAAGTCACACAATGCATGGTTCTGCGCCTTCTGCATTTTGGACCAATATGACATTGGGGCGTACACAAGCTACTGGGTTGATGGCAGACGCTGTGTGATGCTGCACTGTGACCTTGTTGGCCCGATCTCGGGTCCCCACTGCATCCAGCTTGTCTGCCTCTTAGTCCCACGGTGAGATGCATTAGCCATACTCTCTTTATTGGTCCGTTCGGTAATGGAAACACAGAAGAACCACTGCCACCGCCATCATTCCCTGCAACCATGGTTCCACTCTAGATCGCGGTCATCAGGTCTGAAAGCACAAAGAACCGGGATAACAGTTCTGACGGCAGGTTTGGCTTGGCAGATCCCTGCGGCCGTTGCATTATTACTATCTTTAGTCTGACAGCAAGCTTGGGACATATACGAAGCGTGACATGGCCAAGTCAGGATTAACTACATGGCTGTGCATTGAGCCCGCCTATCAACGGCGGCTGACATCGCCTGGAGCGTGTAGGGCTCGGCAGTCGGCCTGATCACTGCAGATACGATCTCTAGTGGGTCTGACCACGTCCATATCGACTACAGATGCACCCTTGTCTGAGATCAAGAAAAGAGTTCAAGGTCATGAGAACTGTATTCCGTCTAATTTTGGCATTTACCGGGGATGTAACCATACTGCGCCGGTGAAGATTCTACGAGCTCTCCAGGCGTGCCAAACCAAAAACATAATCAATGACCATCGGTGAATATTTGGGATGTTGGTCTTGGCCGTTGGGGGCGATATTTGTGTAGGAAAGGAAAGGTTTGCGTCCTTATTGATCATAAGTACATCAAGCTAATATTTTCTAGTCGTATCTCACTGCCATTAAGAGTCGTAATTATATTAAGCACAAGTACGTGAAACAGGAAATGTATCGCATCTATTCCTCCGGCCGCCCAATATCAATCGCAAACCGCTTCCCTTCCCACCATCCCAGACCAAACATTACTCCATTGAAAACGCCGCGTTTCACCAACTCGGTATCGTCGCACCATTCTGATCCAGGCGGGATCACGTCCGGCTTCAGCATTTCAGAGCCAGCCAACAACGTCGCAGCCCCAGCGATGCTACATGGGTTCACCGGAATCACCTCCGTTCGACGCCCCAAGTAGAACGCCACCATAATACAAAGAGCCATAGCGGCCAGAAACCCTTCCAGGATCCGGGTAGAAACAGCACTCTGCTTGAGACGGACACGCGTAGGATCGACAACCGTCCCCTGGTATTTTGTCTCCTGTTCTAGTGGCAGTCGGGAGTTTCCGTTCATGCTCTGAGCCATAAGTACGCGATAAAGATGCTGTGTGGCATTGATCACCACGGGTACCCGATCCGCCTGTTCGAGATCCGTAACTGTCAATGTCTCCTGGTCTTGCATCATCGCGATAAAGACGTTGTCGAATCCATCGTACGCAGTGACGGTATTGCTCGTAGGTAAGAACGAATCAAAATCTAGCTGTGAGGCAAGGCTGTCTGCGAACCGGCGACTTGAGGATTCGTCTGGCTTGGCAGACTGGATCTTGAATCCCGGAACAGTGAATGTTGTATCTACATCGATTTCATCAACGTACGGGAAACATGTAAACCCACGAATACCGTCGGTGTCGGTCGAATTGGGGTTGCTCACGACCCCATATACCCCCACCATCTTTGGGCACTCCGGCATTTCATTTATTATATCGGTAACCTGAAACGTGCCAAAGGCAGTGCCGTTGTAAGTCGTCCCGTTCAGTGGGAGAGTCATGTCGTACCACTTAATAGTCTCGTTGTCGACTTTCCGGCTAGTAGTATCACAGTCACCTCCGAGAGACAAAGACACTGACATAGAGGAACCAAAGCCCTCGTATACAGTGGTTTCTAAAATCTGACTCGCCTCAAGGACTGTACAATTGAGGCCAGCACGAAGACCAGGATAGGTCAGTTCAAAAATGCTGTCAGCCGTAGAGCTCTGGTTTGTGGGCTTATATGTAGTGTTTTCTTTCACATCCATGAGTGTGCCTTCCTTCAGAGCCGGAAGTACTACCTCATCATACGTCCAATCTGGATATGAAAGATTGGTCCCCACGACAAGAGCACCGGTAAGGCCTATCCCTTTCTGTCCTGAGTGGTAAGCTTGAGGCTCCACGGTCGAGTTGAACGAGTCGTTTCTCAAGATAGACACTGCTCGCACATAGCTAGCAGCTTCGGTAGAATACAACCCGCTCGCGGCGATTGTCAAACAAGGTGCCAGAATCATAGTCAATGCAGTAGTAAAAATTGCATACTTTCTTTTGATGAGTGCGCTCCAAAGAGCATGCATGGTGAGTTTCGACAGGTAATTGTCCATCAAGCTTTCCTGTGCGGTCAATCCTCCTCGTCTCAGCTCCAGGTATGGCTGAATGACCTGAGTAGAGAAGTGGCTGCATTCGAAAAGAGCCTGTATCAAGAGCATGATAAACGCAGGGATATATACCCAGGTGTAGCGAATATAACCATCGGATGTGATATCAGCCAAGCCATTTCGTTTCTGAGAGATCTGGTAGGTGGTCTCTAGGCCCGCAATGACAAGAAGAGGGACAGCTAACGTAAGAGTTCGCCAACCCAGCGACATTGCGAGAGGTTTCCACCAGGATATCTGGCTGGACGCTTCGGCAACATGCAAGTCCTCCTTGCCATCATGCTTCGTGATGATACTGAAACTTCGTTGTCCGTCAATACTGGCGATCTCTGAGGCGAATAGGCCGCCAGCCAGAGATGATTTCAGATCCTTTCTATTCTTGATGCCGGAAAGTCGATTAGATAAGTCGGGGCTTCGTGCCAATATCGTTGCCATGCCAGAGATCGTGCCAGGGTCTCGAGAGGTGCATTTGGCCGGTCTCCACACGCACATCGCCCCTGCAACCAAAACCAAAAGCGCCACCGCGGCTTCCATGAGTCGAACTGACAATTCTCTCACAAGTAGCTTCTCTGTGGACGCCGAGTATACGCCATTGAATGGCTTGTTCGCAGAGGTCATGAGGTATTGCCTTGCTACCTGTGCAGTAATTGCATTGTAAACTGGACGAGAAATAGCCTCCAAGTTCGCCGCATCCAATAAGGGCTCTAAATTGTCCGCGGATGAAACAGTGGCAATCCGATAAAAGGAATCGAGATAGCTATTATTCGGGTCGGCTAAGTTGGCAGAGAGGCCATTATTTAGTTGGATAAGTGTGCCCACAGAGCTATCTGCAATTGTTAGTGTAGAAAGTAACCCAGAGACGATATCGACCGCTGTTACACCCGGAATTGTGTAGTTAGACGTATCCACCTTGTCAGTGGAGTTGATTTCTGCGACACTTTGGTTGCTTTTAAACAACGAAACCAAGGTTGGTGATATCGTGTACGTAGGCTCACAAACAAGGGACTGGACCTGTGCACTGTCATTCAGCCAGTGGGCAGCAGCGAAAATCACTCGGTCGGTGTTCGTGTCATCATTGGAACTGGCACACCTCTCCGAGAAGACGTTCGCATGCCATCCACCCACAGCAGAAGTGCTTCTTCTGAATGCGTTGAACTGGTACCGTGAGCATTCCGGGGTGCTTAAAGTCAGGTTAAACTGTGTTTGTTCACAATGCTGGGTTTCGCATCCCTGAGTCCAGTTTTTGACGGTTGCTACTTCACAGCTTAGATCGGTGGAGAACGTATCCACGGTGCCTGAGAGAATCGTGTTCGAATCTAAATTGAAATTAGATCTGTGACCATCCTAGGCAAGATGTCTTGACCTACCTGATGGCGTATCGGATCCGTGGAAAGGGCTGAACGCATATTTGTCCGTGGTTCCAGCGGGATAGGGAAGATCGAGAAATTTATTGCCGACAACAATCAGCGCAGCATTGCTGTCAATGTTCGCACTGTTATAGCCCGTACCGCTAAATGTCGCTTCCGCTGTTAATGTGGTGGGGACATTGCTGACATGGACATTTTGAAGCATGAACAGGCCTGTCGAAGCGACCGTCAGCAGCTTCAAAAGCAAGGTTCCGAGGACTGCGATGGCAACGACCCAATGGCAGTGTTTCAAGGCCCTGAACAAAGTGACTACGTTCCAGTCCGAAACATAATCGAGTAGCAAACTCTGCGATGCCGGTCTTGGGGTTTGGCCCATGAGTTTCCATGGCATGAGTTGCTTCGTGCGGTATTCCACTTGCCCCCAGACTCCGGCCACGATAATCAGTACTTGCAAATGTCAGCATTGTTCCCCTCGCATTTGTAAGAACAATAGCCTACCAGCAGTTGGACCGTACGTCCATAGATAACGGAACTTTGCATCACTCGCACTTATGCCATTGTTTTTGATTGACACGCTATAAAGCACTTGGACCACTATCAGGATGGCAATAAAGAGCGTCGCAAATGCAACGAAGACCCACGGGCGGAGGACTGTTGGGGTCCACAGCTGGGATGAGCTGCCACCGTTGTAATCTTTCCCATGCTGATTGGCCGTTAGAGTTTCATTTTCTCGTTCAGAGTCTGTATTCCTGTGTTCCTCGGACTGCACTTGAACCAAGGTATGATTTTTTGAGCTTGGATTCAACCGCCTGGCGAGCCTCTCGCCTATGGAATTTTTAAATTCCAGCATTGCGTCCGCGACGGTTCAGTCCTCGGAAGACATGCATTCGCACGAGTATTTATGCACTAGTCGCCAGAGCCTCAAAGGCACAGCGACAAGACGAAGAGGGCGGGGCTTGAGGTTAAAATAAAAATCGCGAGGCTGAGTTCTGCAAGGCTACGGACATTCTTGCCCATCAATGCGAGCCGTGCACTCCAAGTGACCAACGACGTGCGACCGCATTGGTCCTTTCGTTTAGGTATTTCCCGTGTTTGTGGGCCGTTGGGGGCCATTTGGCAGCAAGGATGATACACCCATGTCAATCCTTCCTCTCTTCGGCCTCTCGAGCTCGTCAGAAATTTGATGTGCATTCATGATGCCTATTATAGAACGGACCAGCCTTTTTTGCGGAAATGCGGGAGGTTCCGTCTGGAGACCCTCGCACATCAACCATTATCTAAAATCTTTAGCGTTGTTCTCGGCCGGCATATGGTCGGCACTTACTATTTCAATTCTGCTGATCATGTAATCCTCAGCAGGAGTAGTTATGAAAATAGTGCATAGTAAGCCTTCATTTCATTATTTGAAAAAGAAGACGGATATGACATGAAGTACGGAGTACGGAGTACAGAGTAGGATAGAATGGAAAGAGGTGGAGAGAACGGGCAGAATGGGTGACCGCCCACTACTCCGTATATGTCAGGATATATATATCCGAGCAACCACTGACGTCTAGCATATCCCCCACAACCAAAAATATAGGTGGAGAACAAACTTAACCTTGTCTTAAAATATACCCCGGATGATAATCACCCATCTGCCGGGTTCTTAAATCCCAGTAGGCAGAGACCTCTGAAACAGATCATGTGTTCGACACGCCAAGAAACGGGAAGCGATAAAAAGACTTGGGATCTGGAAAACCCGGATAAAATTCGCGAACGAATGAGATCAGATGTAACATCTATCCATCCATATATATACACTCCTCCGATTGACAAGCTATATATATACATGCTCATGCGTATTTACAAATCATTCGCTATAATCTATAATAGCCACTAAGCGCACCGAATCCGTGTTGAGCGAACCGCCAATGCCGTCCACCGAGGCCTCCGACTGGGTATACGCGTTGGTCACCGTCGACGCGCCAGAGGTGATCGTTGAGCAGGTCTCCCCGTTATGGTTACAGATCTTCATGCCCTGAACGGTCTGTCCAGCCGCCTGCGCCTGGATAGCCGAGACATCCCATCCGGACCAACCGTCGTTGATTGTGCTTCCGAAGTCGAACTCTCCCCAGGTGCACGAGTATCCGCCGTAATCATCCGTGGGGAGAGACGACCCCTTCGCCGCACCCCAACCTCCCTGCGAGTCTTCATCGAAGGCGACATACTTCGTTTCGCCGGCGCCCAAGGTGAAGTTCAGAGCCGAATGACCGTACCAACCGTCCATCTTGCCATCGGGGCCGATCTTGTTCCAGAAAACGATGGTCCAGTCCTCGGTGTTGCTGCCGGTAAACTGGACGACATACCTGTATTGGTATGCGGTACTGGCGCTGACTTCGATGATGTTGCTTCCCCAGGGGCTACCGACGTTACCGCTGTATTCAATACCGCTGCCACTGGAGTTGGTGCGCGTTCCGAATCCACTAGTGGAGAACTCTCCACTGGAGGGAGTGGATGTCCAGCTGGTGGATCCTCCTGAGACGGTGGTGCTAGCCGCTGGGGTGCTGGTTGGTGCGGTGCTCTCGGCACTGGGGGTAAGAGAAGGTGCGGCGACGGAGACTCCAATGCTGGCACCGAGGTCAATGCTAATCACATCTTCGTGGGTCTCGGCGGGGGTGATTTCGGCTGGTGCTGCCGCAACGGTCGTGGTGGTGGTGGTGCTGCTGCTGGAGGACGGAGCAGGGGCTTCGGCCACGGGCTGGCCGGTAATAGTCGTAGTGACGGTGACGACTTCCAGGTCGACGACGGTCTTAACTTCCAAATCTCTGGCTTTCAGATCCGCCTCAGGGCCTTGCAGATCCGGATGAGCGGGATTATGCTTGTGCCGACGCTGGTGGCCATGGAGGCGAGCCAGGCCTAAGTCGGCGATGGCAACGAACAAAAGGAATGACTTCCACTGCATGGTGGATGTTAACGAAATAAGGAGCGTGAGTAGTCCAGCTAAAAAGGAGCGAAAAGTATCCAAGCTAAACGTTCAACAGTCTAGGGGCGAGCGTGTTGCACGGTGTATATAACGCCGCCGGTCGACGGACAACTCCCCCAGTTTTCCGTACTAAGTGGAGTCCGGGAAATCAATCGTCAGCACCTAGACCCAATATCCATGATGAGATGATGGCCAAGATTTGTCGCTGCGTTTCGAATCACACCGTCGGGACGACTAGTCGTAGTGTCGAATGGATAGCCCCAAGTCGGACAGCCAAACGAACCATCTGAAACGGTCACAAGTCCATCTAAGAATAAAAATGGGCGAGCACCTCTGGCAGACACACGCATTGTGGCTTCCAGTGGCATCTAGCGCGTGTTGGTTGTTGATGTTCTCCACAATCTTACATTCAGGCACGAACATGCCATTCGTCCCTACGCAACGGCACCCCTTGCGTCGTCACCTTCTTCGACCGGTCGACATATGTCGTTGTCCATGCTTTCGCCATGTGTCCCGCGAATCAGAAACCTTCGTCGCCAATGCCCCAGTGGACTGTAGCATCGAGTCATGTCGGGATTGGTTGTGGCATTTTCTGGCGCAACACTGTGGCTCTGCTGCTAGCATAGTTCATGGTGGGGGCGACCAAATGAGAGGTCCAGACTATTCGACGCATTAGCAAAAGCTTGTCACGGCCCAGGCAGACAGATTCCTGTGCCACGGTAGTTATTCGCGGCTGCGAATTAGGAGTTGAGATGTGGTTCTTCTCCCTTCTTTACTACTATGACAGTCGGAGATCACGATCGATCGGCAGCACGTGTGGCGCATACTGATTCAGTCATTGATTCACACAGGAATTTCTATAAGACGCGATCAAGAAGTCGAGAATTCACTTGTGTTAAGCTAGAACTCGACTAAATGAAAAGAAGATAAGCCGAAAAGTCGGCGACTAATAACAGTGGGTCCGGCATACGTATACTCGACTCGAAGTCCTCAACCACCAATCGATGAACTGCACACTAGTAGTCGGGTACGAACCGTTAACAATACGGTCCGGGTTAGATTACGAACTGACTGCACTCTTCTTTCCTTCATCATATCGTGTACATTTTTGTTGTACAGTACTTGTCATATTGGTGATCTACTCATTGGTACAGTATTGTTTACAAACATCAAACTATGCAGGACCACAACTGTCGCGCGTTACAGCTAAAGAAAGGGGGTATTTCCGTACATCCAATCCTTTATTCTTACCCTTCAGCTTTACGGAGTACGGAGTACTTGTACTGTACTTTACCAACCCGAAAACCTTTTCATTTCTTTGAATAGAATTTTTTTTTTTTTTCTCTTTCTTCGCCCCTCTACTTTGGTCTCTGATGATAGGGCTGGGGCGGTCATATGTCACGACGCCGAGTCCAGACCACCCTCAACCCTATCCCAGGATTTTTGAAACGCTATTCATCACACCTTGACCGCTATTCTACTTGAGCATTTGAAAACATTTTCGGATGGGGCCTGAGGGCGATATTCGATGGTTTTCCATGGAAAGACTGGAGGCATCCATGGATCCGTAGCTGTCACTAGCCTATCATACCTACAATCTGTGATCTTATGTTAACTGCAGTCATCCTTAATTTTATCTTACCTCAGATCTGTTTCATATACTCTGCAGTGTGCATAGGGTTGTCAATTCTTTTGTGAAGTGTGACTCGCCATCGTGGTGTTACTAGTGGCATTCTACCTGTCGACGTAGATGTTGATACCTCATTTCGATTGCGAGCCTACACGATGTAGAGACAATTACATAGATAAAATCTTACCGTACTTTACTGACCAAGCGTCGCGCTAAGGATTGTAGAGTGTAAGACGAAATTTAAAAATCAAATAAAGTGCGATTGTATCTATCACAACGCTGGAACAAACGGAACAACTACAACACCAAGCTGACCTTCGAAACGCAAACTACAGCCCCGATATTATGAAAGAAGTTTTATTTATGTTCAAATATGCGTAGGATTCTTTAGACAATTATGCAAACCATTGTTCACAAGGGGCGTAGATGGTTAAACCTCTCCATGATTTTTTCTGACCACTGAATTATCCGGATCTCTATCACCCATTCCATTCGGAATACATTAGCCCTAGTCATCAACCGCTTCACCTCTCCGTACCCATACTACGTCTCCAAAAGCCCTACAACACGACTGGTACTCCTATCCATCTTGAAGGAGTAAAGTAATCGGCGAAGACTGTGAGTTCCTGAGGTGGTGGGGGCGACTATGTGCGTTGCATTTGATGAAAGGGTCTGATAAGGGGTTCTAAGCTGGTGAGGAATATTCCACGTGGTGATATTGCTTTCCTTTTTATTTTCTCTTTTTTGGTGCTGTCGGCGTAGATGGGGGTGCCTTTCGTGGTGGGGCTCGGGATAGGAATCCCTGAGGGGCGTGTGTGGATATTTATATTTTGGTTATGAGTCATATGTGACTAGTGAGCTGGTCTCGTCATTTGATTTATGAATTCGGTATAGGTATGTACAGAGATGTTCGGGTTAACATTATATACTGCGATATGTTGAACTTCCACGGCGATTAATCATGCAATCCATAACATTGGTAACAATCCGGTACGTATTCTCCAACAAAACAATCATTACAAAGCAAGAAGAAGACCAGCGCCCGCGAGGCCAGAGAGAAGATGTCTCGTGTTGCTAGTCGGCAAGGCTGCGATCCCGCTCGAGGATGAGGTCTCGGCGGCGCCGGAATTCGAGTCAGTGGCAGTAGCTTTAGTACCGCCCACCATGACGGTATGGACAATGTCAGTGGCGGATGCAACGGTAGCCGAGGTGACAGGGGACTCGACTGGAGTGGCACCGGGCACGGCGCTGGTACCGGTGCCGATCTCTAAGATGTCATCGTCTCCGGGAGAGAAGTTCGTGTTGGCAAGGGAGATCTCGTTGTTACCGAGGTCATACACGACGTATGCACTGCGGAGGAAAGTGTCGCCCAAGATATACATGGCATCCTGGCTGTCTCCACTGGGGACAACACCGAAGGCGCAGGTTCCCAAAGGGAAGTCCTCGGCAACCGCTTTGAGGACCAGTTCACTAATTCCGACGGCGATGGTGGCGCCGGAGAAGTCGAAATTCACGGTATAATCCCTCTCCATGAGCTCGCAGTCAACATATGCCAGCCCATCGTCCTCAAGGAAAGTAGCATTAAACTTCTTGTAAAGATCGTCAACGAGCGAGTCAGGCAGATATGTCAACGTGGTGCCCGAATCAAGCAGCACCACTATAGGCAGGCGTGAGGAGTAATCTTCGGACTCCTTGCCGTGTTCCACGGAAACGCCGGTCAAGGTAACGGCTAGATAGGAATACCCGCGGAGAGTGCGCACGATGGGGATGGTCTGAAGTTCGCCTTTGTACTTGGCCTTGTTAACGCCGCCGAAGAGAATAGATCCCCGGCTCGCCTGGGGATCATTTAGCCACAGGCTGTAGGCGGGCGATTTGATGGCTCCACTATTAACTAGGGCTTGGGGAAGGTTGGCGTATGTTTTGCCTTCATGGGAGGCTTCGTTGGTGAGAGTGTCATAAGCTACACCGACGATGCCCTCTGAGAAAAGTGAAAACACAGTTAGCGAGGTACATTTCATAGATAGCAACAGAGAACTCACGTGTTATCGTAGTTGATTCGGCAACGCCAAATTGCATATCATCAACATCTACATCACCAAGACCGAGTTTATCAGTGGCATAGTAACCGTAGGCGTTTGTGCCGTCGCCGTATGTTGCATTGAACTCAACACCCAGGTTCTTGTATGTCGAGGATGCGTCGGGATCATACAGGCCAAAAGGTTTGCACGGATTAGTCCGAGATGAACAGTAGGACGAGTTAGCGACATTCACCCAGAGGTCACTGCTGCCAGTATCCAAAGCGACCGCAAATTGCTGTGCTGGCGTTCCTAGCGTCAGGTTCAGGATGTAGAAACTATCATACTATCAACTGCATTAGTCATATTTCGCAAGTCGTTAGCAACATGGAGCCGCATCGGCAACATACGTAGTTTATGAGTGGCAAGTTCAGCGTCGAATCTCTCTTCTGCAGACCCCCCGCATGTTGCCTACGCTCAATAGGCAGCTCGACGGTGGCCGGGGTATCGCGCCTGTGAAGCGAGAGGGCGTCCACACACGACAATGCCGCTAAAGCAACTGGTAGGAGAGATGCGCCCCGCATCATGAAGTCAATAAAGCTCACACTTCAGGGCTTTGTCCACAAATTCTTCGATGGGAGTGGAAAAGGGCGGGGTGGTGGGCAAGCCTTATAAGTCGAAATTGTTGCCTCCACTTATGACACCGGATGGGGCGGAAACCCCGAGGGGTCGTATTTGGAAGAGATACAAATCTCCATAGCTCCCACCTAGGGTGAATAGCGTATATGTAACATTGACCGTTAGAGTAGCACAGCCAGTCACCTGCGATATAGAACATCAGTGGTCCAAGGCTAAGCAATGCATGGCAAGGCAGCGAACCAGTCAGGCAGAAGCCGGATCACCGGCGCCAAAGTCTTGGATTAGTTCGTGCTAGCTCGGACCGGTGAGCTAATAGATAGGTGCAATCTGGTGAGGGGACAGGGTCTAATCCTTCCCACTGTAACCTCCCCCTGATCAAAATTGTTGGCCGTCCTCCGTACTAACCGAGTGATCCGGAGTGAAAGTCCCCTGGTGGATCGGTGGATGTGATCAAAGGCATCCCGATTGGCGATTTGCCGCTTTTTCTGGAGACAACCCACGACCATAAAAATGAGTGCCGACACCCTTGCCACAATTGGATTGACAGTCAGCCTTGTCTCCTTTCGGCATGTTAGGACTCAGGAACACTTTCCAAACTAGGAAAATGAAGCTCAGTAAGTCGGCAGTCGGACAGAGAATTTTGCTCCATGGTTCAATGACAGTGGGTCGGCTAATCTCCCCTTCGGATAAAACTCTGAGACAAGCTTAAAGCGCCGCAAACTTGGCAGTCCTCATAGGCTGGCATGCGCTTAGCCATCTTGGCATGGTATAAGTACGAGATAGCTGTCTTAAAAGTCAGCGTTGCAGAAATTATCACCGTCTGCATCGTTCAGGGGGCGGCATGCAATCTCCCGAATGAGGTCAGATTTTAACCATAGTTTATAAAGCTCCCAACTGCCGAAAGGGGTTGAACAGGCTCTCTGTCCAGCACTCAGTAGGTTAGAAGTGAGGTACTGTTTACTCTTGGCACCATTGACTCAGCGTTATTGAGACAAAACCATCTGTAGTACCTTGAAAGCCTCACAGACATTTGTCACAGCACCTTTATTGAACCTTCTACTCAGAATCCATCCATTTATAGGTGAATATGTAACCCAGCACTGGTGGTTCGTGACTTTACTCAAACAAAGAAAGTTCCTACTCCAATCAAGCTTGACATACTGGTCTTACGGTAACAAAGGAGAAACATGCATGATACCGTATACGAAGTCTTCTCAAACTTGGCGTGTCGGTGACCGATAAGTCAGTCCTTATAGGATTCATGTAGCCCATGGTGTGAGTAGCAACTATGTGCGCTTGACTAGGATAGACACTACATGGTATATATATGGTGTCCTACTGGCTGATAAATAATACGAACCTTCTCTTTCTCATTGGATTGGGTATCGAGATAGAATACTGTGTTACGCACGTACTGGATCCGTCTCTCACAGCCACTGGAGATGATGCCGAATGGTGTCAAGTTCTGTACGGATCTCATTCAAAATACATTGAAGTTATGCGCCTTAACCTCCATCGACGTGGTGCCTCAGGAATCTCGGCAAAGCTGCCTGGAAACGCGCTATGACGCAATGCTGAGTAATGGGAATCATACCCTCAGCGACCAATCAGGATGCACGGGTACCTTGCCGATGACGGACGATGTTGAACCTCCTCCAATCTGCATCAGCAACCAAAACAACAACAACTACTCCGGCTGAAGACGTCTACTTTCAACACTATCGAGCTTCTCAGCTGAAGATTAACAGTCAATTCCACCTTTTAATCACTGCCATCATGTTCGCTGCCCGCCGTCTCACCGCTGGTGTTCCCCGCGTCTTCTCCCAGAGGGCTTTGTTCCACAACACTGCTCCTGCTTTCGTCCAAAAGGGCGACTCCATTCCCAACCTTGATGTCCTGGTTGAGGACTCTCCCGGCAACAAGGTCAACCTCGCCAACGAGCTGAAGGGCAAGGGCGTCATTGTCGGCGTTCCCGCAGCTTTCAGTATGCCCCCACTTCATCTATTTTTAAAGGTGCAATTCTGACATAATTCGTAACAGGCCCTGCCTGCTCCAGCTCCCACGTCCCCGGATATATCAACCACCCCAAGCTCAAGGAAGCCGGTCAGGTCTTCGTTGTCTCGGTAAATGATCCTTTCGTGTAAGTGGCGGACAGTCCTGCGTTTCCGCGAGCAACTCAATCGGCTAATCATATAAACAGCATGAAGGCGTGGGCCGCCTCTCTCGACCCCTCCGGCAAGAGCGGTGTACGTATTGACTTTACGTGTTCAATTGTTCATACAATCGCATGCTAATGAAGACCACCAGATCCGCTTCTTGGGCGACCCCACCGGCAAGTTCTCCGAGGCGCTCGACGTCACCTTCGACAGCTCCTCCATCTTCGGAAACCACCGCAGCAAGCGCTACGCCCTGCTGGTTGAGAACGGCAAGGTCAAGGAGGCTTTCGTGGAGCCCGACAACACCGGTCTCGACGGTACGGTTCCACCCCCTTACCAAATCTTCAATATACTAATATCTCTCTAGTGTCCGCCGCCGAGAAGGTCCTTGCTTAAGCAGTAACAGTCATCCATACAATCAATATCTAATGTATGCAAACATAAAACAAACCGCTCCATTTACCGCATAATATATTCATAGTTATATGAGATTGCAAGTAGTATCTGAACTGCGCCGGCCAACATATACGATTTATCGTTCGCGTTGAACAAGTAGAACTCCGCCTCGAACATGAACCAGGCTTCGCCTATACGGAAGGGGTACAGTTCAGTAGTTATCCATAGACAGCTTGACAGTACGTCTTATACCTACATCAGGGTGCTCCAACGGCTTCAATATTTGAATCGAGTTCAGGACTTGTTGCACACAAATAGCCAATAACAACCCCAGCTATTGCTTCAACAACGGCTGTGGCTCAAAAGATGTGTCCAGGATAAATTGTTGATAGCATTTCTTAGGTGAGTCTCCCCTAACTAAGACCGTCCCTCTCCGTTCAGAATAGCATTGACAGCGGTGACCCACTCCTCCATGCTGGAATGAGTAGGGAGACGGTCCAGAATAACACTGCCTCCCGACTCCACGCTGATGAGTTTTGTATGTCCTTCGACTGATCTTTCCTTGCCTTCAAAGGCCATCGTAAAGCGGGGATCAAGTTTACGGAGAGCCTCGAACAGTTGGACCGTATTGGGATGGCAACCATGTTCCCAAATACTTTCGCCCTGGAACCGGAGGGCGCCCATGAGAGTGTGACCTTCTACCCGAGGATCTCCATCCTCAATCCAGACACGGGAGGTCATAATTATTAAGTCTATTGCCATAGTCTATAGATATACTATCCCAATAGAGTTGTAAAAGATATCTCCAGGGCAAAAGACGAAAAGATCACATAATTCTGAATCGCCGATTCAGAATGCCCTGAAATCACTTATATAGCTTACCGCCGTTGCACAATAGCAGAGACATACATAGTCGAAGTCTCACATATCTTTTATATGTCCACCAACCATAGCCCAAAACAAGTATACTATAGCCCACAGCCGGATAGCAACGACAAATGTACATTAATAAAAACTCCAACGCCTGCCTATATGCTTCCAGCGCGTCGAAATACCCAGGATATATCAGATTCTTCTTCCCTTTCTTTTCCCGGGCCGTAATATCACAGGAACATATCATAAATCTACTGCTGCAAAGCTTGCCACTGCTCCGGGGTATAGCACTTAGGTGTCCAAGCATGGATAGCTGCGATTTCGGCCTTCAGAACCGAGTTTACCAATCGGTGACGAGCGAGCATGGTCTTCTTCTCGAACTGTGGGGATACAATCACCGCCTGGAATGCCTGGCCACAGCCGCCTATCAAATGGAAATTATATTAGTATATCTGGTTCCCAGATTGTATAAATGACGGATAATGCATATGCCGAAGCGTAACCGGAGGCCATATTCATACCCGAAAGGTCCTCAATCTCAACATGCTGTGCCTGCAACTGCTCGATCAACTTGCTCTTCAATCCCTCGGGGGTCACGCCTGCGGTAGCGTCGGCCATAGCTGCGTTTACGGCGGCGAAGGAGCGCGCGGAGATCGAAAAGGTCTGTCTCTGGTGAACGGGGGCGCGGAAGAAGTACCGGCAGCTTCTGCTCAAGAGGGTGGAGGTGCGGGAGTACATCAAGTGGGCGGGGAACGTCTTGATCGGGTGCAGAGGAGATTGGATCCGGAGACCGGGCGGGAGGAAGATTGCGGTGGATTCGACTAGAGGATGGGGGTGGGAGTTGAGGAGCAACAAAAGTTTTGGATGCTTTCTCCGGATTTTTGATATCTAATTCATGACGACGGGAATTAATCATCATCGGGTTCGTACGGTATCGTAACATGAAGGCTTATAAGTCACGTGGTTGATACCGTAGGTTGCTGACTAATGAGCGAACCCCGGAATTTCCTAAAAGAGTCATATAGGGCTCGAACCTATGAAACGTTGACCTACGTAGTAGTTACATAGGACCCTATCTCAGTCATGCTGGAGCTCCTTCTTCAGATTACCCGGTCATGATATTCCCCTTCATATTATTGTACCAATTAATTTATACATATCAGCCCCGTAAATAACTCTAATCATCTCCGAGGGTCTGTCCACCCTTTCTACCCGCCTCATGCGGATCAACCTTGCCGTGGGCGAATTGTCCTTGGCCGCTGCCACCGCTCGACTTGCCAGAGGCGTGGCCACCGACGGAGCCTCCTTCCTGGCCGGCCTCAGTCGGGTCAACTTTGCCGTACGCGAACTGGTTCTGTTGCGTGCGCTTGTCAGGCTGTCCGTCTTCGCGGAGACCGCCGTGTTCTAAAGCAAATCAGCTCTTGATGCAGGATGCATATGGTACGCGAGTAGAAATGAGGAAATATGTACCGGAAGGCTTGTACTTATCGGCCATATTGTTCGATTTAGCGATCGCTTTTCAACGAATTCTGTAGTGGAAGTTGTCTTGTTTCTTGGATTCTTGTGGGAACTTGGTTGTTGTTTCAAGGGATACAAGGATGATAGAATGGTCCCTTTTATATCTTAGCTGTCGTACAACAATTGCGCTGGCCAGATTAATGATGCAATCTGGTTTTGGTGTCATAATGACCATTGGTGACGTCCAGTCGAGTTCATCTTCGTGTGAGATATCATTTCGACGTGGTGATGACGCAGCATCACCACGATCTGGAAAGCCCGATTTAATCTCGCAACTTAATCTCGATCGATCGCGCGGGACCCGCCATAGGATTTACCTGCCATACTGCCATCCGTCTGCAGCCACTCACCACTACCGGTTCGAGTCTAGAATGGAAACGGAAGTTCGATTGATTGCTTGAAACAGGATTTTACACCCGGCTGGTACTGCTATCCGTGGAAACTAGGTCTCGGGCGTGTATAGAATTGAACATGTGCCTTGGCATGGAACCAAACAAGCATTGGGGTACGGCTGTTTTTGCCTGGCTTGCTATGCCCAAGGAGATTGATGGCGCTAAGCATAACCTCAACTTGGTCTAAGAAAAGATTCACGTAGGACTATCTGACTGACGCAATCATGACTCTTTCCTCCATATTCGGACGTTTCCATTCATTCTCAGGATGACGACTGTATAGATACAAGGAAGGATGTAGGCTAAGTGGTATACGTAGCACGAAGAAAAAGCAGACCCGGTGGATGTATCCTGACGAAGACCACGAGGTTGGACCTTTTTCTAAGGATGAATTTGGGACATGAACTTTATCAATAAGGAGGAATTTCACGTGACTCGGCACTCAGCCTGATCTTAAGTTTCAGACCGTTGTTCTATTGTAAGAATTCCTCCTCGGAGAGAGTGGCACATATGCGGTATAAGTGCACAGTATATCATGATATTCGTTTGTAGCACGTGCCATGAAGCAAGTTTTATCTTTAATAGTGGCAATATCAACACTGCGGATGCGATACGTATGTACGAATCGCAGGTACTAGGGTATAGTTCATAAGTATCAAACATGATATGATACAACACGCAGCCAAAAGCCACACCGTTAGCTGTAAGCTTGCTCATTCCAGTAAAGCAAAGCCTAACCGTGATTGCGATTTCGTTCCACATCTACCTTGAAAGCAACTTCGCTAAGAATCATACTCTCCGGGACATGAATTCTCTCTTGGCTAGACGTTGGTAATCCAGAGCTTCGGTCCCCATCATATAAAATACTTGCCCCGAGGCTATGCCTTGGGCGTCGTGGTGGCTTCGGGAGGGGGTTCTCGTTTCCGTTTCTATTCCCCAAGGGCATCGGGTTCTCCCTCGATGAGTAGCCAACAAGACGGGGGAGGTAGCGAGACGCGATCGCCTTGAATGATGGAATCGAAGAAGCCACAATGGCAACATTCATCTCAACGGAAGACCAATAAAAAATCCCAGAAATGGAGACTATGTCTGGTGGGAACTGCATCATATTTCTGCCGTAGACAAGTCGGACTATTGATGCGACGCAGGCACTGATGTTCAAATGTTAGAAAGAGTGACTCAGTAAAGAAAGGCTCAGCACCCACATTAATCCCAGGACGATAATGAATATCACATAGGCCTTTTGCTTCGGCGGCATCTGGAGTTTGAGCAGAACGGGAATCGGGAGGGCAAATGTCAATACATCTGTCAGGATATTGAGTGCGCCCGTCGAGAGTGCGAACGCCGTAATGCCCTTTGCGCATGAGAGTAAGTGCATAGGATTGTGGCTCCATCTCGAAAGCGGGCAATGGAATGCTGCGGCTAGCACAAAGGCAATAGTTTGAGCCACCACTAGCCCTATCATGGCGTAGCATGCTCGTGTCAAGGATACGTGGCCTAGGCGAATATAGAAGCAGCAGAGAGAGACTTTGGTGAAGCCTTGTGAGGCCGGGTAGAACAATGCGCTTAACCACATACCCTGGCAACGTGTTAGTTGACGGAAATCTAGCACGAAAGTGGAAGTGGTCACCTTGAAAAAGGACAGAAGCTCTTCTAGGTTTGGCGTGAGGTCGTCTCCTTTGAATCCATGATGTACCGCTGGCCCTTGTCAGCTTGTCTCCACGTACACGATTGGCGTGGGCATACAAAGCACAGTGCATACGGTATAGGCCCATGAAAAAAGCTGTACGATATACGGCTGTGTCAACAATCACAGAAAAAAGACTTAGTTCGAGGATGGTCTTACAGAGGCGATAATGATTAAATCTTTGAATCTTGCGTGTCAGTGCGACAGAAAGGGCTTCAGGCAATGGAACACGTACAATCGTCTAGGCCGACGGCCTGAATGATATAATATCGAGAGAATAGACGCAGACACAGAGCTATAAACGAAAGAGCGGAGAATAGAATCGTGATGATGGCTATAGTGATCGCCGGCGATCCCATGTTGTTGTTCTGTAACCCTGAATTGCTTAGGGCTCTCAAGTTATCATCCAAATGTAAGGAAATTGTGGTCAAGACAAATCCAGTCTATCATTCCCCACGAATGCTTTAAGTACAAACAAAGGTCTCGTCTCAAGTTGAGGCAGCAAGTCGGCCGATAAGTAAGCCCTGCTGTCTCCAGGATCACCACCCCTTTAATCTTCTTGTCCCTGGTATATGGAACTAGTGTACAGGGAAAACTTAAATCCAATATGTGGCAAGCAGTTTCGTATTCTGATAGACAGGCCACGGCCATGATTTGGATTTCACCAAACAAGGAATGGTTGGCCTACGATCACAGTTTGGTGGCTCTAGATTCGCCTTTTAGGCAGGTGCCCCGTTTCCGTCCATAAACAATAGGTAATATGCCGACCTTACAGGGCCTACGAATGCCGATGCATCGAACAAGGCTATGGCCAGACCAGTGGCACAGGTCAAGCTAGTAGTTGGTTTCGAACTTAATGACCAACGATCTGCCGAGACGGGCAAGTTACTACGAGATAGTAGCTCCACGCCAGTGTCAGAAGGAACTTCTGCCGAACTTTGCAGGCATCTTGGGGCGGTTATGGCCGAGCATCCTTCCAAGTTGATAACTGGATTCTCCTAATACGGCTAGCATCAGGGGTTTCAAGAGCCTCGATTGGCTCTGATGTCAAAATTAACTCAGACATTGCGGATCTTGACAGAGAATAAGACTTTCTGAAACAGCTTACCTTTCTCCCAAGTGCGGGGGATGAAGAAAACTACAATGATCTGCACAACGACAAGGTCAAACACCATCGATTCTAGTTTGCCTCGCCTGGCTGCCTAGGACGACTATATAGGGAGGTAACATAAGGCCTTCTTCTGGACATCATAAGTCCGGCGTATCGTTCTTGATCGATCTTTATGCACAAGTGTTTTCACAGGCGAAGCATTCCGCTAGAGGTAGCCAATGTACGTAACTAGCATGACTTGATCATATGTCCAGTCGACAGTCTCACCAGGGCAAACTAGGTCAGGCCCATGCTCCAGAAAAGCTGGGTAAGAGAGATATCCAGAATCTGAATCTCGGATTCAGATTGCTCTGGGTTACACCTCTATAGCTTCCCGCGTTACAGCATCTCAGAGGTCAGGCGGTAGAATTTAGTATTTTACTGTACAGTATTTGTTGTCCCTTAGCCGTACTGGGATTTCGGTAAATTGCCCAGACAACCGCGACCAAGGATCGCCCTGGACTCTCTTTTCTTCTCCTCCACCTTCTCCTTCTCCACCACCACCGTTACGCTAGCTAGAAAGGAAGAACCCCCACTGAAGCCGTGAAACGATCCGAAGAGAACAAGCTTCTTTCAACTCTATCCGGACGCCGATCGTGGCAAGCTGAGGCCGAACTATATCGCGAACGAGTTTCCCGAGAATCCTATAGATCCCAATGACGATAAGGAGAAAGGAACGCTCGTCTATAGATCGACAACCCATTTCCAAGCTGACCTCGCCGTAGCCCACTGTATTTTCTCTTGCTTACAAGGATTGTCCGTCATCGTCTTTGAAATTCACACCGTTCCTCTTGAAGTGACTCTGAGCTTCCACGAGGCGAAGATGCCTTGTGATAAAGCATCTATGACGCCGTTTAAGGCAGTGTTCACGCAAGCCTTAGAGGCGTTTTGGGTCCAATCCCGACTTCCTGGGACAGTTGGAGACGAGAAAGATCGCCAAGTGTTGCACAGGGGATCTTTACAGCTAATGCCTTAACCCAATAAAGTCGTCATTAACGCGTATTAGAATAGGTGTCGTGCAGCATATAGAGCGTAAAATAAATTGTTGAAAGTCCCTTAGCCTCCACCAATCTGTTATGAAGGGTGTCTGTATCTTCGGCGTTCGTCTAATAACATGGCCCAGGCAACAAATCTTTCGAGATTAGGATCAATATCCTCTCAGCTCCTATCAAAAGATTCCTCAACTTAATAGAGGAAGAATCGCAGAGGACTATCCTTATAGAAACTCTATCTTTGACAAAGCTTGTAAGAATAATGAGAGTTAAACCTTCGCCGACCTGGTCTACATATTCAACATGCTTGACTAGGCTGTCGATCATTTGAATCGCACTCTGACGATCAAGGGTTTGGTCCGTTTTCACCATCACACCCCGACCATGGTGCGCATGGTCATTAGTGAGAACCCGAGAAAGGTTTTTGAGGACATACTGAGTTGTCATTGTCGGTATAGTTGTTATTCGTGGTGGTGGTGGTGGTGTTTGCGCCAAATGTCAAGATAAATGGTATGACGATACAGGTCATTATAAATGACACTGACATAACTCCAGTATGCTTTAGGCGACTGCAGAAGTAAAGCTGCCTTCTAGATTTATCTCTCAACTTGGTATTATCGACACAATTCTTTTTGGTGCAATCATCTCCTCGCCTTCTGTGTAGAACGAGAAAGACTATCCTAGAAAGAGGTATGAAATCAAGCTGACGTCTTTTCAATCATAGTTCCATGCGGATTTCCTTGCCCATAGTGTGCGTCTTATTGGCCAGTTGTGTCACATAGTAACGGCCCTGCCTCGAAGAAGCTCAACCTAGGTGGACGGAGATGTCCTCATTAAGCCAGGGCACCCCCAGCGACAAGTCTCTATGCCCGGCTAGTGGCCCTTGTCCACCGGCGGCACCTCTGCGCCATATTTCAGCTGTTCCCTTTACGTGATTATTCTTCAGCTTTGAGCACTTTAAAAGCATTGCAACATTGACCTCAGTTGTTCCATTTAGCCATAGGTTCTTGTCGGCGTGTAAGCGTGCCTCAAAGAAACCCGATCTATGTAGGTGGAAATGCCCTTATGATGTAGAGGTACCCCTATGGTAGAAGTTTCTCTGCCCAGTCTGTGGCGGTTGGCCCCATACTAGTTGTAGTAACGTTGATGATTTGCCATGTCCTAGCATATCCATTCGATATTGATCCACGCATCCGTTTGCTTGTAAATTCAGTCATTCAAATGCTAGTGATAGGCGTGTTCATAGACTGTATTTGCCATTGCTCAAGCCTGTAGAACGTATCACCCTGTTGACGAAATTTGTTGCATATACTTTGTTAGTTGCTGCGTCCCAGATGATATGCTCTATCTCTGTTGTTGCTGGGAAAGTTCGTGAGTCGCTCCAGTCCCTTGTTATCGAAGACAATTTATGGAGTAGGTTTTGGTCGATAATAGAGGACAACAAGTACAGCCGGGAGTGTATATAGGCGTAGCACATCTTCAGACGCTCCTAGCTTCCTTCCCGAGTGTGAAGTCCACCCCTCTGCCAGCCCAGTCGTTAAATGAAGTGTTGTCAGTCATCTTTAGTGAGTGTAGTGCGACAGATGCAGTGTTAGTAGTAATGGTCAATATGGTCTCCGCGCTTTCCAAGACTACCATTTGCTTTTCATGAAGGGTTTCGGGGAGATCCTTGTCAAACATGACATATTCTTGTACATGCTCTGAGTTGTAGCGATGGCAAAGTTGCCATCCCGAGTAGGGTCTGTGTAGCGATGGAGTTTGGGGTACGGGTCCCGAAGTAGGCACTGCTTAAAAAGCCCTCATCGAATTATCTGTATAGGCTTCTGAGCTTGTGGGATGCTTCTTGACCATGCACTACACCTAAGCACAGATTCCGGTGTAGCGAAGTGTGCCTGGTAGACAACCTTCATCTTGACCTGAATAAAGTCCAGTCATAATCCCCTCCTTTTCAGCATCATTCCCCGTTTGGGTATAACGGGTTGATCTGGTTAGGCAATGATGTTCTGGGACCAGGTATAAGTTCCCATCCGAATCAAATCTGAATCTCTATCAGAGTCTGATGAGAAAGATGGCTCAGGGCTGCTATAGTGGAGGGGGTGGTGACGCCAATCAGGACACTCAATGTTCTCCGTCAACATTTTGTTGGCGCTCTGCGCTGCCGTCGATAGGGATACTATGCTGCAGGACCCAGTTCTCATTCGATACAATCTGGCCGAATCCTTTTATCCCAGACGATTAAGAACCCGTAGCGCAAATCAGCCTCTATTAGGCAGTTTGACCTTGCGATTAAGTTAGCAAGCATGAAACAATTATATGGTGCCAAAGACCTGAGTACTGAAGACAGGCCTAAGGCTTACCAAGACTGATTGATGGGTTGAACGTGTTTAGTATTAGCCTTACAGCAATCCTTGAATTCCTGACAGCTTTCATGCATGTCATATCTGGGGCTTTCTTGCCCATTCTTCTACTCGCTTGAGGACTCAGTAGACCTCCAGCACGCCATTCAGAATGAGTGAATCCTATCCATCATTGGTGGACGTCGAGTAGCGCTGTAGGCAGGATCGGTACCCACAGAGCTCTTGTTATGGGGTGCAATTGAAATATCGAGCATCCTCTCACTACACTCGTGTCATTACCCGAAATCAAACATATGTTGACGTGCACATATTGTTGGAGTTCATTTAGCACCCTTCTGTCTCATCCATCTTGCTAAGAAAGTTGTCCATACACTCACCTACAGCACTAATGTGCAGTATCTTCGCTATCGCACGATGAATTTAAAGAAAATCAACGGAAGGGCTGAGGCGCAGAGTGTGTCCATTCCCGGTTCAAGGCCCAGGCCTGATAGTCGTTGTTAAACTAGCGTTCTAGGGTAAGCTATGCCGCGAGGCTAAAAAGACCAACTATGCTTGGTTGCTTTGAATCCAACAAGCCCTAAACCGATATGTATAGAACTTTCTTTGATATGTCTCATTGGCCTAACAGTGGTCATGATGGTTTTGGAGATAGATAAGAGGAGAAGGATTGGAACGATCGAGGACAGGCTGTATTTAGAGATAGTATATGGAATAGCGCCCGACAGAAATTAACTACTAAATTGAATTTCGAGCCCAAGGCAGGGTATCCGTGAAGAACAGGTGGCCATATTCATTTGGAATTGCCTTCAACACATATTAAAATTAGAACGCTAAAAGTAGCATTTGAATTCTCCTATGGCTGTAATTACCTCCACTTCTCCATCAGTACATAACCTCCTGATTCCGCATCCAAAATCTCAGCACCAGCCAGTGGTTACACCTTTCATAGACCCTTTTATTCCAGCTGTAATGGATGTGCCTCCAAGTACTCTTCAAAAGTGGAGAGTCTGCCTCGGGCATTCTGAGCAGCCCAAGCAACCAACCTCTCAGAATCCGGGCCGTAGTACCCGAACTCACCTATACTTTGAAACCCTTCGATGAAGACATTGAAGGCAAGAGCGAGGAACGGTAAGCTCTTCTTGAACTCTTCCGGGTGGACTTGCTTGCAGACAATGGTCTTGCCTGTAGCTTTAGACATGGCAGCAGCGATTTCGTCTAGGCTGTACAGGGCTGTAGCGGCACAGAACGTCTTTCCTTCGTACTTATCAGGCTCAGCGAGGATCGCACCAATAAACTTGCCTGTGTCCCCAACAGCGTCGATCAAGGGGAGCAGCCCCTTGGGAGACATTGGGTGGACCATAACCCAGGTGCCATCGGGGGCCTGTCGTGGGCGCAGGAAGGGTAGTAGCTGGTAATTCTCCATGAATGACCCGGGGGAGAAGAAGGCACTCTTGATAGGAAGGCCTCGGATGTACTTTTCGGCTTTGGCCTTGGCATCGAACGGGGTGACTTGGGTGTACTTGCCGCCAGAGATCTCGCTAATTGCTGGCAGAGTGCTGAAAATAATGTACTCTGCACCTTGCTCAATGGCGACGTCGGCGATTGTTTTAGCACTTTGATACTCTGTTTCCAGGGCATCCGGACCAGGGGTGGGTGTTGTCATGGCGAAGATAGTATGCGCGCCGGTCAAAGCTTCCCTGAGGGAGGATTGGCTGAGCACGTCACCCTGGACAACTTCGACTTTCTCCTTGAGCTGCTGAGCCTTCGGTGAATCGACGTTACGGGTTATAGCACGGATTTTATACCGCTGTGAAAGCTCTGGGTCGTTCGACACATAGTCAATCACTGAACCGCCTTGTTGGCCAGTCGCACCAAAAACGGCTAAGGTTTTGGACATATTTGACGTTGTGTTGGATGCGATACTTTCTAAACGGTAATTTGAGATACTCTGAGTCTAACAATATCCTTATAAAAGACTATCATATTCTTCATCTTATACTATCTGTGACTGAACAGAAAAGCGACTATCTCAATGCGCTTGAATAAATCCCTGTCATTGAAGCTTATGAATCGAGAGCTGAAGCTTATAAATCGGATGGGCTGCTTATGCAAAGCCCTTCCCACCAGCTACCAAGAAGGATTCCCTAAATTTGTCAGCCACCACACTTGCTTAGAATCATCTTCTAAGCTATCTAGCCTAGTTAACAAATTAACCAAGCTAATATCAATCGTGATACTAGTAGAGACTTAGAAGGCCCATTCGCCTAGCTCACTATGATACTCACATTCATCCTGATTCCGTCCTATGAATATCTAGGTTACCTTTGACTGCCTGCACATAATAAGGTCTGCTACTACGACATAAGCAGACTCATTCCGGGAAGGGATGAGGGCCCAGCGCCTATGGCGGAAGTTGATGGCCTTTTCAAGCTATAATTATCTATTTCGCTATCATAGTCTAAGTCGAATCTATGTGCGGATATACCGGTCGAGGAATCCGAAGACAGGGGTATACAGACTCGGACCTCTCATCGTGGGATAATATATAATGCCTTAGCTTCTAGACGAAGTTGCACTTCTATTGTGACCGTTGTCAATAGATAGTGTCTAAGTCTTTATCTTTGAATCTAGCATGCTTGCGCAGAGCATGGTCCGGATTTGTGTTCTAGTTAAACGAACAGCGACGAGCTTTTTCAATGCCTTGTGGCGATTGCCATTGTGCTATACAATGTTGAAGGAAGACAGAAAAATAGAATGTAATAAAGTGTAAGTATTAGCAAGGTAGGTAACTCGGATATATGTAGTTGAGGTACTGCAGTGAACTTGCCAATCTAAGCGGTTAAACCTCACTTTTCATGTTTATAGCCAAAATGACTCCAAAAAGGTCAGGCCCCAAACAACGAGACTAGAATACAAGATTAAAAGAAAGAACTAAATAGAAGAAAGCTGAACATTTGAATGCCCAGTCAGAATAAGGATATCTAGTTGTAATGTCATTGCTAATACATAATGCATACCCAACCATGTCCACTGACGTATTAGACATGCCCAAGCATCCGCTGTACATCAGGATGTTGCAAGAACTCTTCATGCGCTCTCTTAAGCTTAGCGGAGTCATTCCCCTCAAACCAAAACGCCCATGTACTTCCCGTATTGATCTCCAAATTATCCCGACTCGTCTTCAATCCAACATGCTGGAGCTGTTGCGGTACCAGTGCATACTGTGTAAAACGTGCCATATCTGCATACAGCAATTCGCGCCTATTTCCACTAATTAGGGTAGCCTAGTTCCACTGATTGTACAAGAGGGACACAGTCATTACCCGAAGATAGATACTTCTGCGGTAGGATCCTTCCCTTATCAGGAGTAGTTCTCGCCAGCCCTAAGTAATTATCAGACCTCTATTCATGAGAAGTTCTTACGCTAATTAATCTGTTAGTGTTGTGACCTCCTCTTCTCCTGCCTCTGCTATTTTAGAGTATCAAGCAATAATTATGATATAGCGTCAGAAGGTTATGGGCCAAGTACACCGAAACCGTTTCCTATCTTTTACAAGATGCTCAGGGCTATTAAGATTAGTTTACTCCCGTCCCAAGACAAGACTCGCCCACACGCCCCAGGAACTGCTTGGAAATACTACATAAATCTTGATAATGCCGTTGCAATTGCACAACCACAACTTCCGTGTTGATCATATCCAAGTGCTATTACATGCTACGATCAGCGGCTGAGACTGTTTGCTGAAGGTATTCTCTCATACAATATCCCTCAACTCTATGCCGAATTCCAACAACGATATAAACGTTCAACCTTCATAATAAATAATGATTCTTATACATAACAACCATGCTTTCTCGCGCATCATAATGCTAGTCCCCAGCCACCTTAAATTCTCTGTAAAAGGCTCATAACCTCGCTCGGATCGAATGGAGCCTTGTCCACCACATTGCCCCCGACATAAAATACCGTTAACGGCAAATCACCCTCACTATGCGGGGGGGCAATAAATCCAGAATTCACAATGTAAAAATTAAGATCCAGACGGTTTTCTGCCTCGTCTTGGAGCATGGGAGCGATTGGCGATTCTGGTCCGTTGTTGGGGTCCCAGTAATGAATGATGGTCGGCTTGCCACTCTGGATGGCTTCGAAGACCTGTTCGGGACTGGAAGGAAACATAGGAGTTAGTTTTGGTGATCGTCAACAAGAGGGAGATGAAAGGTATGAAGACATACTCTTGGATTGATTGGAGAGACATGTTCAGTATATTGGGACAGGGTTTGATATATCAAATGAGGGTTGGTTGTTTCTGACCGTATAGGGATGATTAAAGGAATAGATTGAGAGGTAGATTGGGAGGAATAGGAACGCCAATTTATAGACGGATAGGAGGGGTGTCAGTTACGATGTTGAGAAGCCATAAAATGTAGATCTGGTGGGGCTTTAACGATCGGCAAGCTGAATATTTGTTGTCATTACCGAGATGGGTGGAGATCTGGAAATGCGACTGGCGAGTAAAATCCCCAAAAGAAATACCGCGAGATTTGCTTCAACCGGATCTAGCAGCTAGTTAGCTACTAGCTTTCCAGCTCAGCCTCACCGGAGTATTTAGGAAGCCTGTACTTCGTCATCGCGAGCGACGACTCGAATTACCCCACCAACAGCCAGGGACGGACCTTATACCCACTCCATGTTCAGCTGAAGCTCGTCAACCATTGTGGTTAATCGATTACCCACGTTGCTTCATAAGCACACAAATAATTTAACAAGATGGAGCGGTGTGCACATAGTACTTTATAGGGGCAGAAACTTAGCTTGGTAACCCACTCGGTACCCATATGGGTAATCCCATTTGCTGGTTATAGACTTATCGAAGTGTGATTCCCACTAGGAGTCACCTAACCCACTCAGCCAAAAGGCTCGCAATGGAATCCTGAACAAGGATTCAATCGGTTAGGTGATATATATATAGGGTAGTTTTACCTAGGTCCTAGACTATTAGACCTAGAACTACAGAAGCCATGTACCCTTTTGAACATATTTCTAGATACAGCCATATGAATGAAGACGCCACTAGCCTTGGACTAAATGGTACAAACAGTACTACCATAGCTGAACATACGTAAGAAACCGCCTCCACCGGGGCTGCTCATAGTAACGGTCAAGAACCAAGATTTCCTCTGCCCCCAAGGTCCGTCTACCGGTGATGCAGTCCGCTGTTTTTGGGTCTCTCCACGGCGTTCTGAAAATGACTTTGTAGGCGAGCGTACAGCCGGCGATTACCCAAAGCCCGAGTGTGTACTGGAGAAAGTTCTCCGCGGTAAATGTGAGGCCATCCTATGAGTAGTGGTGTCATGTCAGCAGGGGCAATTTTGTCTTTTCTTGCCTGCACAGTGAAAAGGGTAACAAAAGAGAATAGTTTGAGGACATACAACAGGCTTCACACCACATCCAACACAACAGGCCAGCAGCATGAGGGACACAAACATGAGCCAGGCTGGAGCCGAGGGCCAGAATGTCGACTTCCACCCATACGTCTCTCTGAATAATTGGTCCTTTTGTGCCTTGAGCGCGCAATGGAAGCGCCAATTTGTGAAGGCAATGATGCCCCAGTTGGTAAAGAAAGACGCGCTGCTGATAGCAATCAGCCAGTTCAGTACAGTGACACCGCCCGCTATAGGATAGGTCGATTATTAGAATTATAATAATAGCTACTTCTCTGAGGGGTTTCACTCTTACATGCAAGTTGGATATAGGAAAGGATGACAGAGAACACGCTGGTAATCACCAACGCCCATCGGGGCCTTCCTCGAGAATCAACTTTGGCGAGGACTTCCGGGATGAGACGTTGATGCGCCATTGTTCTCAACACTCTTGAGGAGAGATAGATGCCTTCTGCAGAAATTGCAAGAACTCCGCATATCATTCCGGCATTCAAAATGGATGGTACCACCGGGATGTCTGCATCTTGAACGGCGATGACAAAGGGAGACGCAGCAACTCCGCTTCCGCTGAGCAGGCGGTCATCGTTCGACGGCACCAGGATTGTGATAAAGACGATGCTGAACATATAAATGAAGTTCACCCGGAACGGCACCAGCTTTGTTGCATGTGCCATCGAGAACCGTGGGCTTTCAGCCTCGCCACCCATGATTCCAATGAAGACCTGATCGCCAACTGCCCAAGTAGCTAACAAAGCGCAGTTTGCGAATCCCTGTTTTCATTAGCTCCTTGGTTCCGAGGTCATTGCTTATTCTGGATTACCATTTTAAACCTACAGTGAAGCCATTGAGAAAGGCAGGACGGTCTGTCCAAGTCTCGCCGTGATGCATGTAGCCGTTCGGTCCGGCGCCTAAAACCAGGGCCAGGGAGAGCACGATGATGAAAAGAAAGAGAAATATTTTGATAAGAGACGTGACGTATTCGAACCAGGCAAATGCCCTGTTTGGGAGTAAGAAGACAAATAGGCAGACTGCAAGGAAGATGGTGACTGAGCAGCACGTTAGACATCAATCATGCCCATGATTGAAGTGACCGGGTATACTTACCTGTAGCTCCGAGATGCAAAGATCCCTCTGCCCAGTACTGTACCAGCACGTTGAAGAAGTCCGCTTCTGACGCGACAATTGCGCACCATGCTATTGTAATTGTCAGAATATTGAGATGTCATGTTTCCCTTTAATGCACAAACCAAGCCACTCAGCGAAGCCCGCTCCGAAAGCCAAGGCAGGGTCAACCCAGCGATCAGCATAGTCAATGTAATTGCCTGAGACAGGGAATGCAATGGTCATCTCAGAAAGTGACTGAAGCACCGCCCAGACGGCGCTGCAGACCATTCCATAGGCAAGGACCATATTCCCTGGACCCCCTGAGGCGAGAGCCTGGCCTGTTGCGATAAAAACCCCACTGCCAATGTTCGAACCGAGCGAGATAATCTACATATCCCCTTGTCAGTAGTCAAAAAAGGAAAAGGTCATTCGAGAGTGACTTATTCTTACATGGACCTGGCGTGGAGAAAAGGAACGATGGAATTGGCCATTCCGGGCTTCTTGTGTTTCCATCATGCTGCCGTCGTTCAAGCTGGTGGACGGATGGAGCATGTCGCCCATATCTCGTGTCTTTTCGAGCTCATGTTTGAGCTGAGGATCGGTCGGGGGTGAGCTTTTGGAGTCCAGCATGGCTATGAAATGAGTTTATGTCAAGCAACTTTATAAAATACACAAGGCGACGATTTGCGTTTCTAAACAAAGTCGGGGTGGTTGTATGCATAGATTCACAGCGGCGGTGAAATTCCATGTATATACCTCCTCTAGAGATTCGATAACTGAGAAAGACGAATATATTTACTATCTTGTAGTAATCCAATGGCGGGTGAGATCCACTATATAAAAAATCCCGTACAAGGGATCTGAGAAGCTCATGAGCAAGGGATCTACGTGGCGTAGTCACGCGGCTGGCAAACGTCCACCCTTACTACATGCGGCAAATAAAACGAGCAGACCTTTCCCCAGATCTTCAGTGTCCAGATAACCAGGAGAGCTACTGTTATCTTCTCTCGGACTGTATCCGATGAGAGCCGCACGGACTCTACGTCACCGTCTGATACGCTATGCTCACCCGCTCCACGGCGTGAACCTCGGATACGAGAGGAAACACAGAAGCATACCCTACTCACTATTCCGCGAGGAAGTACCTCAAGGTCTTGGCTTTATTTACATGACGAAGTTACGGCAAAGGACCCTACGGGATAGGAATCAGATCAACCGATCCAGACATTAGGGATAAGACCTGCTTATCACTATCCAATATGTATCTAACCATCTCTCTTCCAGACACTAAGCAACGGACCCTCCTTGCAATAGATAGGATCATGAACGGGCAATGGCACTTGTCTGCACATTTCACGCATCTTGTCCGTCTTCTCCACCGAGTCCAATGCATACTCCACGTCGTACAGCTCGGTGGGACGGAGATAAGCTCAGGGGGGTACAGTGTTGACGGGCATTTTATGTCTCTTATCTTTGATAAGTATTTTAGATGGCAATAATGGGTGATAACATGTTCCCTACGATGGTTAGATGCTATATATCCTGTTTAGTTGCTCTTCGCTCTGGCATCCTATCTTGTCTTATCTCGGAGGTGCATCCCACCTATGTGGGGAAAAGCATGTCTCCACAGGGTTCCTTTACTGCTTCTTATCATCCCTCGTTGTCTGGACTAGACCCCACATGAAAGACCTTGGCAACACCGAGGAAGTCGGTGTTGTTGTGGTGCCCCCGGCGGACGGTGAGGCTTGGCCAAAACCGGGAGCCATGCTGGAAGTAACTCAAACAGCTTCCTGCAGATAGGGCGTTCTCGTTCATGATAAAAAGAAGAGAAGAACTCTCACCAGTCTCACCGCCACCAGCCTCCACCATTTGATGTCAGGGGCACCTGGATGGATTTTGTGATTCAGTTATCGGAGTCTACCGGGTTGATCTTCTCGACGTAGCCTGCACCTTCGTGGCCGAGGGTTATGGGTTCCTTACGGTCGCCCATGCGAATGGACATGAGGTCAGAGTGGCGGAGGCTGGCGGAGGCTAGCTTAATGGGGATTTGTACTGGGCATTCTTAATACTAATATAACGCTAGCTCGGAATGACATAGTATATAGGACACAATGACTATATATTAGTTAACCAAGCATAGCCTTGCAGATTAATGTCCGTCAGTCAACCCGCGGGTCTTGTCGTGCTCCTTCCTCTCCGCGTTGAGGGCGCACCACCATGCGTGCGTTGGATCGGCGTGAACAGGCGGGGTCTCATCCCATGGCTTGGGGGTAAGGAAATAGTGGATGTTCTTGACGCGGTCATCCCTCCAGATAGCGTCATGCACACCCTCCCAGCGCTTCGTCTTGAGAGCATTGTAGATGTACGGAAGCGGGGCCCAGCGGTACTGGAACACCTCGGAAAGCAGAGACTGATCAGCAAAGATCCAATCGGTGGTGTTGGATGTAGCCAGGCTGTCGGTGATGATCTTCCATGTACCCTCAGACGGTCTGGTCACGATGATGCCGGTGTTGCACAAACCCCAGCTGCCCTCGATTGGGGGAGGAGTAGTCTGGGCGAGCTCAGGGGTGTCATGCTGAAGAGCCCAGCCGCAATTGGCGGGGATCCTTTTTTTTTTTAGAATTGTCGGTTAGAATGGGATTTCGTCAAGGCTGCTGCCGTAGATAGATACATACCAGTCGGCCGGGTAGTGAGGCCTCTTGAGGGGATTGCAAACGCATGCATGGGTACTGCCAAACACGCGCTTTCCCTTACCCCCCATCTCTGGTGGATCTAACTCGACATCCATCAACTCATCCATGTTGTGAAGCACCATCATATCACAGTCAAGAAGGACAACATGGTCGTATTCATACAGGGCAAAGGCAATCAGCTTGGTCCAGGCATCATATAGACGTCTATCCTGGGTCAAGTCGGTTGTCATCGCAGGCTTGAGGTAGGGAACGGGCTGTTTGAGGATGCCGCGGGCATCGAGAGCGGCATGGGCCTCCTCCGGGAGTGAGTCGGTATAGAGAACGATGAAGGGGTATTTCGTGTCGTGTTTACGGAGAGAATATTCAAGGGTCAAGATGCCCGGCAGGTAGGCGGTGTTTGTCAGGATCGAGCACCATACTAAAGCGTTG
Source organism: Aspergillus minisclerotigenes (assembly GCA_028505775.1). Taxonomy (NCBI): domain Eukaryota; kingdom Fungi; phylum Ascomycota; class Eurotiomycetes; order Eurotiales; family Aspergillaceae; genus Aspergillus; species Aspergillus minisclerotigenes. The sequence continues at coordinate 403,847 of JAHXGP010000012.1, forward strand.
GGAAAAGTGTAAGAGGAGGAGAACAACTCGCAGACAATCAGAACGTAGTAGTAGTATACCTTTCTTCGAGTCAGTGACCCGCGGGCGCTCAGGAATGTCGACCATGGCTGTGTTTTCAAGATGTCTATCTATGTCTTGTACCTGAGGAGGGGTTGAGGGGGTTTGGTTAAACAACCAATTGCCGAATGCCTCAGGTGTTGACCCGGGAAGACACGGGTTCGAAACCCCTCCTAGACATCTTTTAAAAGATCACAAATCGTCACCTAGATAAGGGATGTGGATACCTACTAAAATAGGATGTTAAGATGAGCAGTCTAATCAGCGAATTAAGAACTACTCTTCAGATACTATCTCCACCCGCTACGGGAGGCCTCACATCCCCGCAAATATATCACCTGATGAACTCCGAGATAGGTTTAGAAGCATCACTGAGCTTGTTATATAACTGTAGAATATATGACTTGTGCTATGTATCATTGTCATTGCTGTCTGGGATCTCCAGGCTAATTTTAGGAAAATCACCGGACGATATTGCTTATTCTAGGGAACTGACCATGATCGGAAGAGTTCCGACGATTGAACCAAATCTTATCTATCGAACAGCATACTAAAGGTTGACGTCTTGTTCAATTGCTAGAAGCTACTAGCTGTGGAAGGTAGGGGCATAGCCGTGGTACATTTGAATAGAATCGTACTCGGAAATAATATTCCGGCAATATATCCTTGTCCTCTCCGATGAGAATCAAAATCTATATTGAGGGAAGAATAGTATAAAGACGTCTATGTACATAAGTCAATCATTCATACCCAGTATAAAGGTAGTATCAATAGTTACTCAAACTTACCAACTCAATTTATTTATGCTATGTTAGTACTGCGTATTCGTCCTTGGTAGATATGGTCTTTCGATATTTAAGCTTAGGGTTATAAAGCCCTAAGCTGACCATCAAGCTGTTAGACATTATTGACCATTTTCGACACAGATTTTGCTTATACAAATGCATCATGCACAAAGACGCGATATCATGTGAAGACCAGCATGGAGTAGCAAATGTCCGTACGAACAAGGATTTAATTAAAAGAGAACCTCGGCGGCAGAGTTGAACCGCGGTATGATTTCCCCATTGAGCGGACCTCCTCGGGGTAGCAGAGTTAGGGTTTAACAACCCTCCGAGGTGACCTGCCAAGCCCCTGTTCCTCTATGATAACCCAACCCCTCGGTGTCAGAAAGGGAGAAAAAATGATTTGCAGGGCTCACGATGCCACCAACAAGTTCTACCGCATCAGCTCGCCGCAGTCGAAGAACGATTGCATGTCAAACGTGTCGTCAACGCAAAGTACGCTGCAGCCTGAATGTCACCGGGGTGCCATGTATCGGCTGCACTCAGGATCGGACTCCATGTATAGTTACAACAAGGCGAGGGCAGAAGTAAGATGGATGCCCATGTGGAAGCATAAGTGAATAGATGTTGACGATAGAGTATTATAGATCTGAGAAACACGGTGGGCCGGTTCTCCTTGCAAACCCTCGGAGTCCCGATCAGGCGCTTTTGCAGACCCCAGCACGTAGAGTGGAGCTCCCCGCGTTCCAAGTTCAGCCACAGCAACATGTTCCTCTGAACGTAGAAGCCACCGCAACTCGCGAAGCGCATGATATCGAAGATGAAGAGCGCAATGGTGATGAAATTGCAGCGGCCGCTTTAGGGCAACCCCGAAGAGTAGGCGAAATTCCTTTCTACACAGGTAACTAGCAAGGACTCACGTTGATCATATACATATGCTTATTGTCTAACTAGGAGATAGAACTGGGCCTGTGTCTACTCTGGATATCTGTTCGCCGGATCACTCTCTGCCAAGACATTGTCTGATCCCATCGAATAACCAGACTACCATGACAGACGATGATCGGGAATACCTCCAAAAGAAAGGCGTCTTCACCCTACCTAAGCCCGAAGTTTGTGAGGGCCTTCTCCGTGCATATTTCTATCATGTGCATCCGATCATGCCAGTAATTGAGGTGGAATCCATTTTGAACTATCAACATCATGGGCGACTTGGTGACTGTAATTTTCTATTGTTGTGGAGTGTATTCTTCGTTGCGGTAAATGTAAGAGTCTTACACTCGAATCACGATTCAAAAAAATTAAGTTAACGTTCAATATCTAGTTCATATCACCGCGCCTTTATGAGCAAGAAGGGTATGTCTCTCGAAAAGAAATGAAAGCCACGATGTACTCACGTGCAAAGGTAAGCAAAGTCTACAGCTTCATCTCGCCTTTACAGTTGACGTGTTGATACATGTAGTGCATGTACGATAACGGCGGGGAGAGAAACAAGGTGACACTTTTGCAAGCCTCCCTACTGTTGGGGTTTTGGCACTCAGAGCAGGACGACCACATGCAACCCTGGTACTGGACGGGCATTGCAATTAATCTCTGCCAAATGCTGGGTTTACACCGGGATCCAGATTCTTTGAGGTACAACTCATCTATCACAGATTGTCAGAGACGTTTATGGCGTCGTCTGTGGTGGACCTGCTTCTTCCGGGATCGCTGGCTTGGTCTTACTCTTGGACGGCCGCTTAGGATCAATCTGGATGATTGTGACTTGCCGATGTCAGTACCAGCCGACCTACTCAGTGAACTTGATAGCATACCTAGAGCTATCTCTGCGTCTTATATCCCGCAAGAATTTCCTAAACTGGCGGAGTTCTGGATTATATTAATTGAACTGAGTCAACTCTTAGGTAAGGTTCTGGTTCTAAAAAATCAACCCGTGAAGTCGAAGTCCTCTATGGGTGAGATCAATGCTCTTGAAGCACAGATTATGCGGTGCAGATTGCCAGACCAAGATGAACATGGCCTTACTCATTTGGCAAAGTTCTACGCGCATCATGTGCACCTACACTATCAGTTAAGACTGTCTTTCTCCTCTTGGCATTGGCAGTACTGATACCACCATAATAGCGCGCTTCTGATCACACTCTACCGTCCCTCCGGAAGCGAACATCTGGATAATCTTGCTCTAAGCCAACAAGGGTCTGAGCAGCAACGCCTGCAGTCTAAAGCCAACGCCGCAGCATCAAAATCAACCGAGATTCTTGACATTCTTGCTCGCGAGAATCTGCTAGAATATGTAGGGCCAATGACGTAAGTCTTAGAAACATTCTCTTTACTCATTTTCCTCCATAGGAGTTTTATCTAATGTAAGATAGACCCGCACTCTTAGTCCCGGTCATGCAAACCCATCTTCTTAACTGTAAATATGCCAACCCACTTTCGAGACGTTTCAGCTTCAACAAGCTCGATATGTGTATGGGTGTCCTGGAAGAATTGCAGAAAACGTATACAGTTGCGTCTTTATTTCGTGGGATTTTCATAAAAGCTCTACAACAGATATTTCCAACATATACCGCCACCTCACCGCTATCTATATCTCATCAGCCTGTTGCTTCTATCGGTGATCCGGTTGACTCTCACTCAGACACTGTTCCTATTGAAACAACCAATGGGGAATGTAATCAGGTAATTGGTGACAGGGCTGGGTCATCTATGCCTGCTGGTTTTATCGATGCGTTGATAGATGAGAACTCAATCTTCGACTTTGTAGATTCATGGAGTGAAATTTGATATCATCAATCACAATAAATTCCCTTCTTTTTATATCAATATATAAGTAGACTATTATCGATACACACCGTACATCCTACCCTAAATACATTAACATACCACCCTGTGCTAGCGAGGAATAAATTCGCCGAGGTGAATTGACCGAATCCGTCCTCCGAGGGCTCCTCAATCGCGTGACCCCATTCAATACATATGTACTACCTACTTGCCCCAGAATCAAACAACTCCACATTTTACCCCAGACTACAAACCGAAAACTACAATTTTTACAAATCTCCGAAATTTGACATTCAAGCATGGCCCAAAAGAATTCCCCAATCATCATCGTCGGCGGAGGACTGGCTGGCCTCGTCGCCGCTTTTGAACTGTCCAAACGCGAAGTTCACACTATCATCATAGACCAAGAGAACGAAGCCAGTCTAGGCGGACAGGCGTTTTGGTCTCTAGGAGGCTTGTTCTGCGTAAACTCAGCGGACCAGCGTCGGCTGGGTATCCAAGATAGCCGAAAGCTGGCAATGGAGGACTGGTTCAATAGTGCACGATTTGATAGAGAATGTGACTTCTGGCCGAGAAAATGGGCGGAGGCCTTTGTGAACTTTGCGACTGATCATATGGAGCGTTATATCAAGTCGTTGGGGGTGAGTTTTGCGAGCGTTGGTTGGGCAGAACGTGGAGATGGGAGTGCAGGAGGTCATGGGAATTCTGTCAGTTTACCCCGGAGAGAAGACCTGCGTCACAAAAGAGGTGAAATGAGGAGGCAAAATTCCAGCTCACACGCTTTTAGGTCCCGAGATTTCATGTTTCCTGGGGCACTGGTCCTGCCATCGTGAAGGCTTTTGAGAAGCCGGTTCGTGCTGCTGCGAAGAAAGGGCTTGTGGAGTTCATGTTTCGTCGGCAGGTGGACTCTTTAATTGTTGATGAATCAACCGGTGCTGTTATCGGTGTGCGAGGCCAAGTGCTTGAGCCGTCTGACACAGCACGCGGCGTGGCAAGCAGCCGAAAGAACATCGACACGTTCGAAGTGTACGGCAGCGCAGTGCTTATTGCAAGTGGAGGCATCGGTGGCAATGTAGACTTCGTTAAGAAGAACTGGCCCGTTGATCGGCTCGGGACCCCACCGTCAAACTTCGTTATCGGTGTCCCTGCACATGTGGACGGACGCATGATTGAAATTGCAAAAGATGCTGGGGCCAACGTAATCAATGAAGATCGCATGTGGCACTACACTGAAGGCTTACAGAATTGGGATCCGATCTGGCCACATCATGGGATACGAATTATCCCAGGACCCTCCTCGCTATGGTTGGATGCCACAGGGAAACGGCTTCCTCCAATGCTCTACCCTGGATGCGATACCCTTGCCACTTTAAAGCACATATGCAACACTGGCTATGACTATACATGGTTTGTACTTGATAAAACAATCATTGGCAAGGAATTCGCACTCTCAGGCTCCGAGCAGAACCCGGATTTGACAGGCAAAAGCAGACTAAGAACGCTCTACCGAATGCTTGGCTCCGCGGTCCCTGGTCCTGTTCAAGCCTTCATGGATAAAGGGGTAGATTTCGTGGTGGAGCCAACATTACCCAAACTGGTGGCTGGGATGAACAAACTTGCCAAAGAACGAGACGGTCCTCCTCTAGACGTTGAGAAGATCGAACGCGAGATCCACCTCCGCGATATGCAAATTGACAACAAGTTTACGAAAGATGCTCAAATAATGCTTATTCAGAATGGGCGCAACTACTGGCCAGATCGTCTTGGCCGGGTGGCTAAGCCGCACAAGCTCGCGGATCCGTCTCACGGTCCGTTTGTCGCTGTACGTCTGAACCTCCTTACTCGTAAGACTTTGGGAGGTCTTGAGACGGATTTGCATGGGAGAGTGCTTCGCTCAGATGGGTCACCATTTCCAAACCTGTATGCTGCCGGCGAGGTCTCGGGCTTTGGTGGTGGTGGAGTACATGGCTATAGTGCGCTTGAAGGAACTTTCTTAGGAGGCTGTATCTTCTCAGGGCGAACAGCAGGTATGACAATGGCAGAAGAGGTGGCGGGCAAGGCACCACGGTCTGCTTTGTAGGATGTTTCATATGTGTGTACATAATATGCTAGTAGACATCCTGCTGAAGAGGTAGCTCTTTGAGTTAAACTTCACACTTATTTTCTACGAAGTACAGCGTAGAGGTGGATAAAGTGAATTCATGACGTCTAATCGCTCCTTTCATTGATCGAGTTTTGGACGCAAACTTTTGATGGCTACTGGAAGTTTTCTTCAATCAATCGCTCCCTAAACTATGGATTTGGTAGAACCAAGGCAAGCTATGAGAAACTAACCCACCTGCAGCCCCATGGAATGTCTAACAAAAGCACCGCAGTTGACCGAGGTAGTCGTAGTCCAGTCCCTTCACTTAAGTGACTTGAAAATAGTACTCGAATATCAACTTGGGTCAACAATAACACCTGCTCAGGACAACTAGATAATAACTATACCATCCACCCAATCATGGCCATCAAACTCACAGTATGTAACTAAAAATTACATAGACAAAACCATGCATGTTACGATGAAGTAAGTATTCAAACACACTGACTCGGGGTTTCATCCGGTCATGTGATACTGTGGCTGGTGAACTGTGGCGTTAGCTTTTCCTCCATCTAATCGGCATGATTTGATAGTCTCCTCTATAGCTCTCGGTTTCAATTCCCCGCCTACACAACTCTTTCTTAAAATTACTCCTCAACCCCATTGTGCAGGCAGTATAGAGCCTTCTATGAACACCCTCCTCCGTCCCTCTGTTCGCCTCTACTCAACAATGTCTGCATCACTATCCCCTACGTCATCGCCCTTCACCAAGGCCGTGGTGAGCTCCATGAGGAAGCTGTATGCATTTCTACCCTCCCCAAATGCCCTCTTCCACTTGATCTGGACAGCACATACCACCCTTAAACCCAATCACTAACAACGCACACAGGTACCCCGAAACCCTCGCCGACAAAAGCTGGGATAACACAGGCCGTAAGCCCCTCCCTCCCCAACCCACCTCGCTCAAACCAACTAACACCACCTACAGTCCTCCTCGAAGCCCCCTTCAACCCAACCCGACGCCAAAACAACTCCGTCCTCCTCGCCATAGACCTCACAAAAGCCGTCGCAGACGAAGCCATCGCGCGCAAAGACTCCGCCATTGTAGCCTACCGTATGTCCCCCTCCAACCTAACATAGAAGAAAGAAAGAAAAGATATAACCAACTAACACATCCAAAAGACCCGATCATCTTCCGCGGCCTCAAATCCCTCACCTTCAATGACCCGCAGCAACAATCCCTCCTCCGTCTCGCACAGGAGGGCATCAGCGTCTACTCCCCGCACACAGCCGTGGACGCCACACCAGGCGGAATGGCCGACTGGCTTTGCGACATCGTAACAGGCTCAATCACCCCTACTCCTTCTCCCTCTTCCACCACCAATGTGCCAATCCAATCCTCCTCGAAGATCTATACAGCCCCATCCTATCCAACCCCCCACGCCGTGATCCCTGCTGAAGCGAGCTCAATCCCAAAACACACCAGATCAACCATCCACCCCTCGCCGCCCCCTCTCCCAGAGAACATGGAAACCGCCGGAATGGGCCGTCTCGTTACCTTCGACTCTCCTCAGCCATTAACATCTCTCGTTGATAGAATTGCAGAGGGTGTCGGTTTCCCCGGTGGCATCCCTATTGCGATCCCGCAAGGTGTGTCTGTGGATGAGATTTCTATTCGGACAGTCGGGGTGTGTCCGGGGTCTGGCTCCAGTGTGCTTATGAAGGGGGGTAATGTTCCTGATCTGCTGTTTACGGGGGAGATGAGCCATCATGAGGCGTTGGCGGCCATTGAGCGCGGGAAGGTGGTTGTTGCGCTTGCACATTCGAATACGGAAAGGGGATATTTGAGGGCTGTTATGAGGGAGAAGTTGGAGGGGGTGCTCAAGGGGGAGTGGGAGGTTCAGCGCGCGGAGGCGTTGAAGGCATCGGAGGATGGTGAGGGGTTAGTGGAGATTTTGAAGGATGGGGCGTGTGAGGTGCATGTTAGTGAGAGTGACCGGGATCCTTATGGTATCATGGTCAGGAAGGTTTAAGGAACGTCAGTTGTAGTGTTATTGTCTGAAAATTGGTTGATGTGATACGACCGGTAGAATCACATTATATGTATGGAATGCTATGTACAGAAACTAGAGTTTAGAGTATACCGGCACGGCTGGGATCGAATGCGGATTTGATCAACTGAGCAAAACCCGGATCTCTCCCGTAGTACGGGGGAACAGTCTTCTTAGACCCCATTCGTTCTCGCCCTCCTCCATGCCCTTCTCACTCTCGGCGCCAGTCTCACTTCCCCTATCCACACGAGTGACATCAACCTTGCCTCTTGCCTCATCGGCACCAATGATCATACCCTCGACGAACTCGAAGTCGCGACAGAACGCCTCCACCGCTTCCTCCGTCACACTCTTGACGAACGCAGCACTGCGCAAGCGCTTCAGATTGTCTGTGGCATCCATCAAGGCGGACGGGAGGAAGTCATCGAGTTGCTGGCTGACCGCGATGAGAGCTTCAGGTTGGAAGGCCGGGAGAGTCGCAATATCAGCCAGGTTAGGTTGTTGCTGCGGCTGACCCTCTGGTGGGTGTGAGTCTTGCTTCTCCGTTTCCGCGGCTGATCTCGCTAGCGATGATGGAGAGAAAGGCTCAAGTGCCGTGAGCAATACCTGGAGACCAGACTCGTCGAGGAGGTAGCGGTGTTGGATATCCAGAAGATCTATACGGAGGGTCGAAAGCTTCGTGGATATGGGGTTGAGATGCGTTGTACTGACAAAAGAGTATTCCGAAACGGTCGTTCGTGCAGTGAGATGGATGTTGGTCAGGTAGATTGCACGCGCGGTAGCATTCGATAGCTCCTCCGCTGAAGATGTCGCTAACTCCAAGAACGGATCAAACGCGGCGCGGAGAACAGGGGTGAACCGGTTTTCGTCTGAAGTGGACTCCGTATCATCTGCTCCGAAAGAAGCTTCGTACGTCTTCATGAGAGAAGTCAAGCCTTCGAGTGCGTCGATGAGGAATTGGGGTGTGGATAGATCCTCCGAAGGAGTCAAAGCTAGGTGGTCTGTCGACAGACTGCTAACCACGTCTTTCATAAGAGCCTCGAAGTGCCCGAAAGTGAACTTTTCCAGGGTCACCAATAATTCGGCCAGATTGGAATTAGGTCCCAGTAGTTTTTGAAAAGTCGTCCGGTAGAAAGACAGTAGACCAACGACTTTGTAGCAAGTAACCGGGTCATCATGACCTTGGATCACCAGCTCGACTCGCTGACGTAAAGCTCGGGAGACCCCAATCAGGTCGCGGTTAACTAAGTCACTGAGAGCCTTTTGTCCATCAAACGCGACTTCCTCATGCTCATCAATACGAGACCAAGGCTCGCTGCTGAGTCCAGCCTGGATTCCCCTTGCAAGCTCCTCACCATCAGCCACAAACAGGGCTTCGAGAGCCTCCCGCTCGGATACAGTGGTCGAATGCACCCAGGCCAGCATGTCGCCAATATACCTCAGGGGGTCATGGGCAGAAAACTCGATTGGCTTCACATTGCTATCACCTGCAGTGCCGGAAACTGCATCCGTAAGAGCGTAGTGGAATGCATCAGAAAGGGTGTAATCACGCGCCTCTGCGAAGAAATCCAGACAGCTGTGGAACAAGCTCGGTCGCTCCGCCAGCACCCGCAGCGCACGTCGGATCGAGCTACTGATCCGGGGATCTTCCAGGTTCAGCGATTTGAACTCCTTCTGGATCCACCTGTAGAGCTTCTGATACGCGGAGTTGAGATTTCTGGAGCTCTTGTCCATCAGCTCCAGGCCCAGTCGCTGATTCTCTCCACCTAGCAGAGCTTCGCAGTCGCGGTGTACCTGCTTCACACGGGCAAGCACCTCGAAAAATTGGTCATTGATGGGGTTCTCCAGCGACGTCAAGACCAGAATATCGTCATCCGGAACGACGAAATGCTTCGTAAAGGCATCGAGCAGCTGTTGTTTTGTTTCGGCCTCTTTCTTCTGGTTCATCAACGTGGAAGCCTCCTCCAAGACCGGGGCAGTGTCTTGTCTAGCCAGGCTAATGTGCTTTCGCATTTCGTCACATGTCTGGTTCAAGCTGGTAATCACGGTACCAATTCGTTTCAATTGCTGTTCCATCCATAAGCATCAGCATAGCTCTCTTCTTTCACATTCCCCTCATGTCATTGGTAAATTACCTCCGCAACTTTCCCAAAGTCTCGTACGATCTCCGCATTACAATCGACCACTTCCTTCTGCACATCCAGCCGCAATTGTCGTCGCACTTCCGGCGTGTTATGTATGTCTCGCAGGCTGAGCGTCTCGAGCGCATCGCGTATGTCCGAGTCCGCATACGATGCGGAGAGTACACTTGTCAACCGGTTCGTCAAGGCATTGGATCGCTGTGTCGCTGGCGGCGACAGCGGAGAAGCCGCCGGGGAAGGTGTCCTGGTCGAAGCATGACTGGGAATGGCCCCTACCGGGGGGAAATAGCTGGTCATGGAGGACTATTTGGTGCTCCGTGGAGGGTCAATCGGCGTACGGGAAGCGGGAAGACAAGCAACGCCGGTCACGCTTTCATGGCTACTTCGGAGTGATCAATGCCAAGACCCACTAGTACGTATACGGCCACCTACTACTAGCATGCCCTACGGAGTACAACACCAAATAATTGCAAACTTACAGTTACCGATCTACATTGCACGCTTACTGTTGTAACTGCCTCATTGATCGATGCTAGCTATGCGAAACTATTGCTATATGAGGTACAGGGCACGACATGAGTGGGAGACAATCGAAGACTTTCAGGTTATGCATCAGCTTTAATAGGTATATCTTACGGATCTTGCGTATGTCCGGAAATCGTTAAGGGACAAACCAAGCACCTGCTCATCTATGCAGCTGAGCAATCTCATGACTGGTTCCAATGGATCCAAAACCTCACCAGGTGCTGCGGTTGGTTGATCGCTGAGGTCCGCCTTAGTACGCACTGCTTTCATAACATCCGCAAGACTGATGCCATCGAAATCTGGATCAATATCGAAATCAATCCAACTTCGATCATGTCGCCCAACTCCCATCTTATGCAGTAGAATCGTCAGAAGTCCCAAGGTTGAAAATTTCAAAATGCAGATTGGACATATTCTTGTGCTGTGAAGCTCCTCGTAAGTGGCAATCAAACTTCTTGGCGGTTGTCCCAATATATGGATCTACTTGAGTAGCCAAAAGAGCATAAATGTCCATTGGAGAACTGTGCCGGTGTTCCTTAATGCACCCTATACGATTATGTCTAGTAGACTTACTTACACTGGTTAACCTCATACACTCACGTAGGACATTTGTGGGTACCTATAGGAAACCCAAGCATGCTTACTTCTGCAAGAGGCATTGTACCATGCTTTTACTAAGTATTCTGTCACCGTGGTGAAGTGATCGGTGTAATGGAAAACCCAGGTAATCCATAACCATTTGACCGCGTCGGAAATTGACGCACCTTCTAAATGATTCCAGATGTTGCCAATCCACCCGTTCAGACAGGCCTCAATCCCGACATGGAATTGATATTTATCTACTATGGTCGCAATGTGAGCAAGAGTGTCAAGATCGATGATATCCATGTACCTCTCCTTGATAGGAAAACTGTCTGGGACCTTTCGCGTGCAATTTTCAGCACATCATGCTCTCTGTTGCCACCTCGATCATGGGTGATTCTAAGCACAAGAGCCAGGATGGTGGGTTCATCGTCTCGAATCCGCACGTAGGTATAGTGTCGGCACTCTCCGGCGCCAGGAGAGCCAAGGTATCTTGGAATCTCAGTAGCTGGTCGATAATGGATGTATCAATTGACTCGGCATCATCAGCATTAGTCTCTGATGCTGCAAGATCATCTTCGGGGCCTGGTTCCCGCATCGCAAAGACCCAGGTCGTCATTGTCACAACACAAACTTCTTCGACTGATGAGCAGTTAATCTTAAACAGAGAGACTGATAGACTTGTTTCGTGTCTATCATCAGCAGGAATTCGTGTCAAAGTCGATGGCTTGGAAGGATACTCTTTGGGATGGAGATTTAATGAGTGGATCGTCAGCGGCACTCCCCTATTCATAGAATTAGGCCCAAATGAAGTCACCAGTCAAGCCGTGACTATAAGACGAAGGGACCTACTCCACGCAGAGGGAAAGGTTGAAGCTGCAATCCCAGAATTGCATACTGTCATACCCGCCACATTAGCCAACATCCAAGAAGAGCTTTATCGCAATGCCCTCGCTAAATTCCAGGTAACGCGTATTGCCGACAACTGGGACGAGTTTATTAAGAGCCTCTGCAGGGACAAATTGGTATGTCTCGCACCGCTCTGTCGACAAAGGAGCTGTGAGCTATACATTGAGGGCATGGGCAGTGATGGAACAGACCAGGCGCTTGGTAGTCATATCAGGTGCCTTTGTGTTCCTCTGGAGCAGCCAGGAGCTACTGAGGAGTGTGCTACTCCATGCATCAATCCGACTTGCAAGTACAGCGCCCTGAAATGGGCCATGTTTGGTTGTAAGTACAGTCCCGGCAATCCTATCATTCTTTCACGTTGTTTTTCTTTGCCTTCATACCGGATGTCTTACGGAACACACTGCTTACCCTTTTCCCTTTTTTCTACTCTAGATGCTTACTAGGAAGCGCTCTATGGTTGGACTCATGATATTACACCTTCCCCACGGAAAGCCGCTCGTTTTAACACCAACAACCCGATACCTTTGAATATTATTGATCGGAAGTTCATTTCTGAGGAGTCACGACAAGAGTTAGCTCTAGGTAAATGGACACCGGCGCTGGTGGTGACACCGCTTCGTTGACCACCGATGAACACATGTCCAGGTGGAGAGCCAGGTCAGCAAGAGCATTGCGTCTTGCCCCGTGCGCTTGGCTTATTATTGGAGCATGCGAGGTCCGGTGAAGCAAACTGACTGCATATTATATGGCTTACATACTATATATGAATCTGATTCTGTACCAGAGTTTGGTTGATCCTGTCGTATATATATGATTTACCAGCTTAATCATTGTGTATTGATTTATCCCAATAGAAATGCATTATTCTCGCTGGATGTTTTTGCCTATCGTCACACCTTGCCAGGTTATGAGCGCTATCCTGCCAACTCTGTGACTTCCAGTTAATGGCAAGAGTAGAAATACTTACGTTGCCCCTATATGCACGTGAGAACTTATGCAACATACGATGAGATAGTCTGCCGTCAACTGGATTACTGTTCCTATGCACTAGGCGTACTCATTGCTTACAATGCAATTCATTTCGCATAGCAAGCTAATATTGCTCTTACTGTTACCACAGCTCCCGGTCTCAAATGCTTAGCTTATGCATTCTATTGCGGCTTACTGTTCGTTATGATCGGCTTCACCGAGATTACCAGCGTTACGTACATGTGCCATGTAGTCCAAGTACTAAAGAGCATGCGAATTCTGTAGTATAGTCCCTCAGTCAACTTGGCTCGATCACACTGTCCGGCGTTGCAGCCCTGCGTAATTTCCCTTTGCCACTGTCTTTCGTCCAACCTTGAGCACTAGGGAACAGAAATAAACCTCCATAGGCAGCGAATGTAGAATGAATGAATGAATGAAAAAGGTATCCCCATCTAAACTACCTCGCAGGTACAGAGTAGAGCAGTCTATACGATTCCCCGTTTCATCAATAATCCTCTATCTCTATGAATTAGACAAAAGGTGTATAGCTAGCATGGACCAGCGCCATGACTTTCGCTTGCCCAAACTTAAGAGTGAAGGGCTTTGATAATGCGTTTCAATCCCTCATCGAGCTGAGCACGGTGTTGAGAAAAGGTGATGCGGAACCATCCGGGCTGCTCACTACCGAAGTCATCGCCAACTCCAAGATGCACTTTGTGCAGGGCCAACTTTTCTGCCAGCTCCCTACTTCTGTTCCTTTTAGCAGAGTCGCTGTCATCAGCTGGACGGTTGGGTTGGGCTTTTAGATAAGCTGTTAATAGATCACACCAGACAAAGAACCCTGCGTTTGATCCTCTTGCGTAGGGTATTCCGTGGTTATCCAGGAATATGACCACATAGTTGTAAGCCGCAGCAAGCTTCTCACGGTTTTCCTCGATATATCGGTCCACGAACTCTTCGTCTTCAAGAATGCTTGTCGTCATATAGTCTGCGAAGCCAGAAATCGAGCTAAACTGGCCAACCCCTCTGATCGATTCAAGCAAGTCGCCATTGTTTTGGGAAATAATCACACCTAGTCGCACTCCATTCGCGCCAAAATCCTTGCTAATACCCCAAAGGACATGAACAAGCTTCGGGTCAATCACTCCATCATAGTTGATAGAAAGCACTGAGGTAAAATCTTCTATGGTCGTTGCCCCATCCTGACCATGTCTCCAAACTGACAAAGCATATATCTCATCGCTGATCAAATGCACGCCGTGTTTTTGACAAAGCTTCATCAGCCCTACAAGGAACGACGGAGAATAACATCGACCCAAGGGATTGTGCGGGTTGCAGAGCAGAATGGCTCGTATAGTACAGCCTTGCTCACGGGAGCTTACGATGGCTTCTTCATATTTTGACACAGCAGACACACCGACAGGATCCATCTCGTCGAAGCTGACTGGAACGAGCTTAGCCCCTGGCCGCAGGCAGATGTCTCTGCTGAAATCTCGATAATACGGGCGCCCAACCAGCATCCCTTCACCTGGGTCACACAAGGCCCATGAGCAGTGCTCGGTCGCAGATGAAACCCCATTGGTGGCAATGATCTGCGATGGCTTCAGCGCTTTTGAAGGGCTGAAATAACGAGTGAGAAAGCGAGCGATAGCAGTTTTCAGCCGGACAGACCCCGTGATGGTGTCGTTCAACAAAAGGTGTCGTCCGGGAAGATCGAAGTTACTGTTCACGCGATGTAGCAGCTGTTCTTGCATCAAAGCATTGTGTCCAGCGCCGAGTGAGACATAGCCGTGAGGGTTGCTCTCTGGATGCCAGAGATCGTTCAGAATGTCCCAGAGGCCATTGCTTGTGTCTCTCAGCGAGGTACTTGCCCTGAGAGACAGGGAATGTGCAGGTCGGCTGGCAGTACCATGAGGCACGCCATCATGTTGCGCAATGGATGGATAAGGCATGCTGACTGGAACTATAAGTCTTAAAGAACACTTTGATCTGTCAGATGCCACAAACGTATAATATTCCTGTCAGTTTTCTGAGCTACTCAGGTCATTGAATCGATTCTTAAAAAGTCCATTTCAGCGGTACGTGCTACATAGGGGTTCTTATATCATCCACAGGGGTGAGTGAATCAGGCTTTGGGAGGGATTTACTGAGAGCCCGTGGCCTTAGATGTCATCAAGGCCTAGTTAGGGCTTATCCAAATTGGCGATTTAGAAAGTGGGGTCTTCTTGCGCCCTTCCAACAACATCCAGACAATGACTCATCAACAAGATCCGCTTACAGGAATCCTTCTTAGACCCAAGTCTTACAAGCAGAGGGGGGCGAAGCTAATTGCATTATGAACGGATTCTAAACACTTATCTGATTGAATATCGCTACAATATCCACCAGTATTTCATCGCCATCACAGAGGGAAACCCCCATGAAGAGCCGTCAGGCGAGAACAGCCCAAAATCTTATATTCCTACAACAGAGAAGACAAAGAGTATTATTGTCGCATATAGCGGGAATACCAGTCTTTGATATACGCTAGGAAGGAGGCCAATTGCCACCGAGTCAGAGGGGATTTAGTCGGTTCATGCGCGAAAATAAAATCCAGGACCTACATTACCCAATGCCTCCATATTGTGGACATAAGATCTGATAATAACCTAGCTCATACCCTGGGCTGTTGGTTATATCAGTAAAATAGTTCATTACCTAGCGCAAGATGTATAACAGAGTGTAGTACAAACTCAAGCTGTTTAGACCCTACTACGGAGTTGGGCACTAAATGAGTTGACTAGTTCTCATTATCAGCGTATCACGACAGATCTATAACAGTAGAAAGCCGACAGGATGTATCATGATCTACTGCTAGTCGGCTGGGTATCTTAAATACCGGATGATTCATGAACCTTCTGCACGATCAATCAACATAAATTAAGCTGGGTTTAAGGTGGGCCAAATTTGCTTCGCCCCATGTAAAATCACTTCCCATCTAGGAAATGGCAATGAGTCAACTGAAGCTTGTTCCAATGAGCCTGTTGGGGTGGGCATGCAAAGGGAGCCGAAAATGTCCCGGCTGCCCTGAGCACACAAACAAGAACGAGAAGCGGACGAAGAGCTATATCATTGTAGGAGATACGTCTCTCTTTACCTCGCCCCACAACGGTCACCATCGGACAACAGCTGGGCGATGGCAACGGGAGTGATGGCAGAGTCAAGGTGTGCAGCAGGATTCAGTACGTACTTTAGGTGATCGGAAGCAGGTGATAGTTAGCACCCTGGCAGATAGTATCTTCTTCCAGTCGGAAACTTGACAAGTCGATTAATGTCTTGAAATCCACCCAAGACACCTCTTTAGCAGCTCACAGCGAGATGAAGAAGGCTTCTCCTAACAACGTGCTCCGGATAATCGTGAGCTTTTTATATATTACTACAACGTTCTCAGATACACACAATAGGCATAAGCACTGCTATGATGAACTACATTTCTGTTTCTCAGGCTGTATAGAAGTCCTTAGTGTTTGGTAGCCAGGAACTAGTCAACGCTACTACCGAGCTAACTTTTATCCATACGTATAGAGAGATGAAGTTCACCAAGGCCTCGACCTACTCTGATACAGACCTAGGTAGAGGGCAGAACAATAGAATTCAACGTGCCCTATTATGATGAGAATGTGCATTTTACACAGCCTTCCCGATTGTATTAGAGACTTCGCTAGCTGGTCTCGGAAACGTATATTATATAAAGAAATTGCTCCGTACGGGTTTGAGTGTGTGCTCCTCTTTCCTCGGTATCTCCATCGACCTAACAGTAATTTACTTCGCCACTATCTCTCTGAAAAATCACACATTTATGCCGAATTAGGCTCCATTGAGTTTAATGACCTGTTTGACCTCGTTGAGTGACATGTGTCGCAATACGTGATACTACCTAGAACCCAACATCGCATCAACCGGAAACGGCGGATTTCATAATCTGGCAGAAGGTCATTGTGCAATACCTGTACAATAATTGGTGCAAGGGGGATAATGAGGCTTCCTATGCGAAGTATTTGGGCTACTTGGATGCGCATCATCTGTATCCCGAACTGAAGGTCAAATCGTTAGAAGGGAGTATGCGGGAGGCTTACGTTGGAGGGAAGGGATTTGCAGTTCAAGTTGGCGATGAGTCTTTTTGGACGGGCCTTGAAGGGCTTTTCGTACAGGGGGAGGAAAAATGAGTGCTATGTTAAATGGTAGTCCCGATTCTCGTATCAATTAGGCACTGGTTTTGATTAGGACTTGCTTGTGAGGGTTCTAGGCTAACTCCGGCTTTGAGTAGGTGACAACTATATTGTATTCCATGACATTGTTCAAACCACAGACAGGTAGCATGGGAATATCCTGCCAGAGTGCCTTGACTGGTGGGGATGTGAAGAAAAGTACACGGAAATAGAACGAGGATGTCGTGTAGATGATTCCACTTAGGGTTCACCCCTCAGGACACGCACTTTCGTGCTCACCCCACGCGCCAGGCCGCTCACAAGTCGGCCTAAAGCGGTAAAGGGAAAGTCAATGTGCAGTCACTAGTGGTTTGTTTTATTCGTCCAACGAACTGCCGTTCACTAAACCTCAACGTCAAAATATTAGCAACTATACCCTAGCGAGTACCTTTCCAATTCTTATCGCATTTTTTCACAAATCAAAGACAAGATTCTCACGACTTAATCCCATCCGTTCCAATATTCACCACCAATGGACAGCCCCCTTCTTTCCCCCGCCAAAGCGCGACAAGCAGCCATCCAAGCAAAAGATTGGGCCTACGTCAACTCCTGGCTAAGTCGCCAATACGCCCCGAACCCAGTCCCCACATTTGAACGAAACGAAGACACACTACGCACATTGCTTGCCCTAGCAGCAGCTAACGACACCGCCGACGAGGAAGCGGCCCTCCTACACCAGGCACGCGAACAAGCCGTGCAGGGATTCAAAGCGCGCGAAGAGACAGAAGACAAACAGAAGAAGGAAATACTCGATGAGCTGGAATATTGTCTCGACGATAAGGGTGGACAGGATCTGGATGATCTGGCCAAATCGGCCGCGGCGTTGGGTGCTCTGGACGTGGAGGCGGCACACCTGGGTCAAGCCGTTGTCGACTTGACGAAGGAGGAATTTGGCGTGCAGGACCAGCTGGATAAGGTGGCTATGTTACATGATTATTTGCAGAGGGAGTTGGAGGCGCTGCGCCGGCAACTGGATGAACTTAGGTCAGATCCGGCGTATGAGGTTCCGGCTGATTTGCCGGCTAAGACGGTTGAGTGGACGAAAGGTACGAAGGTTCTCGCTGCTAAAGTTAATGAATATCAGGAGAGGGTTGCTGCTTTGAAGAGGAATCAAAGCAAAGGGCCTACGTTGGGTGAGGTACTGGCGGAGGAGGAAGATGTCAAAAAGCTTATGGATAATGTCAAGAGTTTGGAACATCGGCTTCAGTTGTTCCAGAATCTTCCTACGGATGCACCAGGGGCGCGGGCTAAGTATCGAGAGTTATTAGAGGACCTCAACGAGCTTACCCAAGAACGAGACTCGAAGCTTGATCAATCCAGACGGGAGAAGTGAAATGGTTCAGAATTTCTGATTAATTCATATGGTCATTACTTGACACAGGATACTAAGCTTAATACAGCACATGAGGATTAAATCATCAAATCATAAAAGTATTCATGATGAATGGTCACAGGCGATCCTCCCCAGACTCGAGCTTAGTGGTCACCGAGACCGACGGCGTTCTTGGCCTTGTCAAGGCTGCAGAATCAGTTAGTCTTTGACAATTCGAATCCTCTGCATGGAGACTTACATCGACTCGCCGGCACCGCCGTGGCTCTTGTTGTCATGCACACGCTGACCTTTGTCGAAGGCCTCCTGTGTGCCAGACTTCTGATCGTCGGGCTGGAAGCCACGGGAGACACGGTCACCAATATCTGTGGCGCCCTCCTTCACCTTCTGCTGAGTGGACTTGGCGGAGTCGGGAGTGAGCTCCTCCTTAGCCTCTGCGGGGATGTTAGCGAGATATTCAATGCAGCATCACGTTCATGCATATCGACATACTAGTGCTGAAGTCCTTGCGTCCGGTGTCAGACATGTTTGCGAGTGGTTTGGTCAAAAGTGGAAAGTGGTTAAAAGAGTAGAAATTGGTAGAGTAGTTGTGATCAGATTGTTAGTCTTGTTGAGATTGATGAAGAAGGAATTAAGATCATGGATTTGAGGGTTTATATATCTTTCATCTGCTACTATATCTGTCCCTCCATGACGTTGATGACCCTGATTTGCTCCGCTACGCAATTCACCCGAGGCACAAGGATGTTGAGTCTGGCCTCTGAATGTGACTCCAGAATCGTGTCCATGGAACGAAAATCATCGACTCTCCGTCATGGTGACGAGAGAACCCGCCAATGGCCATCAACTCAGCCATACGATTGGCGATTCCGGAAGAAAGCAGGACAGGCTGGGATAAACAAATCGATCTCGTCATTCTTGCGAGTCTAGATTTCGGGGCGGATGACGTCGCCATGACCTACAGTATAGGCTATATGCTAGTCCGGAACTGGCCTAGCGGATCTGGTGGGTCCCGGGGAAATATAAATCCGTCGGATTATCTATTCCAGCGGATGCCGAGATAGCACCTTCTGTTTTCAGACTAGTGTTATTCTCAGCTAAAGGTGGCAAGCGGTAAATCATGGCAGTTCCGTGACAGTTGTTCACCGCCACGCGGCGAGTCATTGCAGGCGGCGAGTCTCCGAGTCTCCGTGCCTAACCTAACCTAACCTAACCAACTCTCTTTCCTCCCTTTGTCAACTTGCCTTCGCTTTCAATGCGTTTGGCGTGAACATCGTCGTCTGGTTGGGTCTCAATGACCACCATGTTGATGCGCTTTATCTTTATGCCCTATCTTTTGCGTTTGAATTGTGCACATTTATAGTTGTCTTTGGTACTCGAAAGCTTTCTACCCTTTCTGTTTTGCAAACCCCGCGTATTGCCACCAGGCACATCCCTACTACGAACGGAATTCTACACCACATTGTAGCTGACATCCAAGTCCATTGCTGTCAATGCCATCGTCGGCTACATCTTCTTCGAACTGGGATTTCACTCCGGTGATCAACCTACTGCGCTCGCCGACGTACAGCAGCGGTGACTGTTCCATCCCTGCTCGCCACAATGACTCCCACCAAGCTCCATCCACTCCCGGCTCGGTTGCTGCCCAAGGTCTAAATGACTCGGCACCCGATCTGAAGCACGAGAGCGGTGGACCCCCAAAGCTTGGTGATTTCTCCTCCCTATGGGATTTCCTTGGCAACACCACGCCTCCTGTCGGGGCAGAAGCTGGACTTCGTCAAGCGACCAAGGAAAGCATTGTCGAACAACCTCCACAGCAGCCGAAGCGGATTCAGATACTCAAGCGTCCCTCTCACGGGGACACCAACGTTGATAGCCCGGATAAACCGCTTCCGCGTACGCCTCCTCGGCCGATCCCCACTTCGGATGTGTCCAAGTCCCATAAGACTACCGTCGAATATCGTACCACAAAACACCGTAACCAAACCAAGCAACCAACCTATGAGCCTCACTTGTCGGAAGGCACTGTGGAAGCAGAGTCCGACAACCCGAGCATCTTTGATTCGTCTTATTCCAAACGGCGCGTCGTTTCTTTCGTCCCGTCTCAGGTGGGCATAGCGGAGGCCTTGAGTGAGTCGTCCGAGACCCCGCCATCCTCGTTTGATGAAGCCGATGGGGCTTTAGCCCCTATCGCTATCCAAAATCTCCCGGGGGGCGCCATCCGCGTGCAGCCCGTTGCGTACAAGTCGGCAGCCGATCGAAAAGTCGGTCTCTTAACCAAGCTGTTGAAGAACTTTCCCGACTATGCAGAGACTATAACTCGAGTTGGTCGGGCTGGGAAGTCCAAACCGGGTTCTTCTCCTACATGTCGCCCGATTCATGTCTTTGTCGATATGTCTAATGTAAGTTATCTTTCCCGTAAGTGTCGGTCAACCTCTGCTGACTATCGCTATTGTCCAGATCATGGTTGGGTTTCACGATTCCATGAAAGTATCCCGAAATATCCCTGTGAAAACACGGATTCGCCGCTTGCCACTCTCATTCCAGAACTTCTCATTGATCTTAGAGCGTGGTCGGCCAACGGCCAAGAAGGTCTTGGTGGGCTCCGACCGCTTCGCTGCGATCGACGACGGCGAGAAACTCGGCTACGAGACGAACATTCTCGACCGAGTGCATAAGGTGAAACAACCGACTCGTCGTCAGCTGAAATACCGCAAAGGTCCTCGGGCAGGCGCTCATGATGGAGGCAGTGGTTCTGAAACGAACGACGCACCGGAAGAGCGCTGGGTCGAACAGGGGGTGGACGAAATTCTGCACCTGAAGATCCTGGAAAGCCTGTTGGATACGGATGAACCAGCGACCATCGTTTTAGCTACGGGAGACGCGGCGGAAGCCGAATTCTCCGGAGGATTCATGAAGATGGTAGAGCGAGCGCTGCGGCGGGGATGGACGGTGGAACTGGTGAGCTTCTCCCAAGTCACCAGCTACGCCTATCGCAAGAAAGAGTTTCGCTCGAAATGGGGGAACAAATTCCAGATGATCGCGTTGGATGGATATATCGAAGAGCTGTTGGACACGTGATTCGGATGGTCTGGAACCAGGAACGCTCTCATTTAACCTTCTTGCCTCTGAGCTAAGATACCTTTAGATATTAGTAGTGGGGCCATCAGGCATATTTTCGCAAGGCCTATAGTCAATCAAAGTTGTCGCTCTCTTTTACATGTTTGATAAGTAGTCTAGACCGTAGTCCCGTGAGTCACGCCGAGGGGCAACTCGTGTGCGATGACCCCGCCTTCCAGTCAGAAGTCGATAAGCTCACCGCCCGCCAACGCGACGAGACGTCATGTCCCTCATTGGCCCGAAAAGCTTCAATTTCCATCCCAAAGCAGAAATCATCTTCTTCCTCGTCTTCTCCTGAATATACAGCAATCCTCCTTCATGACTCACGGCATTCTCAGAAGATACCTATAAAGATACATCACCATCATCTAGAGAACACCAACACCACAATCCCTTCAAACCACACCCACGACACCTCCAACGCAAAACCACCTACCCCGCATCACAATATATCAACCAACAATACCCCCCAAAAACCGAAAAACAAAACAAAACACAAAACCCGAAAAATGACAACATACACCCCCTGCGACTTCTACGGCGGCGCAATCAAAGGCCTAATTCCCCAGAACTGGGTCGACGCAAGGTCCGTAACCCCTACCTATCCAACTACCTTCCTCAAACCCTCTACATAAAAATACACATACAAATACAACTCCCCTCCAACATACCACCCCAAACCCCCCAATCAAACAACCTCAGAACCCACAACTAACAAAAAGAGAGAAAACAGTAACGTCCGCGAAATCCCCTCCCACCAAGAAGTCTACCTCTCCCGCACAACCCTAACATCCCAAATCACCGAAATCAACCAACGCGTCACAGACCCCGAGACATCCTCTCTCGATACTCTCATAAACGCACAACTCCAATCCCAGCCACTCAACCCGGACGCAAAAGCAGCCCTGTACCACGTGCACGACCTCTGCGATGAGGACGATAAGTTGGAGATCGTGACGGCGCCGACACGGGTTATTTTGAGGAAATTCCCGGCTGGGGTTGTGGGGTATCGGGGTGTTGTGAGGGTTGTTTCTCCTAAGGCTTCTTCTAGGGCTGGGGCTAGGGTTGGGTCTGGGGTTGGGATTGGGGGTGCGGTTGCCGGGTCGAGTGCTGAGGGGGGGTTGACTAGTACTGTGACGTTGTGGTATTTGGTGGTGAGGTTGGTGGAGCAGGAGACGGATTTGGTGGTGTTTGTTAATGTGCCGAGGGAGGAGTTTGACAGGGCTGGGGATTTGAGGGGGTTGGAGGCGGAGGAGAGATTGGCTGATGGGTTGATTGATGGTTTAGTACAGGAGTTGGAGGTTGTTGATTGGGGTTTGTTTTGTTAGGTTCTTTTCTTGCGGGGTTATTTGAGGTTGTTTGGGTGTGTATGATTGAGTTATGGATTTGGGAATATTGGTTGGGATTGACTGTACTTGGGAGGATTTTATGGGATCTGCTTGTTTGCATGGTGGATTTGGTATCAATGGGTTAGGACTTGCATACGCTATCTTGGATGAGAGGGATTGAGACTAACACGGACATGTATATAGATAGACTAATTAGATAGCTTAGTGATAGTCAATCCGAAATCAATCGATTATGAGCTCCAGAGTATAGCGGCGTATATACAAATTCATATGTGCTCATTGCATAAGGATCGTTGTGTACATCAAACACCAGACAA
Source organism: Aspergillus minisclerotigenes (assembly GCA_028505775.1). Lineage (NCBI taxonomy): Eukaryota > Fungi > Ascomycota > Eurotiomycetes > Eurotiales > Aspergillaceae > Aspergillus > Aspergillus minisclerotigenes. The sequence goes on from JAHXGP010000012.1 coordinate 427,096, forward strand.
ATATCCCAAATGAGAGACGGACAGGCATATCATCGCTAAAGAGAGAACACCATAGATATATCGTCATCAAATGAACGCTGAAAATGACAGGCAAATCTTCCCGAAATGTATGTAGAATGAGAGACAAATCCGTAAACACCTTCAATGACTTGGTCTGAATAGCCGCCAGTACCTCAGTTACCCAAGCTGATCTCCCCTAGCACGTTCGCGACCTCGTCAACGGCCACTTTCTCGGCATCTCCAAGGGGCTGCTTCTTTCGGGGTGAGACACTCCGTGGCTTTGGTTTGATCTGCTGGAGCAGGCCTTTGCATTTCCCACACCGCGACTTGGTAGTATCGATGCTCTTTGAATGACGTCCATATGTCTGACCGCAGTCCACACAGCTCCAAACATACTTGTAGTCGATTTTGTAGCTGTGCTTGGTCGTCACTTCGAAGCGTCCGCCATAGACAGGGTGGTCCTTCAGAGCTTCTTTGCACTTCAGCCCCCATTGCTTAAAGCTTGCTCCATGGGGGTTATTGTGGACGTTGGAGATGATAAAGTTAGCCAGGTGGCAGTACTCGTGAGCTAGCGTGTTCAGCAAGCGATCCTCGTCATCAATAATCCGTTCAGCCAGTTCGATACTAGCATGGTGCTTGGATAGAGAGCCTCCAGGCGTCTGGGGCTCTGTCCCAAGCGTACCCTCCGTTCGCAGCTTCTCTCGCTTCCAGTTCGCCCGTCCAGCGGTTGTCTGAAGTGTCTTGCTCCAGATGATCTGGACACCACCCGTTTCCTCGGCTATTTCTTGGATACGGCCACCAGTAACGTGGTCATCTAGAACCTTGAAGAAGTCTTCTGCGACAGCGGCCTTCTTATTATCAAACGACTTCTTGCGCTCAAGGGCGGCTTTCTTCTTCTCCATCTCGGCCTTTTTCAGGGCTGTCTTGCTAGGAGGCTTGGCTGCCTTCTTTGTTGTTTTGTTTCTAGGCATGATCTCGGTGTCAACCTCGTTATCCGACTCCTCGAGTTCCTGCAGCAAGTTGTGTAATTTGCGCGGAGAATGTTGATCGATCCAATCGTTTGTAGCTTCCTGGGACCAGAAGGCATCTACGCTCTCACGATATGGTGTGGGTGGAATATGCGCTTTGCCTTTTGAAGGTGATTTGAGAGTGGTTTTAGAGGGGCTGGCAGGTGGTGTTCCCAAATTCGCCTTTTTGGCCTCTGAGGTTTGCGAGCGAGGCTCAAAACCTCCTAGAAAACTATTCACAGTCAATATTTTAGGCTTTTGGATATGCAGCAGCGTTGAGACCTACTTTTCCAAATCTTGTTGGAGTTGAGCGGATGGGTCATATTCATCAGCGTCCACTTCATCAACAGCAGCCACCTCAGCAGCAGCAGCCTCCTCAGCAGCATCGTGGTCGACCTCATTATTGTCAACACCAGCGTCATCGTCCTCCATATCCAGACGGCTCATCTTCTCATCGATATTAGAGGTATTACGGAATAGCTTTCTTGGACTGGCCTGGTGGTCAGAGGGCATCGAAACAGCAGCTGGTAAAGAGGGCTCTAGACGAAGGCTTGTATTCGCCGAGCTCTCCAAGGCCCTCTTTATCTGTTCCTCAGGGTTCAGCCTTCTGCCCCGAACCAGTCTCCTTTTGACTCTCGGCGGCGAAGGTGCCCTCCTCGTCTCTTCCGGTTCTGGCTCACTGGCGGATGCCTCGTGGCGGCTAGGCTCTTCGCTATCACTAACAATGAAGTCATCCAGAGAGTTGAACCCATCATCACTTTCCTCATCTTCGGACCGATTTGCCGGTTGGCGATAATCCCGAAACTGCCGGCCATTTTGTCTTCTAGTATTCGTCTGCCGGGGTTCCCTTCTGGTAGGAGACCGCCGCGTTGAGGACGCATCAGAGGGGTTCCGACTGATAGAGGAGGTAGTGGAGTAATCCTCGACAACCTCCTCGACGGGGTAATTCTCCTTGGTGTAATCATAGAGCTCGGACTTCCTTGTCGACCGGCTCCTAGAGTGTCTCGACTGCGGCATCAGCAGCGAATTAGCACGTGCCAACTGCAACGGGTCACTAGGACGTCCTTCGGTCGAAGAGCGCGTAGTCGAGGAGCGCATAGTCGATGCAAAGGAGACATCGTCAGGGTCACTCAGCCCATCACTGTCGGAAAAGATATTGAACGTCCCACTGGATACCGTTCCGCTCCGTTGCAGCTTTCTCTGTCGTTGAACAGGCTTATCATTTGTTGTCGTTCTCGCCGTCGGCCGTTTGAACTCTGGTTCGTCGAATAATGTCCCCGAGTGGTCTTCCACCTTGGGAGTGGGCGACGTGTCTCTGAATCTGCTCGAGAAGACCGAGTTGGTATTGGACTTCAGTTTTCGGACCGATTTGGTCGCATTCTCGCGGGTGCCGCCTTGTTTGACGGGGCTCGTTGGGTTGAGTCGAGCCATTGTCGTTTTCGTTGGTATATAGATATATGGTTTTGGTGATATATGATTGTGCTGGTTTGCTTTGGTGGTCGGAGTTTAGTATGACATGTCAAGTACCCGGTCTGTTGAATATAACCAGTGCCGGAAATATAAGTAAAGCTGGATGGAGATATTGCATGAGCTCGAGCTGCTCTCGAGTGGAAGTGTTGACGATATTGAGTTGCAGCTGGGGAGGGTCGTTGGCATGGCAACGCTTCGTGCTGATCCATGGGTTGCAAACGCCATGTCCAAGGCAATGAATATTCCACGTCTCCTTGTGGAGCAATAGTAGGCGCACAAAAGGGAAGAGAAAAAAATTGAAATAAAATAAAATAAAATAAAATAAAATAAAATAAAATAAAATAAAATAAAATAAAATAAAATAAAATAAAATAAAATAAAATAAAATAAAATAAAATAAAATAAAATAAAATAAAATAAAAATAAAACAAGGCCTAACATGGATCGAGCGGGATCTCCCTCAGTTATGCTGTCATAACACCAATACAAAACTAAAAGACCACTTTACATACTCGAAGTCTACATCAGCGTGCCATATCTAGTTGTCATCTAATATTCTATCGTTGATTAACTATTTTGTAAATACACGGGCATGACTCTCTATGTAAATTTTGGTGTGAGTTGGCCATGTTCCCGCGTGGGTGTATATATCCGCTGATAATATATATCCACTATCTACTTCGTCTACAGTAAACACTACCCTTATTAGTATCCATAGTAATATATATCCCTCTTTTCTATTCGACACAATTAATCCAATCATCGAGGTTGGGCATATGTCTGGACTAGGGTAGATTCTGTGGGACTGCCATGCTGTCTGATCGAGCAGAGTCTATTGAATATACCTCGCCGGGAAGGCAACGCGGTGCTTGTTCATCTTGATTGCACCGAATACCGTATAGATAAAAGGTATTAAAATTAGAGATCAAGGAAGCTAGATAGGAAAGCCAATCATAGAGTCCCGTAACAGTGTCATCTGACCCTAGGACTGGTCATCCTTACGTGAAGTCACCCATGAAACCAATTGACCTATTAAAATATATAAGACGATGCCAAATACAGCATACCTGCAGTGGTAATACTTATACAGCAAAGAAGTTCGTATTGAGAAAGGCAGATTCACCGCTAGGATGTACAAGAAGAGTATCGATCACACCGACACGTAGCAGAGCTAACCCGCTTGCACAGTGATCGGCAGGGAATGGGGCTACCGTCCCACTGCGAGGCGAGAAGAAGCGAACGGCCCCTACAGGACGATCATGCCCGCACCGGCGACCATGGCCGTCACCACATAGGCGCCGAGCTGGAAGATACCAACGTTGACGCTAGAAGGAGCGACCAAACCGCCGGCAGATCCAGAGCTAGATGCAGCAGCACCACCGGAAGCACCAGAGCCAGCCGTACCGGTGGGAGAAGATGTAACGGTGCCGGTACCGGAAGTGCCGGCCTCCTTGAGGAGTGCAGAGCAAGCACTGCCGCCGCTCTTCGAGCTCTGGGTGGTGGCAGCCCCGTTGAAGTCACAAGCCTTGTCACCGTTACCCTTTGCTTTCTGGTTCTGGTAGTAGAGGTTGATTGCATACGACAGTTGCTGCTGAGGAGTGCACACACTGTAAGCGCCATATTTGCCAGTGGTGGCATTGGTGGTGATTCCATCGCAGACGTCGTAGCCGCAAACAGTACCGAAGAGCTTATCTAGCTGCTCGCCGGATACTTTATCCTTCAGAGCGCAGCTTAGGCTTTCCTCCATGCAGGAGCAGAGGTCTTGGTTTGGAGAGGGAGGTAGTGGGCTGGAGGTTGCCAGCCACTTGCCATCGACAGTCGGACAAGACTGAAGAGCAGTGTTTGTCGGTTGATAATCGCCCTTCTTGGTGCCAGAGGGGGTTGCGCTAGCCAACTCCTTCGACAGGTAGCTGAAATCCGCCTTAGTGCTGACCTTGTTGCCATCAACAGACACCAGGCCTAGTACAATCAGCCGATAAGTTATAAAGATAGTCAATGTCGACCTTACCATAGTTATTCTCTTCCTGGAAGTACATATACACAATACCTCCCGACCAGACATCAGCCATCTTGTCTCCGTAAAGAGCCTGGACTTCCGTGAACTTGCGAGGCTGAACAGCATTGCAACCATACTCAGCAAAGAAGACAGGGACAGTGTAGTCCTTGAACTCCTCAGTACGAGAAGCGTACCCGGACTTCTCGTAGTTGGAGTCACCACACCAAGAGTACACATTGTAACCCCAGAAGTCAATACTGTCATCCGCGCTGTTACAGTTAAAGTAGTTGGCCATGTTTTTACGGATGCTCGAGTCATCGCTAGTAGCATAGCCAACACCCATAGAACGATAGTTCTTGGCCTTGATATACTGCTTCGTGTCACGGACAGCAGCCTTGACAAAGGCACTGGCAGACGTGGTATTCTCACTGTTGGAGACCTCATTTCCAGCGAAGAAACCAATAACGTTCGAGTATTGCGACAGCTCATCAACCACGGTCACATATCTATTGTACAGGTCGTTATCCCACTTTGGTTCGTTGCGATTAATAGAATCACCCGGGGACGAGAGATCCGCAATGACATAGATACCGGCGTCACTGAGAAGGCTCATACACTCCTTATGATCGGACTTAGGATCGATAGCATACACGCGAATGGTGTTAGTGCCCAGCTTTTCAAGATAAGGTACATCACGCTTGCAAGCATCGGCGTCGGCAAGGGGATCCTTGAAACTGTTGGCGGAAGAATCGGGACCAGAATACTCCTCTTCATAGTATGTTAGCTTATGCCACACCGATGATATTAGGGACAGCGAAGAACCCACGCTGGTAGGCAACACCGCGAATGTAACTGGGGTTTTGTTAGCACAAAGTGAAGAAACGGGATCGTCAATAGAGGGTCTACACACAACTGGGTGTCGTTGCTCTTGTAGAAGAATTTAGAGCCCTTGATGATGATGGGGTCTAGGTCAGCTGCAATAACACTGCTGGCGAAGAGTGAGGCGCCCGCGACAATACTGGACAACTTCATCTTGAATGCGCGGACGAGGCGTTGTAGAAACAATTGGCAAGATTGCCAGACACTCAAAAGTTTGGAGATAGAATTCCACTTGTACTACCAAGGCCAAAGATGAATAGTTTGATTAATGAATGACGGGAATAGATATTTGAAACCAAGATATTAATGCTTAGAAAAGACCGCAAGCGAGGGACCATGGACAAGGAACGACTGGAATCTATAGACGAAAGGAAAGTAATGATTTAACGGCGAGAAAATCTTGCGCATCTAACAACAAAAACAGTCGCCACGAGGACGTCCCTGGGACCGGGTTCTCTGCATATTCTTCTATAGGTATGAAGTGGGCACTCAGGGTCAAGGGACTTCAGGGACAAATGCCTCAACCGCCCGCTTCTCTGGAGCCACGAGAGGCATAGAACGGGACGGGATAGCCAGACACCCACAATGACCTTCCTCTAAGGATATGATAAGATGATGATCATTGGTGATAGTCAGTGATATTCCTGTCTGGCGGCTGTCATTTGTCCAAGCGCGTTGTGCAGGGATGGGTTGATATCAGAGGCCTCAGGAACGCGCAATCCCGGTCCACAACGGAGACAGATCAGAGGGGTCGATGCTGTCCAAGTGAAAAGCTTAACGGTTCACCCGCCTATAAATGATATATATAGAGAGAAGCTTAAACGAGACACCAACCTCGAATCTGTCCCACAGTTACGACCCTGGCCACATCACCATCATTCGCATGAGACCCGTCTGGGGTATCCGACCATGCTGAAGCTTTGGAAAACCATGACTTAGTAGTCTGATTAAGCTCAGAATGCCCACAGCGATGGACGTGCGGCTGTAATCTTGTATCCACCTGATGTGGTGGACACGGGTTGATCGCTGAATGCAGAATATCTGTCGCTTGATCTTTGTTTGTGGCTCGCTTAACCCCCTCTATGAGAAGGCAGCACATGTGTCAGTACACATCAGCTCCTACGAAGCGTCAACATGATGAATTGGAGCATGATGAATCCAGCCGCTGCATCCGGAAAATGCTTGCATGCAGGGTTTCCGGTCCTCTAGAGAATGTTGATCTTAAGAGAATCTTGATACTGTGTAGGCAGGAGCCCCGATCCATTGATTGTGGCGAAGCATCATCTCTGAAATTGTGAGTGGCAGGCAGCGATTGTAGATCCATATTCCCTTGGATGGTTGAACGTCCCTATGACGATCTTTCCTTCTCCGTCAGTGGATCAGGGTCCAATATGAAACCTCTTGGATGAATAGACACTTACGGAGTACGGCTAGAGAAACAAGCTTATCTAAGTCGAAATATTTTCCCACGCCGGTGTATACTCGGTACTATCCACTGAGTGCCAGCATCATCCACCGAGCTCTAATGCAAGAATGGTAACCACGGGCCAACGGAGTCCAAGTCATATGAAAGTCACGCCTCGATGTTTGCTGGGATTGTTCTATAAATTATATTAGTAATCGCGATCATGCTAGTGTAACGAAAAACAGGAATCAGGATAGAGTGTAACCTTACACCATTACAATGAGAAATAGCAATGACGACGATTACAGGTAATAATTATTATCTATCGATTGGATATTAAGGAATTACCGACTAATGATGATCCTCAAAAGCTGAAACTTGAAAGCCCCCCTTTTTTTTCCTTTCCACACCTTCGACCGAGGGCTGGACCATTGGAAGCCAATCAAGCAGAGGCCGTTGTGGACCTTGCCGGTTTGCCACCCGCAGGCTTGTGGCTCCCGGTTGGCCAGTCGTCACGCCAGCCCCCCTCCTCTACGATTTAAACAGAAAAAAAGATCAAGTCCAACTCAGCCACCTGTTTACGGATTGGTCAAGATCATGGTTCTCTTAGTGAAACTGGCGAATCAGTCCATACCTACTGTAGCATGGAGTACTACTAAGTAATATGAAGAGGGTGGGTGCAGCTGTACTTTCTAGGTAATACTGTAAATAATCCACACTAGAGAAACGTTCATGAATACCTAGTAATGGACTAATGGTAAGGCTCCATTCTCATTTTTGCTTATCCCCCCCGAATTATTTCTAGAAAACAATAGCGAACCCTATGGCGGGGGGTGATATACGTAGCCCAATTCATACAACAACCCACTTTTTCCACTCCAGTCCTATGTCGGAGTAGCTTGTAGAAGCGGAAAAAAGTCTAGATTACGAACCAGAAGAAAATGGAAAAGCTTGATAAAAGCGACTGTAGTTGGCATACTCTGCAAGGGCAGGGGTATGAAAGGTCCACTTATCACTTGTTTCCGGGCGCATATGTACGAAAGTACCTGTGTGTTCTGCACGTAGAAACGAGAGAAGCCTCTGACAAGAGTTCCTGTACCAAAAGTCCGATCGAAGCTCTTTAAATTCGCCACTTTGGGGGGTTTTGAACAAGCTCGGACAAGAGAAAAGTAAAAAAAAAAAAGAAAAACATTCAGCCACTGGTTCATGGCAGATACACTGGAAAAGGAAATCGGAGTGTTTATCATTATAGTCGCATTTGGTTCCATGGGTTTAGAACGGAGAGAGATCTCAGCAGCGATTATCGCCGTTCCGATATTTTTGGAAACTTCCAGCTTGCATGGGTTGGAAACTTGGCAGAATCGCATTACCGATGATAACATCACTTGACACGCTCTTGTCCACCCCTACCTAAATATATACCTATACTATATGAATATTATTACTAGTAGTATCCTCCCCCTACCTCTTTCCCGAGGTAGCCGTCCATGCCATATATAGAGTTCTCCTATGTCCTGAGCTTTGTTGATTCATCATAAAACCGTAGATTTTATGCCCGTATTGTTATACATAAACAGTACACGGTATACAATGAGGTGGGGCAAGTGGAATTGATTACAGACTAGCTTTAAGCCAATCACTACATCGCATGAGATACAAAGAACCGGGCACATGTGCAGCTCCCATGGAACGGGACAAAGTGCATTATATTTATATCATTCGAATGTACCTGGTTTACTCCATAGAAAAGGAAAAAAAAAAAAAAAAAAAAAAAAAAAAAGGAAAAAGGTAGGGAAAAAAAGAAGAGGTGGAAAAAGCAAAAAAGAAAAGAAAAGAAAAGAAAAAACCAAGGTTACTTATCAAGTCAAAGGTGGGGGTTCGCTTCAATCCTCACTGGACTGGTGCTCCTATATACGATATGGTTTGGACTACTAGTACATACAGTTGGCGTTCGATATCCTGGATGATTGTTGGTTGCAGGAGGAGCTAGTAAGGTTTAAGGTAAAACCAATGACCTTCAGTAATCAATCTTATTGCAACAGCAATCAGAATTAATCATACAGAAAAAGATTCGAAGTATACATACACTACTTGTTTTATCCATATCGATCATCGGATTATAAGAATATCAAATATCCTAGGCGGAGGACAAAACCTCAGCTGGGCACAAGGGCGATAGGGCATCGTTTTCCAAAGATATTTCTGAACATATTCACTCTTGAGTCCAAGGGTCCCGACCCAATGGATACATTCACTCTGGAGGATTTACAAAGAGCCGGGGCGAAGGGTTCTGTCCAAATGCCATTGTACATGCCGGTGACAAATGGTAAACAATCGGCTTTCAATTAAGGCGTTCACATATTTGACCGTAACTCAGGAACCTATGGGTCTTACCCCCCCGCTTTTAACTTTCCTCCCTTGAACATCTGTTCTTGTAGAACCCGTGTGGACGGTTTAGTAGATTGCCTTTAGGGGTTAGCCCAGGCTGTCCGAAGACATCGAAAAGCTAATCTATCCTATCGATCTTGGGAGCTGTGCATGTTCTACCAAGGTAGACGCCATGCTTCCTGTCAGCGGTATCATAGCCGCCCCAAGGGTAGGCACATATTTCCAAAAGGTTATACATACGCACCGGAAAGTTTCGAAGTTATCATGTCACTTAATGATTGGAGTAGAAAGAAATACATATGGTCTGTCGTTCTATGTCTTTACTTCTACTAGCGCGGTGTTGTCTAAGCCGATATATATAATAGTAGCCTGTGCTGCTAAATTTAACATTGGCCTGGCCTGTCTTGATCATGCCTTGCGGAGTAAGTGGCAGGTGTCTTAATATATGATTTTGTACTTCAATTATTGGCTGAATATGTGCTACACAGTGCAACCCTAGTGGCAATGAAGAGTAAAACATTCGAGGGCCCTGTACCCCAATCCTTCATGGATTTGACGGTGGGTTGTCGGTGGCAATTCTAAATAGGAATGGAAGAACGGATTTAGGCTGGTAATTGACATTACCTGATTCACGGACCAACGAATCTACTCGAGAAAGTGGCCTCAACAATAGTACATACATAGTACATACATAGGAGGAACCATTTAGAAGGCATTGATAAAAACAACTTCTATTATGAGCACGAAGTAAATGGCTTGTTCACCTTCCCTAAGTGTGTTGTATTGATTATTTTAATTGATTGCTCTCCCTATCAAAACACCCAGCTAGGGCACAGAGAGCAATGGGTGTGCTTTCCTTTGGTTATTTGGAGTTGGTTCAGGCACAGAAATGGACCCGTGGATAAAAGTTTTGTGTACCGGAGAACCTCCATCGGACGTACGTATGCGTTGGGGATAGTCGAAAGAGCTGAATCATAATAAACAATGTGGTCGTCGACTGCATAGCGACGCGTTCATAACACTTGCGACTAACAATCGCCGTCGTAGTGGCAGCATCAATTCAAAGTTAGAAGTGGAATGAGCCAATGCCATCCCTGCATACTTTCCAGTGGTAAAACAGAAAATAGAAAAGAGAAAAGAAGGAAAGCAAAGATACGGTACGTCTGGTATTGGGTTGTAATTGTAGTAGGTTATCCGCGTGGGGCCTATTCGCTGAGGCTGGTGGTGGACCCGGTTTCAGGGGGGCCGCCGCCAGCTTCCATGGATTCCGGACGGTCGCAACCAATGATGACTTATCACTGCACAACTAAAATTTGGCCTCTTCAAAAACCAGGTTGCTCCTGCTGGATTCAACAGTATAAGCCCAGTTTCGAACAGTTCGAGAGGAGGGTTGCGCCCCAGCGGTTAGCAAAATGTAGAAGTTACTAATCGGAGCAGAGTTTGCAATACTGTATCATTCATCTCTCTGGATGGATGGTGGATAGCGAAGTGTGGAAGTGGTGAGGGGCGGGCCGAAAACAGTACTACCTCTACGTACCGTAGGTACGTAACCAAACCGGTACCGACCGTGGTACCATACGTTCATACGTGGATGGATGAGTTAGACTCGATGCTGTGGATGGAATATGCGTGTATGTAACTTCAACCTTAGCTGAGGTCGACTAATTCTTTTCCAGTTGATAGAACCTTAGCCACCAACATGTATGGGCCAATAATTACAGGGGGCGGGAGGGCAACCTTGAGAAAGCTTCCAATCAGGAAAGACTGGTGATGTGTCCAGATCATGGACGATTTGATGATTAATGTCTCCTAATACCAGAGCGGTATCCAGGCGCCGGGTGCAGTAATACCAAGTAATGTGGTATGGTCCAGTCAGCGGTGCAGAGTAAACACTTTTCCACCGAAATTTTATTCCATTGGGTGTAGTCTCTGTCCCGCGAACAGAATTGTGTATCACCTTACCAGACACGGAGAGGGGGGAAACTGTTGCCTCCCGGGAGGGTATATTGTGGGTCCTTTCCCCCCATACAGGTAAGGTACGGATAGGCAGGTACTGTCGCGAAGTAAATTGAGCAGATCCAGATCCCAAAATAACCACCAGGCCCCATACTCACCAGTATTTTTCCTATTCCCTGCTGGGTTTCGGGTGGACAATCGATTCCCTTTTCACCACTAATCGTCCAACTCAAACACTATTCTCTCTCCTCCCCCCTTCGACCATCGCTTGGGATCTTTCCTTTCCTTTCTTGTCCCTTCACTTTCATCTTTGGGTTCCTGTTCACTCTTTTATTGATTTACACCCAAGGAACGATTGTTGTTTTGTGCTTTTTCTTTTTTTCGTTTCTTTTCACCTGCTCTTTTTTTCACGACTTGTTGTCTGGACTCCTATCCTTCTTTTCTCGCTCTCGTTTGAGAAAAAGAAGAGGGAGGTTCGTCCTAGACTTGAGACAGGTTCGGGCCTAGTATCAGTCTAGGTTCTTAATCCGTCTTTGCATCGTTGCTCGATTTTCCTTTCCCTTCCATTCGTTTACAAGAACACTTTAGTGACGACCGTACGGCTCTTCAGCCTATCGAAAAGTGCGATTTAATCATTAATTATCGAATTGATCGAATTTCAGCATTAACGATCGGGGACTGGTGCCTCAAAGCGGCTTGTCGGCATTGCGATCGTTCACGGCACGTCGCCTTTTATCCTGTTCCATTGCAGCTCTCGATACTGAGAGTCCCGTTGATGCAAAAATATTGAGAATCGATCAATTGAAATTTGGATGGGTCACTGTTAAGGTGAGTCGATTGACGACACTATTCGAATTGATGGAATTGCTTGCGTGCCAGGGCTAAGCTTGTATTAGAAACTATCACTGCTTGGTTACACTCGCCTTTCAACATGTCAGGCTACAATCAAGGCGGCCATTACGATGATGGCTACGGCCAACATGGTGGCCATGGGGATTCCTATTACCAGGATGAGCATCATGGCCAGGCTTACTATGATCCCAATGACTATGGCGATGGTTACTATGATAGAGGGTACGTGGATAATTCTGCTTCTTGCTATGCCTGATGTGTAACAAGTGACTAATATGTGGCAGCGGTTACTATCCGGATGGTGGACATGGTTACAACCAGGACGGTGGGTACTATGACGCCGGCCACCAGGACGACTACTATGGCGAGCCTTACTATGATCAAGGGAACGGCCAGCAAAGGGGACGGCGCCGCGGCGATTCGGAGGAAGACTCGGAAACATTCAGTGACTTTACCATGAGATCCGAAACGGCACGTGCAGCGGACATGGACTACTACGGCCGCGGGGACGAGCGCTACAACAGCTATGCCGACAGCCAGTATGGCGGACGTGGATACGGCTACCGCCCGCCCTCCTCCCAGGTCTCTTACGGAGGCAATCGGTCGTCCGGGGCATCGACCCCTGTTTACGGCATGGACTACGGAAATGCTTTGCCCGCTGGTCAGCGATCCCGGGAGCCATATCCGGCGTGGTCCTCTGATGCCCAAGTTCCTGTTTCCAAGGAGGAAATCGAGGATATTTTCCTTGACCTGGTCAACAAATTCGGTTTCCAAAGGGACAGTATGCGTAACATGTACGACCACCTTTTGACACAGCTAGACTCGCGTGCCTCTCGTATGACGCCAAACCAGGCACTCCTTTCTCTGCACGCCGACTACATCGGCGGTGATAATGCGAACTACCGTCGTTGGTACTTCGCAGCTCACCTTGACCTTGATGATGCGGTGGGCTTCTCCAACATGAAGCTGGGCAAAGCCGATCGAAAGACCAGGAAAGCCCGCAAAGCGGCCCAGAAGAAGGCAAAGGAGAACCCGGAGAACGTGGAGGAGACTCTTGAAGCACTAGAGGGCGATAACAGTCTCGAAGCCGCCGAGTATCGGTGGAAGACCCGCATGAACCGCATGTCGCAGCATGACCGAGTGCGTCAAGTGGCCTTGTACCTTCTGTGCTGGGGTGAGGCCAATCAGGTCAGGTTCTTGCCAGAGTGTCTCTGTTTCATCTTCAAGTGCGCGGATGACTACTACAGTTCGCCAGAATGCCAGAATCGGGTTGAGCCCGTCGAGGAGTTCACTTACCTGAACGAAATCATCACTCCTCTTTATCAGTACTGCCGCGAGCAGGGCTATGAGATCGCGGACGGGAAATACGTGCGAAGAGAGAAAGATCACAACCAGATCATCGGGTACGATGATATGAATCAACTTTTCTGGTACCCCGAGGGTATTGAGCGAATTGTGCTGGAAGACAAGACCCGCCTGGTTGACATTCCAACTGCTGAGAGATGGATGAAGCTGAAGGAAGTCAACTGGAAGAAGGTGTTCTTCAAGACGTACAGGGAAACCAGATCGTGGTTCCACATGGTCACAAACTTCAACCGTATCTGGGTCATTCACTTGTGTTCTTTCTGGTTCTTCACGGCCTATAACGCTCCGACTCTGTACACCAAAAACTACCAGCAGCAGCTGAACAACAAGCCACCCGGTTCTTACTACTGGTCTGCTGTTGGCTTCGGTGGTGCCCTGGCATGCTTCATTCAGATATTTGCTACTATTTGTGAATGGATGTACGTCCCGCGACGGTGGGCAGGTGCTCAGCACCTAACCAAGCGTCTAATGTTCCTTCTGTTGATGTTTATCATCAACCTGGCCCCGGGTGTGGTTGTTTTCGGCTTCAAGAAGCAGATCGGCGAAACAATTGCCCTTATCATTGGTATTGTTCACTTCATTATTGCTCTGGTGACCTTCTTCTTCTTTTCCGTCATGCCGCTTGGTGGTTTGTTCGGTAGCTATCTGAAGAAGCATGGTCGTCAATATGTTGCCAGTCAGACGTTTACTGCCAGCTGGGCACATCTCCAGGGCAATGACATGTGGATGTCCTACGGTCTTTGGGTCTGTGTCTTCGGTGCAAAATTGGCCGAGTCTTATTTCTTCCTGACCCTGTCCTTCAAGGATCCCATCCGTATTCTTTCTCCGATGCAGATCCAGCGGTGCTCTGGTGTGGAATACCTTGGAACCAAGCTGTGTTACATTCAGCCTCAGATCCTGCTCGGGCTCATGTTCTTCATGGATTTGACACTTTTTTTCCTGGATAGTTACCTCTGGTATATTATTTGCAACACGGTTTTCTCTGTTGCGAGGTCTTTCTACCTCGGTGTTTCTATCTGGTCACCATGGAGGAACATCTTCTCTCGTCTGCCGAAGCGCATCTACTCCAAAGTTCTTGCCACCACGGACATGGAGATCAAGTACAAACCAAAGGTTCTGATCTCGCAAGTCTGGAACGCAATTATCATTTCCATGTATCGCGAACATCTGCTGGCTATTGACCATGTCCAGAAGCTCTTGTACCACCAGGTTCCTTCTGAACAAGAAGGTAAACGGACTCTGCGTGCCCCAACTTTCTTCGTATCCCAGGAAGATCAGTCTTTTAAGACTGAATTCTTCCCACCTGGCAGCGAAGCTGAGCGCCGTATCTCTTTCTTCGCGCAGTCCTTGTCTACTCCCATGCCCGAGCCCTTGCCCGTGGACAACATGCCCACCTTCACAGTTCTGATCCCCCACTACAGCGAGAAGATTCTCCTGTCGCTCCGTGAGATTATCCGTGAAGATGAGCCTTACTCCCGTGTTACCCTACTTGAGTACCTCAAGCAACTGCACCCCCATGAATGGGATTGTTTCGTCAAGGACACCAAGATTCTTGCAGACGAAACGTCCCAATTCAACGGCGAAACGGAGAAGACTGAGAAGGATGTCGCCAAGAGCAAGATCGATGATCTTCCATTCTACTGCATTGGCTTCAAGTCAGCAGCTCCGGAATACACTCTTCGCACGCGTATTTGGTCTTCCTTGCGTTCGCAGACCCTCTACAGAACCATTTCCGGCTTTATGAACTACAGCCGTGCCATCAAGCTGCTTTACCGTGTCGAGAATCCGGAAGTTGTGCAAATGTTTGGTGGTAACTCTGAGAAGCTGGAGCGCGAGCTGGAGCGAATGGCTCGTCGCAAGTTCAAAATTTGTGTTTCGATGCAGCGTTATGCCAAGTTCAACAAGGAGGAGCGTGAGAACACCGAATTCCTTCTCCGTGCATACCCCGATTTGCAAATTGCCTATCTCGATGAGGAAGCGCCAGAAAATGAGGGCGATGAGCCCCGCTTGTACTCGTCCTTGATTGATGGACACTGCGAGCTTCTGGAGAACGGAATGCGGAAGCCCAAGTTCAGGATTCAGTTGTCTGGAAACCCCATTCTGGGAGATGGCAAGTCCGACAACCAGAATCATGCCATTATCTTCTACCGTGGTGAATACATCCAGGTCATTGACGCCAACCAGGACAACTACCTTGAAGAGTGTTTGAAGATTCGTAGCGTTCTTGCTGAATTTGAGGAACTGACAACTGATAACGTTTCGCCTTACACGCCTGGTCTCCCGTCGTCGGACACCCACCCGGTTGCTATTCTTGGTGCTCGTGAATACATTTTCTCTGAGAGTGTCGGTGTCCTTGGTGATGTTGCCGCTAGTAAGGAACAAACATTCGGTACCCTCTTCGCCCGTACACTTGCCGAGGTTGGTGGTAAGCTGCACTACGGTCACCCTGATTTCCTCAATGGTATCTTCATGTGTACCCGCGGTGGTATTTCGAAAGCTCAGAAGGGTCTTCACTTGAACGAAGATATTTATGCCGGTATGAATGCTATGGTCCGTGGTGGTCGTATCAAGCACTGCGAATACTTCCAGTGTGGTAAAGGTCGTGATCTTGGTTTTGGCTCCATTCTTAACTTCACGACCAAGATTGGTACTGGTATGGGTGAGCAAATGCTGTCTCGAGAGTATTATTACCTGGGTACTCAGCTACCTCTCGATCGGTTTTTGTCTTTCTACTATGCGCATCCTGGGTTCCATCTGAACAACATGTTCATCATGCTCTCTGTGCAGATGTTCATGATCGTCCTGATCAATCTGGGAGCCCTGAAGCATGAGACCATTACTTGTAGATATAACAAGGACTTGCCCATTACCGACCCCCTGCGCCCGACCTTCTGTGCTAACCTTGTGCCTATCATTGACTGGGTCAACCGCTGTGTCATTTCCATCTTCATCGTCTTCTTCATCTCCTTTGTCCCACTGGCGGTCCAAGAGCTCACAGAGAGAGGAGTTTGGCGTATGGCCACTCGTCTCGCAAAACATTTCGGCTCTTTCTCGTTCATGTTCGAAGTCTTTGTCTGTCAGATCTACGCCAATGCTGTCCATCAAAACCTGTCATTTGGTGGTGCTCGTTATATTGGTACTGGCCGTGGTTTCGCAACCGCCCGTATTCCATTTGGGGTCCTGTACTCACGTTTCGCCGGTCCTTCCATCTACGCCGGTGCTCGATTGTTGCTCATGCTCCTTTTCTCCACATCTACCGTATGGAGTGCGGCTTTGATTTGGTTCTGGGTTTCACTGCTCGCCCTTTGCATCTCGCCCTTCCTGTTCAACCCTCACCAATTCGCTTGGCATGACTTTTTCATTGACTACCGTGATTACCTTCGCTGGCTCTCTCGCGGTAACTCACGGTCTCACGCGTCTTCTTGGATCGCTTTTTGTCGGCTGTCTCGTACTCGCATTACGGGTTACAAGCGAAAGCTCCTGGGCGTTCCGTCTGAGAAGGGATCTGGTGATGTCCCCAGAGCTCGTATTACGAACATCTTTTTCAGCGAGATCGTCGCACCTTTGGTTTTGGTTGGTGTTACCTTGATCCCTTACCTGTTTATCAATTCTAGAACCGGGACTATGGACAAGGACAGGGATCCGAAGAATGCTATTGCCCGAATTGCGATTGTGGCCTTCGGACCCATTGCTATCAACGCTGGTGTCGCTGGTATGTTCTTTGGTATGGCATGCTGTATGGGTCCAATCTTTAGCATGTGCTGTAAGAAGTTCGGTGCGGTGCTAGCCGCCATCGCGCACGCTATTGCCGTTATCATCTTGCTCGTTATCTTCGAGGTCATGTTCTTCCTCGAGGGTTGGTCTTGGCCTAGGTGTGTCTTGGGTATGATCTCGGCGGCTGCAATCCAGCGTTTCGTCTACAAACTTATCATCTCACTTGCCTTGACCCGTGAGTTCAAGCATGATCAATCCAACATCGCCTGGTGGACTGGAAAGTGGTACAGCATGGGCTGGCACTCATTTTCCCAGCCTGGTCGTGAATTCCTGTGCAAGATCACCGAGCTCGGCTATTTCGCTGCCGACTTCGTCCTTGGCCATCTGCTTCTTTTCATCATGCTGCCTGCTCTCTGTGTTCCCTACATTGACAAGTTTCACTCTGTCATTCTTTTCTGGCTGCGCCCAAGGTAAGTTGAGCTCCTCGAAATGCCCCCTAGATTGCAATAGTTTTCTGACTCAAACCTTAGTCGTCAAATTCGGCCTCCGATCTACTCTTTGAAGCAGTCTAAGCTCCGCAAGAGAAGAGTGGTCCGTTTCGCAATCCTCTACTTTGCGATGTTGCTCCTCTTCCTCGTTCTTCTGATCGCGCCGCTGGTCGTTCGCAAACTGAACATCAATCTGCCCGACATTCCAATGAACCTCTTACAACCGCTTGACGAGAAACACAACAACACCATTTCACAGTATACCGGCAATGGACTTCCAGGTGGCTCGAGCGGGATCCCGGCGTCGGTTCTAGCTTCCGCTACGTACTAGCGGTACAATTGCTTTCTGAAATTCCACGTTGCTGCGTTTTTTCTAGTTTCGGAACGGATTCATGAAAATGAGCTGTATAAAGTATCCAGCGCCTTGAAGTAGCTGCTGTGTCATACATTTGCTTTTCCCTCGATCTTTCTTTTTTTAAAGCTTCGGGCGTGCAGCTCTGTCGCCGCCTAAGTTTAATGCATTATACTTGTCTATTGTTTTTGTATTCTCAAAGGTGTTGTGTGTTTCATGTGCGGATCATTAGACTTGCGAATTCCTGTATTGTTCCCTTTGTGGCCTACCAAACATTTATTCTTCATTCTATATCTAGTTCCGCCCGTTTCTGTTGCAGGACGATCTTCTGGTAGATATGTGGACGTAGAGCGCCCTGATCCGTACGTATCACCTACTAACGACATGGAGCCACGTAGTATGCACTCCTGAGGTTGAAGGGACCGATAGTGTTCCGACTTTGATCTTTCGGAATCCTAACGTGTGGGGCCTCAGGAATGCCTTCCCATCGGTGCCTGGCGGAAGAGTCCAATGCGATTTCCGATCAACCCATGGCATCACGTGCTTCCCGTGTTGGACCATCCAGCCCCAGAGGTCTCTCAGCGGCCGCGACACCTCCATCAAGACAAGTAATCGTCGAGATTTCGTCGGTCAATGCTCGGCTTTGATCGCGAGGCTCCTATATCTCCCTTCTGAAAACCCCCTTAACACCCTTTTGCGCTGTGGGCGTGGTGTCACCTTTTCCATCATGGATATCCAGGAGACACAACGTCTCCTTTCGGAGTATCTCCATGAGCTTGCAGACCTATTCCATCGCGTTCCGGGCTCCGCAATCTTTCTTCGCTACGTAAAGTCCAGCTATCAAAATGATCCGATTCGCTCTGCGGTCGAGCTATTTCTATTCCTATTCGCAGTTCGCTATTTGCTCGCTCCCAAGTATTCGACCAAACCTGGAGTGGTTCAGCTCTCAGAGGATGAGATTGATGACTTGGTAGACGAGTGGACTCCAGAACCACTTGTAGGAAAACCAACAGTCTTAGAAGAGATGGAGGTTGATAAGCGGACGGTAATCGTTGGGTAACTCTCCTCTCACACGCCCTTGCTACTGGATGTCCTGTTGTCCTTGTTAATGCTGATTGATCATGGTGGCTTGTAGTCCAGTCTGCCCTAAGTCAAAATTGGCCAATGGCCGAACCGTCGTTAACCTCGGCTCCTATAACTTCTACAACTTTAATACCAACGAGTCGCTCAAAGAGAAAGCTATCCAGACTCTCCGCAATTACGGTGTTGGTCCTTGTGGCCCCCGAGGATTTTACGGCACTCAAGATGTTCATATGAAGACGGAGGCGGACGTTGCCTCGTTCCTGGGCACCGCATCTTGTATCATCTACTCTCAGGCCTTTTCCACCATCTCAAGTGTCATTCCGGCGTTCTCGAAACGTGGAGACATCATTGTTGCGGATAAAGGTGTTAACTTTGCCATCCGGAAGGGCATACAGATTTCTCGTAGCATGGTTCGGTGGTATGAACATAACGACATGGAGGACCTGGAAAGAGTCCTTGCCAAGGTTACAAAAGAACAAGCCAGAAAACCCCTCACGAGACGTTTCATCATCACAGAGGGTTTGTTTGAATCATACGGTGACATGGTTGACCTGCCCAAAATTGTACGTGCATCCGAGCTCTTCACACGCCACAGCACATGTGGCCGCTAACAACGATGTCAGATTGAGCTCAAACTGAAGTACAAGTTCCGACTTATCCTCGATGAATCGTGGTCGTTTGGCGTCCTCGGAAGGACCGGTCGTGGCGTCACGGAACACCAGAATGTTGACGCAGCTGAAGTTGATATGATTGTGGGCTCGCTGGCTGGTCCCTTGGTTGCAGGTGGAGGGTTTTGCGCTGGTTCAGAGGAAATCGTTCACCATCAGCGCATTTCTGCCGCGGCTTACACGTTCTCCGCAGCACTGCCTGCTCTTCTGTCGACAACTGCCAGTGCCACAATTAATATCCTTCAGAATAGCCCTGAAACGATATCCCAGCTACGGGAGCATACCAAGGCCATGTGGGCACAGCTTGACCCCCGTAGTGACTGGGTATATTGTACCAGTGCTCCCGAGAATCCTATCATGATCCTGGTCCTCAAGCCTGAAGTGGTTGCTGCTAAGCGGCTGTCGGTTGAAGACCAGCAGTTTCTGCTGCAAGATGTGGTGGATGAGGTACGGGTTTCCCAGCGACTGTGGTATCTTATTGATTGTTAACTTTACGACGCAGTGCCTTGCAAATGGTGTCTTAATCACCCGCCTCAAGACCCTCCTAGATAACTTTGAGCCGAAGCAGGTCGTTTCCCCAGCATTAAAAGTCTGTGTGACGACTGGTTTGACGAAAAAGGAGATCGAGAAAGCTGGAACTATTATCCGTCACGCTATCACGAAAGTTTTGAGCAAAAAGAAGTAATCCTTACGTTTTCCGGATTTTTAGAAGGACTCGGCCACGAAAATTGATGCCCTCTCGATCCATTACGCCATGCCTTGTTTATCATATTCACACCTTGTACAATTTTTATTCACTGGTTTTTGTACAGCATACCTGCACATTGGACAGCATGCTTGCCACAACTGATTAACGGAAATTGAAGGGGTTTCCGGCATGATGCGGGAACCGCTATCTGATGCTTCTCCAATTCTTGGTCCCCTACTAATATTTTTTTCCCTTCATTCCTTCCAAGACTTCTGTCTCACAATGACAGACTGTGATTAGACTTCTACCATGTTATAATATTAATTCCATTATTACGCTTTATATGAAACACTTCTTTCTCCCTTTCACTGCATGGCTGACGCCACACTAATACGCTAAAGAATATAGGGACTAAAAGGGCCTTGACATTGGTCTCACATACTAATGATTGGAATCTACTCAATGCCGAAAATGTCATTTGAGTGAATGAATCTGGACTGCCATGCATACCTGGAGGATACACCCGGCGGGGTTTGATTCATATAGGGCAAGGGGCCAGCCAGCATTCCAGATATCAATCACCTAACACAGGAATGCGGCGATAGTCCCTAGAACATCTCAAATATTTACCAGCCACAACCCAGTGAAAGTCAGTGGAACAGTTCATTCCAGGGTCGACTGTTCCACTCTTCCTTCAATTAATGGGCGATTATCTACCTGTGTTTTCCTTCTAATTTCAGGGTCAAAATGCTCTTATAGCCGGCTGCCTCCTTCTATCACCTGCTACTTTCCGGATCAAGTCACCCCACGGGCTCCATCCAACAGTCCCTTGATTCAAGTTGCAAGTTCAATCGCCATGAAGTGGCTTATGTGTGTCCTTGTCGTGCTCCTGCTCAGCCTCCAAGTCAAGGCACTTCCTCATGGTAAGTTCCACCGTGCTACATGAGAAGAGAAGCAGTTCGACAGAGTGTTTTTTTCTCTCTAAAGATGGTATTATATGCTTATGCACCGAGTGCTAGAAAGCCTAGACCAAAGTGATCTAGCACCACCTTCAGGAGTCGCAGGCAAGCATGAAATCCCCATCAATGGCGATCCCAATAACCTCACACCCTTGCTCCCAATACCTGATCCAGCCACACCCGACCTGGTACCCAGTCTCCCAATAGAAGGCGGATACGGCATCTCATACGCCCCCTACAACGATGACGGCACCTGCCGATCCCTCGACGGAATCAACAAAGACCTGGACAAGATAAGCGAACATTATAGCTACGTCCGCATCTACGGCGTCGACTGTGACCAGACCCAAAACATCGTATCCGCAGCCCGCCAACGCAATCTCCGCGTTTTCGCCGGCCTCTTTGACCTGCAGAACTTCCCAAACAGCCTCCACCAAATCATCTGGGCAGCAGCAGGAGACTGGTCCACCTTCCACACAATCAGTATCGGCAACGAACTCGTCAACAAAGGCCAAAATCCGCAAGACGTAGTAAACGCCGTACACACCGCACGTGCCAAACTCCGCGCAGCAGGCTACCAAGGCCCCGTCGTAACAGTGGACACGTTCTCCGTCCTCCTCAAACACCCCCAACTCTGTGAAGCGTCCGACTATTGCGCGGCCAACTGTCACGCCTTCTTCGACGCGAACCAAGTACCCGACAACGCGGGAAAATACGCCCTCGAACAGGCCAATCGTATCTCGGCCGCAGCGGGCGGGAAACGCACCGTGATCGCTGAATCCGGCTGGCCGTACCGCGGTCAAGCAAATGGTAAAGCTGTCCCCTCGGCCTGGAATCAGGCCATCGCTCTCTATGCACTGGGGTACTCGTTCAGGGATCGAAAGGATGATATGGTGCTTTTCTCGGCCTTCGATGATCTCTGGAAACAGGATGGGCCTGGGACTCACGGCGCCGAGAAATTCTGGGGTATTATGAGGCGCTGAGCACTCCTGCCCATTTCTACTTGCTTCTTATCCCCGTGTGTCTCGGGTTCTTGGCTTGAGTCCTGTGATGATTGACATTGATTACGCTGGGCGTGGTCTCTGTCTGTCTCTCGCTACGCTCCTCTCTTTCCTGGTATCTACTTGTTGTCATGTGCTGTGCAACGTACACGTGCAATTATCCTGTACATATAGGGATTTGTTTAAGCCTCACAATGAAGCACGAGCATAGCTTTTGAACTTCTTCCCTTCCACGGGTTCTAGAGGGTGCCTTT
Source organism: Aspergillus minisclerotigenes (assembly GCA_028505775.1). NCBI lineage: Eukaryota > Fungi > Ascomycota > Eurotiomycetes > Eurotiales > Aspergillaceae > Aspergillus > Aspergillus minisclerotigenes. The sequence goes on from JAHXGP010000012.1 coordinate 449,621, forward strand.
TAGCTTGGGTAGTGTCTTCAGTTGAAGCTCTGAGGACCTTCTGAATCTGACCTTAAAGAAAACCTACAATAGGCGAGGATTCTAGATAGTAGATAGCTACAAGCGTTTTGATCCACGGAAACGTGAGTGTGACAACATGTGCTGATTCTCGTGTTTCACGCAGTAATTACGTATTTAGGTGCGGCAAAGTCACTGTGCAGTTACCCTGGCCACTTTAGCGCTCCGAGGACTTACGACAAGATGCAGATTGTGTAGATCGTTCCTCTTCTAACGTGGCACAGTGACACAGTCACCGTGCAGGTATTGTGGGGCTTCTATCTCTAGCACGATGCAGCAGTTCCTGTGTTGGGAGAATGGATGCAAATTACTACCCTGGCTATCACCCCAGACCCTCTTATAGAAAAAACTTATTGAGAATCTCTCGTATTTTTGCTAAACCCGACAAGTCGTTCATATTCACCTATGACTAAACCTCCTTCCATGTGTATCCTTGGCAAAAAAAAAAAAGGGGGGGGGGGGGGGGGGGGGGAAAGAATAAAATAAAAGGAAAGGAAAGGAAAGGAGTGGCTCTAACTGGCTACAAGCAGCCAGAATTTCGTCTGCAAGGGTCCAGGGCAGTAGGCAAATCCTGGCCAACACTAAATGGTGTGCATTTGTATATGTAGCGATCCATTAACAAATACAAGAGTTTGGTATCAATGAATGCTTTTATCCTTTGTTAGTTCTCTGTAACGGAGGAGAGAAACAAATGCAGTAAACAATATGACAATCTCTAGTATTCTAGCGCTATGCTATTACTATTGTATAACAATGCAACCAAGTAAGGAACTGTACTCCATACACCCGAGCCGGAAGGAAAACAATACTATAAGGAAACAGCGCCATACCTATGCCTATGAATGCTTATGCAATAGATTAGTCAATTGATCATATCAGTGACCTCAACCGATCAAATAATTAACTAAGAGAAACATTTTGCACGGCTTCTTCCACGCTGACTGTCTGATTATCGTGGTGTTTTTCATTTGAAACTTCAGGGAGCGCGGCGTGTCCGTCGTGTCCGTCTTGACTTGGGGTTGGGGAATCCGTTTGGGATGGCCTGCGTCGACCTGATCGACGGGTCTTGGGTGGTTCGGGTTTCTGACCGTGCTTTTGGGCGGAGTCGCTGTTCTGTTGAATTTGGAGTCGCGACGGACTCGTAACTGGGGTGCAATGGCTGGAGACATGATGAGGGTGGACCACTGGGAGGGTAGACCGTCTCGGTGGGGGGACAGCTGGGGGTGGGTTTGAGGCGGAGCGACGGCCGTGAGCTGGGATAGGAGGGACGAGGCCGGATGTGCTTGTTGAATTCCTTCTGTCGGAGGGACCTTGTGGGATAGATGGGGCTGTGGGTGTGATAGGACTTGGGCTTGCGCTTGTTCCGGTTCCGGTTCCTATTCCTGGCTCTTCCGGGATCTTGTCGTTTTCGTCTCCAGTAGTGCGTCGTCCACGCCAGCGTCTTGACTTCGGCGGTAGTGGTTTGATCTTTGGTTTATTGGGGCTGGATGGGCGGTCCGTTGTCGCTGTTTGAGTCTTGTTGCGGCTCGGCGTTAGGACGCCTGGTTTTTCATGCTGGGCGGCTACTTCTTGTACGCTGAGGGAGGACGACGATGCAGGCTCCAAGTGCATGCCTAAGCGTTGGGCTTGGTTGAGTACTTCTATTTTGGGCGACTCATCGATACTGGTCGGAGACAGAGTCACGGGTGAGCTCTCAACCGTGCTCGTGGGAGAAATGGGCCGTGAGGTCGTTGACTCCAAAGGCGTGCCTATCTCAGCCTCCTGATGAGAGCCATCTGGGATCGTTGTACAAGATAAAGTAGTTTCTTCCTCGGGCGCTTTAGGAACTTGAGCGTCTAGCTCTTCATCCTGCAACCAGTCTACGGCAGCACACCGAATGACGAGCCTTCTCGTCGTTTCGTCGACCTCGTCGAAATGCATGATTTTCTCCTTGTCGATCTCGTTGCTAGAAAGCTGACCTCGGACGAGAACACTGAGCATTCTTTTCAGTTCTTCACGCTTGTAGTGTGGCGGGGTCTTCAATTGGGTATGGGCTAGCAATGGATAGAGAACGCGCAGGTAAGTGTGCCGTAAAGCAGAAGCCTCTTCGGGCAGGTCCAGAAGATTTCGGATTAAGATATCGACCAGGACATGGAGATCGTTCGTGTAGAAGTACTCGAAGGTCGTGGGCGTTGTGAATATGAGGTACAGTAGCTTTAGGGTGAGAAGCTGAAGCGATGTTTCGGCTGTCTTTGTTAATACCACATACGGCGAAAGTCTGAAACGATACCACCTACCTTCCCGATTTATAAGAAGGATGATGTTTTCGCCAAAAGTCTTGTAGAGATTACCATGCATTGACAAGATTTTGATAACTTTGTTTGTCAATGGAGTCGAACTCTTCTCGTCCACGGGATCGTGTGCTGAGATCATGAATTGCTCGTTTAGAACCAACTACGAGTGATGAGCGTGATCCTTCAACAACAGTCCAGGGTCCACTCACCAAAACTCGAATTACTGTATAATGGTACGGGTCACTCGAATCATAGGAAAGCTCTTCAATGATATCAAAGAGGCTCTTGATGAATTCATCATCCACGAGAACTGCGGTCATTACAATAGTTAGTTTACACGCACCCTTCTTTGATGGTGGGTCCAGCTTGCGAAAGCCTCATCTCAAAACGAGCAGGACTACTCACCCAGATCCTCCATCTTGATTCTTTGAATTCTTGACATCTCATAGATTAGATCCATAAAAACTCGATGAAGGAGGGCATCATCGCCTTCAGCCTCTTTCTTCCTGTTTTGCACCTGAAGGAGCTCTAGCAAACGTGGAAATGCGCCCTCTTCGTTCATCATGTGCAATGCGACTTCATTCTGCCGACCGTCAAAGAGAAGGAACGACGAGATTAGGTAAAGTGTATCCGGATCATCGTCCTATGCAATCTGCCGTTAACGTCTATAGAGCCGTGGTGACTACAAGACCATACCTGCAATAAACCGTAGATCATTTGTCTCCGAACATAATCCGCATGCGAGGCGAAAATCTTCGATGAAAGCAGCTTGTACGAGCATCTCGTAACCTCCAATTCAGTCTGGAGGTATTCATCTGTTATCGTCCAGGTATTATCTTATCAGCCGATGTCCAACTCTGATTAGATCAGGCTCGCATGACGCAAGCGCAAGAAGGGATCTCAGTAATTCGGATGCAAGAAATAGAATATCGGACCTTTGTATTTGGTCGCCAAATTCAGATAAGATCGCAGAGCATTGTCGATGAGGTCTTCGGAGGAGCAAAGGGCGGACACAATCTCTTGAATCTCTGTCAAAAAGAACACGTCGTATATGTCAGTTATTTTACCCCGAGTTATTGTGAAGCGTAAAGGGGCATGGGATAAGGTGAAAAGCACAAATGCTTCTTTGAAATAGGAGTTGAATCCAGATAGGTATTTTGGCGCAAGTCAGAGCGCAGATCCCTATGAAATCACTTACCATCCCAGAACTGTTGTTCATTTTCCAATGAGACCTCAAACTCCATTTCCCACGGCTCGCTCGTCGTCGTCGGGTGTGTCGTGACTCTGCACTCATCCCGTCTTTGCGCCCGTCGCGAATGCCTTATGGGCTCCGTGGGGGGAGGAACAAAGGGGAGCGAATTGACTGGGGTTAATGACGTTGGTGCTTGAAGATGAAAGGTGAGTGAGTGTGGCCAACTTTTGGAACTAAAGGCGGGCAGCGGGGGGCCTGGCGGCGATCCCTGCGTGTGGCCTAAGGCTTTCGTACTTTTCCGTAAGGAATGCACTTACCTCTGCCGGACTTGGGCACCTGTTGACGTTTTTGCAGCAATCTCAGTCCTCCTAGGGTCTGTCTACTTGGTCTACTAGTCTAGAAATTATTTGACTGCTGGCGTCTCAAGATCAGAGACCCTCTTCTTCACAATGTATAGCCTATATACTCTGGACTTGCTCCTTGGTATCACAGTACACTTTATACATAGAAAATAACAGAAATTAAGCAAAAGCTAAAGCTAAACCAAAACTAGTACACGGGGCGTTTGAAAGGGTGAGCTTCAGTGTTCCTGCAATGGCCAATTGTTAGCATCGTCATCCATATGGCAGAGCACGCTCATAAGGAATACTTACAGGACATATTCGTCTAGATCCACCACGTTCGGCTCACTGAAGAGTAGATAAAAGTATTTTAATGTCTCCGCAAGCCAGAACGACTGCATCTCATCGGATTTTGGCGGTTTATCGACGGTGACGTCCTTGATTGTAGCATGGGCTATCTCCGTCCGAGTATACTTGGCGATAGCTTCGAACATCTTCCAACCCTTCTCGCGCCAGTACTCATCGCCAGTGAGGCGGTACATGATGAAGACGGACTCAATGGCTTCAGGACGAAGCAGATAGATGCGAGAGTTAATGCGGACCACACCCGGTGGAAGATGCTCGTTCTGGATCCGCGACAAAGCAAATTCTTCGTGAGACGGCGTTGAATCTATCGAAGATCCTTTGGGGTCCCGCCCTTTCACGTCACTGGAGTCACTAGGTTTTGGTGTATGTGTCGGGCTGGCAATGACGTGCCAATTGCCTCGCTCCGGATTACGCTTCTCGCGATGAGATCTTGGAACGGGAGACGTCCCGTTGGTCTGGATTCCTCTCACTTCCTCCTTCTTCTCCTCCATCTTTGCGCTAAGCTCTTTCTGCTGCTTGCCCCAGGCAAAGCGTTCTTTCTCGTTAGGATCCAAGGCTTTCCAATACTTAGCCTCGTCCCACACACACGGTTCATCTTCTTTGCAGGGTATCATCTGAAATTGTTCAGGCATGATACCGGTCTTCGTAGACTCATACGCCCATACACATCCATCCGTCAATTTGGCAGCGAGTTTAAGATCATTGTCAATTCCGAACAACTTAGACCCAATGGCAAACATGCCGCCAGCGAAGCAGGTCAGATGTGCCCCCTCATACTGATAGACGAATTCGGCGTCCAGTCGGGGTTTGGTGACGGTCGCTAAAAAGCGGACGTCACGGTCGTCTTTGATCATAGGCCGGAAGAGGAGATGCTTTCGCGCCGCATCTGCAGTCTTTTCATACATTGTACGGTACTGTTCGTTAAGACCACCTAGAAGCATATACTCCTTAGGTAGGTATTCATATGTCGAATCTCCCGGGGCCGCGAGCCCGAATTGTTGGGGGCCTGGCGCACTGGTAAGCCCTCCTCTGCAGTACCCCGCAGTGTCTCCAGTTGAAGTTGGAATTTCATGCGCTTTGGGATCTGGGATCTGGGGGTTTGTATTGTAGATGGCTGGCTGCGCGTCTTCATGAAGCTGGCGTGATTCCAAAAGAATTCGGTAACTTTCCGCGTCCGTCGGATAAGAGATTATGCCTTCAGCAGGTGTTTGGGTAGCTGTAGGAGTGGAAGAATTCCGTGGTAAATCACGCGGGGCCTCGTGGCCAGTTGGGGATTGAGCAACTGTACACCCAGAAGCATCGACTTTCATCGGCCACAAACCTGGCATGCTAGTTTGGCTTTGGAGCTTTTCTAATTCGTTCGTAATCCGTGCAATTGCATCATAGTACTTGTCATCCCTGGTCAATTGCGCTAAGCGTGTGAACTCTACCGAAAGAGAGCCCAGTTCGGCAAGGACGGACATGCTACTAGCACGATGGAAGTTTGCTGCATCTCCCCTGCTTTAATCGTTAGCCCATCATTACAAAAGCATCAGGCCCATGTGGTACCACTTACGGCTTCCACTTGTAAAAGAGCATCGGCATCCGGTTGGGCGTATCGAAGGCGCCCATCAAGACTTCCGCCAACTCGACCGCTTTTTCCAGGAGTAAGTCGTACTTATGTCCCGAGATATCGTAGGCACCTAATAGACCACCAAGATATCGGATTGCCGTTTCGAAAACAGGAATCTCGCTCTTTCTATTTGTCGTAAAGTCAATTTTTTTCACTTGGTCGACAGCAATAGAGAATTCTTCCTCCAAACCCATGATCCAAAGGGTGTCCAACGTGTCGACAAGTGTTGCTCCCCACCCATTGAAAGGATCTCGAAATCCACCGCGGAGCGGCATGACCTCGTCGTGGCCCATAGCATTCTTCTTGTATCCGTCCCATGCATGTTCGAATGTCGCCCTGATGGTGGATAATCTATTTAGCCGTTTAATCTTATCTTCAGATGCTTCATCGGAGAATTTAGCTTGCAGTTTCGGAAGAGACTTGGATTTGCCGGTCGGTAATTTGATTAAATCTGCGGGTGTGACAGGATATCGCTCCGGCAATTTCTTCCAATGAGGCGCCGGTTGATCCTCGAGACGGTCCGAATCTAGTTTACCCTGACTCTGTGAGCCAGAGTTGTCCGGGAAATGAGGCTCATCCTCCTTGGACGGCGGTTCGTCCGACGGTTTGGGACGTTCGGGGGTGGATAAACCGTTATCTGAGTAGGGAGGCTGCGACGGGACCTTTTCGTCTGATGTACTGGGATCAGTCGAGCCCTCCGGTAGAGGGGTTGGCAGAGGGGTCTCTGGTGCAGGTCCCTTGTCCGCTGCGGGTGGACTTTGAGGGTAAGAAACCGGCCGATCGACAGGCGGAGGAACACCCAATGTCACTGTAGGGGGCTGGCGAGATCGACTAAAATGAATGATGGCCAAGACAAATACAGCTGCAAAGATTAGCAGAACTCGATATCGCCGGGCTCGAAACATGGCAGGCGACGTCGCCGTGGGCGAAAAAGAAGGACCAGAAAGATAAAAAGTGATCCAAAAGAGGAATTAAGGGTAGAAAGGAAGGATGAAGAGCGACATGAAAAATCCACCAAAGGGGGCAGAAAAGAGAAAAGTACTGTCGTGAGAGTCGAGATCAGGAGACAAGAAAGAGATTGGTAAATAAATTCAAGTAAACAACAAAAAGAATGCTGCAAATTGGATAAATCAAGTGGGGAGAGGTTTCTTTAGATAGATCATCGTAAAGACAGATACTTTACTGTCCTGCCTATAGGAGAAGAGTATTAGCGATTGAGGAGAAAAGGAAAATACATGAAATTTTCCAATTGCCCGGCTGAAGCAAAGAAGACCTAACAGATTGTTTGAACCAACAGGAGAGAAGGCCAAGAGACGAGTCCCTCGGGCGGGGATCAAAAATTTGATTGTCAGTCACATTACCGACTCAAGTCCTAGAGGGGGAAGCAAAGAAACAGTAAAGATCAGCATTTGCCTAATGTATGGGTCAATTCTTTGGTCCCATACTCCTAGAGAGTCGCATTGCTTGCTTAATGGTATCAACTTATCAAGCGCCAGTAGAGGGATCAGATGCGCTGCTATGGCTGATATCGGCACCGAGGAATCCATCCCCCGGATCAGCGACCGAAGGATCAGCACCCCGAGGTTCCAGACTCTTCAGGTCAATTGCGAAGTACTTGTGAGACTGTTCTCCCCTGCTCTTGAACATGGTGACTATTCAGAATTCAATTGAAACGATATGCCTGTCCCTATTACAGGACTGGTGAAGCATCATACTCAATCCGTAACGACGGAGTACTGAAATTCGATACTAGACAATGAAAGGGTCTTGCCGGACCCTGCAGGGTTCAATGTTTCTAAAAATAACCCCGTGACCAGGGGCAGGGTCTCCTTATATAATCAGCCGCGGGTAGTTACCTAGGTACATACGATATAATCTGGACAATGGGTGCGAAACGGGAAGGTTCACACATCATGAAGAAAGAGACACACAGCATAAAGAAAAGGGAAAAAAAGAGAATTACATACAACAGAAGGGATTCGCTGGTGGTCACCCACCCAACTACTAACCTTCCGGCGTGTGGCTTAAGTACGGCTGAGCGGACGGGAAGCCCTGTTCTCCACACCCTATGGTCGTATGTACCAGTTCTTCCTGGACAAGAGTCTATATAGAGCTGGGAAGTTGTTAACATCATCTGAACTGTAGGGGTATGGCGAAGTACATACAATATAATGCTGATGACCGGCGTACGCAAGTACTGATCCAGCATAACCTACCTTTACAGAAAGATGGGATATGATTATCATCCCATAACGTCAGATCGGCGCAAATATGACACGGTAATTCAGTCAAAACCTAACTTTGACTCCTCTTGATGATCATCCTCCACTTCGCTCGCACGAGTCAATGATCAGGTTATTCCTGTCTCTCATAGACTATGTATACGGCCAACTCGAAAGAGTATACCATTCGGCCTCGTGAAATTGAAGATTGCTTTTACGATGCAACCCTCTCGATCGAGGGAGAGGGACCCGAAATCATTTCCCATATCCACAAGATAATGGACCATGCAGCCATCCTTTCCCCAGTTCCTAGTCAAGGTCCGAGCAGAAGACCCACCAAATAGGAGCACACACTTGATATCCATTTCTGATACCCCGTCTAGAAAGAGCTTAGGATAAACACCTCCAGTCAATTTTATTTTAGCGGGGCCCAGATGTGCTCTATAGGGTTTAAATCAGGCGAAGGGGACGGCCATTCTAGGATGCAGATCCCGTGGGATTCAGACCAGGCCTGCACCTCGTAGCAAATATGAATTTTTCTTGCATTATGCTATTGGAATATAATTCCAGGCTCGTATATCAGTAGGAGGCCTTTTCCAGATATAGATATCTATTAAATAGCCGCGATTCCAAGCTATGTAGTTCATTCTGTTCTCACACCAATAGTGACACTACTAATTCTGACCGGCCACTTTCTATATAGCAGCCTATATCATAATCGATATATCATTTCTATAGTACTCTAAATCAACTAGATCAGGCCTATAAACCTTGTATGACAGACGGGATATGTATTGAGTAGGATTCGAGGATCTATTCAAAAATATTATGAATAATGTTTGAATCGCTATAATTAAGTGATGTATGCGTAAATTCATAGTGCTCTTTTTATCAGCTATATCGGTATCTAAAACAAGCGTTTCTTTTTGCTTTCCTATCTTTATATATATATAATGCATGCTATGCTTCGCTCCGCTGCGCCATAATACCTGCGCAAAATCCAATGGAATGTTGATTAAGACTGTATTGATTATGCTACAAGTAAGTCCCGTGTAGCTAATTCTCAACCTCCGGCAAACTATTTAAATTATATAGTATTTAGCTGCCTAACTGAGCTTTTTTAGACCTACCAGGCCAAGCGCCTCATTCTAGGCTGTTCTGGTTTTAAATGTTATATCCAATACCAAGGAAGAACACACGACGCCAGATTTTTGGACAAGTTTAGTGATGTCCTGCTCTATATCCGGACCTTCTAGCGAGGCAGTGGGTTATTCAATAAATACTTCAGATCTAGGCCGTCTATTTCACTAATTTGGTTTTGGAGGTTTGGTTGTTTAGTAGGTGATTAAAGTTGTTGATTATTTTGACACGGTGCACGTTGTGCTCAGATAATACAATATCTTTGACCCACTATTGTAGTATAGCTTGACTCCAGAACTTGTGTAAACTAGTGTCCCTGGTGTTTTCCTGGGGTAGAGATTTACTTGGGTATGGAGGAGGAAGACTAGTCTGCCATTTATCATCTCCGAAGTCGTTGCGGGCATGAGACTCAAGCTTTCCGCCCTACCCCTCTCAGTTAAACCATTTCAACAAGAAGATATATTTCGCTACAAGCCGGCCTTTATATACTTGAAGGTGACAGCCAACAATTCCCTTAGACAGGAGCCAAAGTGATTTCACTAAGGAAATCTGAGACTTCATACTTTCTCTTTTTTCTTTCGCCTTCCACGATCTCCGATGCCAGTAACTGACTAAAGAATAGAGCTCTGAATGTGTGAAGTATCATAATGAATAGTAACGGATCATTGAGTATTTCTATAGTTGATACAGTGACCTCATATAGGACATTCCGAATAGCAACCTAGAGCTTCTAACCCAATATCTACTCCGAAGTGCCACGGGTAGGTGTATATACACTCACTATAGCGTGCGTGCTTGTATGAGCTGTGAGTACCTCTGAACTTCTACGCTAATCATGTAGAAATAGGCAGTCACTAATCCTTTTAAGACCAATGAAGAAGTGTAGAGGTGACATATTCATCCGCCCCTATATCCCAACAGTGGTGCGTCCGCGGTTGTCCTTGCTGACCTTTTGAAATTGCTGGATAAGCCCTAAGACCCCTGCGTTCCCAGCAATCTCGTCGACATTCTCTCCGTCCTCACCCGTATCCTTATCAAGTTCATCCCCTATCAAGTTCATCCGCCAGGACTCTCCCAGGTTGCTATCACTGGTGCCGATAGCGCCACCGCTGGATCCCGTCGTTGTATGTGGCGACTTCTTGACAGCACCACGGCGGATCTCTGCTGAGGGTGATTCATTGTCGTCCTCGATTGGGTCAGTAATGGGTCGCACTGGACGCGACGACCTGAACCGTGGATAAAGGGCAGAGCGGTTTGCCGTTCGGAAATCTGACGCTGTCGGTTGATGATGCGGGTCAAGGAGGATAGATGGTGCGGGAGACGCGTGATCGCCAAAGCCTGCGGCCCCAAAGCCAGGGCCCAAGCCCGATTGTTGCCCCATAAAAGTAGCTGCTGGGCAATGCCGTGTTTGAGTTCGTTCCAGCCGCTCGCCGATATTACCCATCTCAACGGCAGACGGCGACCCCAGCGTCGGAAAGGCAGGTGGGGGGTGGAACTGACGGCGACTGGACGGGTTCGCAGGGCGATTACCACCATAATTATCCAAAAAGCCATAGTAAGATGCGAGCATTTTGCCATCCTTAGTCGAGAAGTAATCCGCCCGCAGGTCCTGCCTCCCGCTCTCTCGTCGTCCCGTACCGCCTTGACTAATGACGTTGGTGCCTTTCTTGAAATCAAATACGGCAAATGAGCAGAGATATCCCATGCCATCCACATGCACAGTGAACTCCCGGAAGAAGTCGATAAGACGATCACTGCATTTAGGCAGGCTGAACCAGAGAATAAACGGTGTGAAGATCATGCTCAGGATCTCTTCTAAGAAGATGACGATCTTCATCTGGTAAAGCACAGCAAACTCCTTCCGAACTTCGTCACTGTGCAACCGCCCTTTCCAATGATTCGGGAAATAGTGGGTAAAGTCAATCACTTCAAGAAGTGCGAACTCGGGATCAAACACATTTGTTTCTTCCGGAACTAAGCCTCGGGCAAAAGCCCAGACAGAGCCAAAAACACCCAGGTAGAAAAGGACGGTCCGGTCATGAGTGATTTCAAAGCCCAGAAAAAGTTCTGGATCTATGATGGATACCAGAGCCAGTACGGACGCTAGGGCGCCGGAAACGAACGCCACAAAGCCAGCAACCTGGACAGTCTTATCCTTAGGAAATTGGTCCACATAGCGACTAGCAAAAGGATACGACATGTTGATGCGGCGCTCGAATAGATGCCAGAGTTCATTGAACTCGCGGAACTTCCATTCGGCTAAGGGGGTATACTGCCGGGATCCAATCTGGGATGGGTTCTTCTTGTACTCGTTAAAATAGCGGAAAAAATAATGCATCAAGAAGTAAACGACAATAAAGGGGGCTACGAAGATATTCATGATACCTGCGAAGATGAATCGCCGCCGCAGGCCCTCGCTCAAGGCTTTTCGGTGGGTGTCCTTCAGGAACAAGGTTCGTACTTGGCCCTGGTCATTAAAAACATAGTCCATAATGCAGAGATTGATGTTCCATTCTAGCGTCTGCGAAAATAGTTGCCTGTTTCGGAGGAACGGTATTGGGAGAGTCAAATCTAGTATGTCTTTGTTCACCAAAGCGATCAAGTAGTTCTCTTTACGCATCAATCGGTTTGCGATATCGTGAGCATCCATCCTCTGCTTGGACTGGCTTCCCATGAACTTGCGATGTCTGGCAGAGACTGCCCCAGCAGTGGCAGGGTTCGCGTCTCTAAGAGTCATCAGTCGGCTCACAACCTCCTGCCAGGAGATCGTTTGGATCTCGCTATCAGAGATCCCGAGCAAATAGTAGTAAAAGTCATGCATGTGCTTGAGCCTTCTAATATCCATCAAGTACTGAAAGGCCTTTCCAATCCAAAAAACAGTCAAAAGCCAAAGTAAGAAGGTAGAGGACATAGACATCTTCTTAGTGCACTGTTGGATGAGTATGTCATCCATTTTCCTACTTCCTCGAAAATTGCGATAATCGATGCAATTGGTGAGAAAAGTACTAAATCCCACAACGAAAGCAAATGTCCTGCAATTTGTTTATGCCATCTGTTAGCGGAGGTAACCATATAAGAGCCAAGGGTGAACTCAGGTAAGGGCGTACAAAAGGCTTAAACCCCGGTTCAGCAAAATTGACCATATCCCATTCCCTAGGAAGTACGTATAAACATCCTTCAGAAAGTTGTCCAGATTCTCCACGTTTGCCCACAGCCACATGGCTTTCTCTTTGGGATCTACTGTGGCCAAGTTAGGATGCCCCAGCGACCAGATTACCCCGGGACGTTGGCCCCTGCGATCATTGTGTAGCGGTAGCTGTTCCCTTGTTGTATTCCAACGAGCCCGGTCTGCACGTGATGAAGGACCAGGGGCAGGAGAAAGTTCTCGCTGCGGATGACGATGAGAAGGAGGAGGTGGGGGAAGTCGAGACCTCATCTCGTCATCATCCTGGTGTCCTTCTACTAGAAGGGATGGAGGTACATCATCATCACCGTCGTCGGGGTCCTGGTGCATCCACCGAGGACGACTGTGTTTCCGCCGCCGGCCACCAGTTTTAGCAGTTGCTGTGCCAGAGGTTCTTTGTGGGCTCCGTTGAGTCAGGAACGGCTCGCTCGGGCTGGGGCTCGGACTCCGTATGCCGTCTCTCGCAGTATCGACCATGGCCTCTTCCAACTCACGGTCACTAAATTGAGTCCTCCCATCATCTTCAAATTCCAATCCCGCACGCTCCTCAACATCCGAAGGATTCGATTCTGCGTCCTGCTGTCGAAGCGTTTCGTAGACCGATGGCGAGCCGTTCGGAGGAAGGAAGCGGGATAATATATTTGATGTCATCATCATGGGCTAAAGATCCTATATTGTTAATCCGAATCACATCAGTATGAGCTGCCTAAACAGCAGTGCATCATAGCCGCCCTTAAGCCGGAATACAAGCGTCAGCTAAGGACCATTCATCGAGGCAGATAGCAGCGGTCAGCTTAAGGTACGAATGGGAGCTGGGCGCAATCAAGAAATTCAGTTGTATTCTTAGGGCAGAACAAAAAATATATTCGGCAGAGAGCTAATAAGGCCTTATGTGCTAGACTGAAGAGTAATACGAAGGCCGAGTGAGCAGGGAGGGCAGCGTTGACTATTAGTGTAGGGGAGTGGTTGACAAGCAACAGCATCCGGTCAGTCCTCGTGATAAGCTATGATGCAGGCGGTCACGCCGATATCAGATCGCAGCCTGAGGCCTACAGAAGTCATGTGAAATATGCAGTTGATCATGTGACCTGGATAAGGATCAACAGTTGATCCGGCGGGTGGCCCCCAACGATGGGAATGGCACCATGAACTGACGATTACGTACAGCACCAACGTGATCGGTAACGAGTCAGGAGTTCGCTGACGACACGAGTCAGTTGCTCTCTCGGGATGAGCCGCCAAACACCGCTCATTGGTTCAATGATCCAAAATCCTCAGCCTCCCTTGCGTTCATGCGGGGGGATGGATTGGTTTTGCTCTGCTCCTGCCACGGCGACTTCGGTTGTCGGTGAGTCTCAGTGGGCTCGAGAGTGCGTCCAGAATACAGAGTACCTTTCTAGAATTACCGAAACATGTTCCACTGCAGGGGGGTCAGATAGCCGTTACCCAGCTCTCGTGCAATGATGTGATCATGGAACAGGTCTTGTCGCCGTTTGTTCCTGCATCTATCGAAATATCAATCACCCTATGTAAATTCATCGTACATTTTTCTTTTTCCCCTGCCTTAAAAAGTAAAAGGAAACAAAATAGGAAAACGAAAAGAAAAAAGAAAAATCATTGCTCTGTACAATGTGGCCCTTCCTATCATGGTTCCTTTAGTTTCATCCTAAGATCCACCTTCCGGGTTGTGTATTGTACCTACTTTAGCCCTCATCCGATAAGTACTCCGTAGGTAATTTATTTTATTCCCCCGCTTAAGTCCTTAAATGCAATTCCGAATCAACATCATTCATTTTCTGGAAATAGCTTTGAAATATAATTAGGTTTCTTTGGATATTCAGATCTCACCTTCAGATGGTATCTGCTATTCACTTCTGTGTCCACCCGAGAGAGAACTAGCAATCACAGAAACCCAGAAGAAAGTGGATAGGAAACCCACACGGACCAGTAAGTGAGTCTAGCGCCTACAAGCTAATGGATGTTGAGCCCCAAATCCATAACGCAATGGCCTGCAGACCGGGCACCACCTGACTATTACGGAGTACCACGTACGATGCTTCCTAGTGGTAGGGCAGCCAGCCTGTCAGACTATCATCTAGTGTCACGTAAGTTGTAACTCATGCTGACATGACCATAATGATGATAGGAGGCAATGGTTCTCTACCAGACCGACCCTCCTCTACTCTGACTGCTTCAACATAAATAACCAGGACGAGCCTGTCAGGAAGGCTAGTGAAACAGACCCCTGCGATGATTACCATTAGTTTGCTAGCTAGCTTACCTGTCCCTGAGGGAAGTCAATCCACCTAGGTTTATCGGCATACTTTCGGAGATAGGGAGTCTAACCGTAACGCAGCCAGCGGGCACGGGCTGTCCGCCCTGCCCAGGTCCACTCGACAGGTGGATATCCATTTGGAGGTTCGTATTGATTTCATAGGCGACCATACAAGACATCCTTAATCACGGTCCAGCATTGTGCCTCTTGTCAGATAGGAAACCATATCACTTCCTTTAGACCAATAAGAGTTGAGGGCCACCGGCAATTGGGTTGTCATTTTCGCCGCATTTGGTGGTGATTCGATACCGATGAGTTGCCATTCCTGGAATCCACTTCAAAGTGGCATAGTTGCGGAGTCTCCGTCCTGCGAGGCGGTCGAATCATAGTTCTAGTGGCCATCACGAGAAGATGAAGACGGAGGAGGGAGTAAGCCCAAATCAATAGTGTATTCTACTTCTGCTCGCCTTATCATTGGCAAAAAGTAAAGACAAACAGTAACTTTGGATTTCTTTCTTTCTTTTTCCCCTACTTTTTTTTCCTTTTGTTTCCCTTCTTCTCTCCTTCGATGCTTCGTTATCATGAAGATATCTCCTGAAGATTGATCTCCTTGGAAAGAAAAGGACATGGCGGACGACATGGTGGGACTCTTTATCAGGGGAAGTGGAAAAAAAATTTCCGGGACAGATTCTTCAGGTTCATAGATTACACGATGATTACTTTGTTAGGGGGGCACTTCAGGTTGGTGGTATGAGTTTCTGTCGAATGATGGGTCTCTCCTTCACTATTTCCTAATATCGTCATCATATTACTTGACCCTTACCCATACCAAAGTAAATAATAATGGCTGACTATTATTATTACCCAGGAAGCGATTCCCATCCTCCTTACTACATAGTGATCTCAAGTATGTATACTGTATACTGTATATCGTCGAGGATTGATATTAAGTCGAATTAATAGTACCATTGGATATACCTACATTTATTCATAATTATGAAGATAAAGTTGTTCATTATTATTTAGCGGGTTTGAGTTTCTAGTCCCTTTTTCGTCGTCTAACAGGAGTATCTGTAAGGACTGTATTTCATTGTGTATGTGCGTGTGTGAGCGGTTTCCCCTCCTTCTCTTTCTTCCTCTGCCGTCTGGCCCTCGTTCTTGAACCCCATAGAACCATGACATGGACTTAAGACGGCCTCTTATACTTCTTGGGATTTCTGGACTTCACCTGCTCGGACCTTGAGAGGTTCAACACCGCCTCTTGCCCTTCTCATACTTTGCCTCTTTCTCATACACTCTCTGGCTTTGGAAACTTTTTCTTTTTTTCCTTTTCTCTCTCTCTTCTCGTTACTTCCAAATTTTCTCCTTGAAAAAGCTTACCGTCAAGGGTCTAGTCCAGCACTGGTTACTTGTTCGAATTGGAGGTTTCAGATAGTACGGGAAAGAGAGCGTGAGAGTGATCTGCAGCTTTCAGTACTTGACTATACACGCTGTTAGGGTAAAACAAACAACAAATTCAATCAATCAAAAATTGGATTGCCACAGGGAACTTTGACAACAAGATCGAATACCAAAAATAAACCTCAAATACTACTGATAGGAATTTAAATTTTTCTTACTACTGATGAAGGTGTGTTCCTTTTTTTTAATTCAATTTTTTTTTTCTTTAAACCTCTTCTCCTTACCCTCATGGACGTGCCTCTTATAAGCTTTTCCTTTCCCCCATGATATCACGCTACGTACTGGTTGGTTTGGTTGAACCAATCTTTGCCGCCAACCGACGGTGACCTTAATTCCTCCTACTCACTGCCACTACCACCAACTACCACCACTTTCTCCAGAGTTTCCCTCTCTCCGGGCTAACGTAACCGATCATGCTTCCCACTAACAGCGACTTCGTCCCGGTACATTGACACTCGGAGGCCTGGTTATTCACTGCTACTGTTAACCTTCTTTTTTTTACGTATAATTTTTTCCCTCTTTTTTTATATTTTATTATTCCTTTTTTCCTTTTGTCCTTTCCAACTATACTCCACACCACACTTCCCTACCTATCGCCTACTTTTTTTTTCCCATTCTTAAATATTACACTCCCCTCACTCACTCCCTCCCTCCCTCTCTCCCGCCGCCCCTGAACTCAACCGGCCGTTCGGGGGTCGTGTCAGTTCTTGGTCTCCCTCAGCTCTCGTCCATCGCCTGGATTTTCAAACGCGCCGGCCTTGACCGAATGTGCGACTCGACTTGTCGACCTCTCCCCGGACTCCATGCGTTCAGCCCGTGACCCATTGGACGACACAGACCCTCCATTGTTCGAGGACGGTTGCGCAGCGTACGTTGGGTGCCAACATCTGCAAGGTAACATTTTACATGAGTACATGTGTGTACGTGTGTCCGTCTGCGTCCTGCGTGTTTGGTAGCGACCGCTCTCGAGAGTGCCGCTGCTGTCCGATTTTCATCGTGCGTGACGGAACAAGATGGAGCCCGAAGGTTCAAATGGGCCCAAACGGAATTCCATACACCAGGGTTTATACAGTCGCCCAGTCGAACGGCGTTCAAGCAAAAAATCATCATCCAGGGACCGTCACGGCATGGTCTACCCCGAAAGCTTCAGGGATACAGGCATCCGCACAGTAACGCCAGACTCCGCCGCGGAGACCGCGAACCATTCCCCTCTGTCGGACGCGGAGCATCTTTCTTCAGGCGCAGCCCCTTCGCCCCGTGTGACCGCCAGAACAAGGCCTGCCAATCTAGATACTCGTCGCGACTTCCAATCTTATCATCCCGCGGGCGATGAGGAAGAGTTCCAAGTGGAATCGAAGAGCCAACGGGCGCGATCTCGGACCACCACCTTGGAGGACCAGCGCAGTGAGCTCTCCCCAAACTCCTTCTATCTCAAATCCCGGAGCCGCTTAGGCTCCGTCAATGCCGTAGCGCCCCAGTCAAGACACTCAGATGAACCAACTGGATCAATCGGCTATCCATCAATACAATCGCCCACCTATCTGAGCCAAACCCTCGGACGTCACCGGGTCAGCCGAGCCTCCGGGGGCTCAAACTTTCTGGCCAGTGTCGCTACCAATCCGCCGCCGTCGCCTTTGTCGAGTACCGATTCTGCGAAGATCCTACAGCTGATGAAGACCACATGCGGAAGGATGCATGGTATTCTTTCCTTCCGGACCGCCAACACCACCGCTTGGACGTCCGGCTACTGCGCTATCAACGTTGCTACGGGAAGTTTGATCTACCAGGCCAAAGGGGAGCCCGCATTAGCTAAGACCTTGATCCCGGACCTTCGCGGCTGCCAGGTTCGCTCCCTTGTCGACCCCGAGCTTCGGACGAACTATCTCAGCGTATCTACATTTACCTCTGGCCTTGGGGTAGAGTTGAGGCCTCATGTGAGCGAAACATTCGATTCGTGGCTCGCTGCGTTGTTGTGCTGGCAGCCAATCAGGCCAAAAGGTGTTCAGAATAAGATGACCAAACCTCAGTCGGTTGCGATAGGTGATCGTCGTCTTGCCGACCGTCGAAGAAACTCCGAAAGCACTGTTCAAAAAGAAGCGGCCATAATCAAAGTGGGTAAGATGCTCCTATGGGATAGACCAAGTGCCTCAGGCGCTCGACCTTCGTCTGGTCGCCGGGTCTCAACATACCGCCAGCAACGTGCGCTCTCGTCGTCCTGGCAAAGGGTCAGCTGCACACTGCAGGAGAATGGCGTTTTCAAACTCTTCACCGAATCTGACATCACCTTTGTGCACTGCATTCAATTATCTCAGCTCTCCCGGTGCGCCGTCCAACGGTTGAACTCGTCGGTTTTGGAAGACGAATTCTGCATTGCCATATACCCACAGTATGCGGCGCACTCAGTATCGGGGCTGACGCGTCCAGTGTATCTGGCCCTCGAAAGCCGGGTGCTATTTGAGGTGTGGTTTGTTCTTTTGCGTGCCTTCACAATCCCAGAACTATACGGCCCTGAAACGTCAATCGAAGACAATCCGGCGAAGGCTCCAGCGCCCGATGCTACCTCTACCTCTATAGCGGACATGTTTCGGATTGAGAGAATGCTCACCGTGAGAGTGACCGAGGCCAAATTATTCCGTAGCAGGTCGGAGGAGGCCCCTCGAAGTCGCAAGCAGTCCCGGTCTCATAGCAACTCGACGCCAACGGGCGCCGTGAACGATTATTATACTGAAGTTCTACTAGACGGAGAGATCCGCGCCAAAACCGCCGTCAAGTACCGCACCGCAAATCCTTTCTGGCGGGAAGATTTTACTTTCAACGACCTCCCACCTGTCTTGTCCCAAGTTTCGATACTTGTAAAGAACCCCAATCCGACCCAAAAAGACTGGTCGCTTATCGCGCACGGGTCGTATGCCTTGAATCAGGATAGCTACCCTATGCGTGTGTTGGGTGACGTTGAGCTGTCCTCTCATGACGCAACATTCGGAAGAGTAGAACTTCGACTGGATGACTTGGAGCCGGGTGTGGAAGTCGAGAAGTGGTGGCCGATCCTTGATGACCGAGACCAACCCGTAGGAGAGATGCTGATGAGAGCTCGGATGGAAGAAACTGTTGTTCTTATGTCCCATGAATACACTCCAATGTCGGAGCTTCTCCATTCTTTCACCAATGGACTTTCCGTCAACATGGCCCAGATTCTATCTTCTGAACTTACATTACTATCGGAGGCGCTCTTAAACATCTTTCAGGTATCAGGGACAACCGTGGAGTGGATTCAAGCCTTGGTCGAAGATGAAATTGATGGACTTCACAAGGACTCAAACGCGAACAGGCTTAGATATACTACCAGGATCCATTCCAACGACACAAGAGAGTCTGGTCAGGATCGGGAAGTCCTTGTAAGGGATTTGGGGCGTACCGCAACCGTGGAGGCTAACCTCCTTTTCCGAGGGAATTCTCTTCTTACGAAGGCGCTGGACTACCATATGCGTAGGCTAGGAAAGGAATATCTCGAAGAAACCATAGGTGAGCGTCTACGTGATATAGACGAGAGCGATCCGGAATGTGAAGTAGACCCTTCTCGCGTGCATCGTTCGGATGATCTGGAACGCAACTGGAGAAATCTCATCTCCCTCACTACCAGTGTTTGGAAAACGATTGCGGGCTCCGCGTCTCGATGCCCTGCCGAGCTGCGACTCATATTTCGGCATGTCAGGGCATGCGCAGAAGATCGTTACGGCGATTTTCTTCGCACTGTCACCTATAGTAGCGTCTCGGGCTTTTTGTTTCTGCGATTCTTCTGTCCAGCAATCCTGAACCCAAAGCTGTTTGGATTGCTGAAAGGTATGCTTTTTCTGGCCTCTAACCGTTCAGTTTCATCGACTAACGCAGTACAGATCACCCTCGCCCTCGAGCCCAACGTACTTTGACTCTGATTGCCAAAGCTTTGCAAGGATTGGCTAACATGACTACCTTTGGGAGCAAAGAACCTTGGATGGAGCCTATGAACAAGTTCTTGGTAGGCAATCGTATCGAATTCAAACAGTTCGTGGATTCAATTTGTGCAATACCCGCCGACCGACCAACTCCAATCGTCACACCCTCCTATGCCACCCCAATTCAAATCCTTGGTCGCTTACCTCCCACATCACGGGAGGGGTTTCCCAGTCTTCCTTTCTTGATAGATCACCCTCGCAGCTTTGCGATTCTGATTCGGATATGGCTTGAAGGGGCACCTGCGAGACTTAATGAGATAGAGGATCTCGACCCGGCACTTAAGAAATTCCATGACATGGCGCTTCATCTCGACCGGCGTACCAAGGAATGTTTGAGTAAAGCCGAGCAGGCAGAGCGCCCAAGTGGAGATCTCGAGGTTAAGTGGGAAGAACTAGTTGACTCCATGGAACGGTCGGCCACTTTCTTCGAGGAGAGCTCCAAACCCACTACGCCGGCCACGGAGACGGCAATTGCGGGATCTGCGTCTATCGCTGGAAGTCACCGAAATTCAATCGGCTACTTTGCTACGCGGCCTTCGCTCCCTCGCCGGTCGACCGACTATGCCGCTGACGGTGATGATGATACCCCTCCAAGCTCTTCCTCAGCAACATGGGACCAGAGTCGTGTGCCTTTCTCGATACCACGGTGGTCGGACACGCGTGATAGCACTGGTAGTTCCAAAAATTCTTCGACTTATTCTCTTGAATACCCAGACTCCTCTAAGCCTCGCAGGTCTAGTATAACCAGGGAGACGGCGAGCAAGTACCGATTCTTTGACTTTGTTCCGGCTACATCCAGACGTCGGGCGAGAGACCGAGAGCATGCTCAGCAGCAATCCCGGGAAGAACTCCGAAATGAATTTTAACGGGCTACCTTGACCGGCTTACCCATCTATATAGCCCTTTCGAAAATTACACCTCACGGTGCCGATACAAGGTGACATGGCTGTTGCATGTTATTACCTTTTCATCCTTTTGATCTCTAGCTTTCCCTCCTAGGACTTCCTCTTCATCTTGGAATACGTTTTGACTTTAGCTTAGGCGACCGTGGAGGCTGAACTGATCGTCCTTAAAATTTTCAGCAGGCGGCAACGGTTTTGTATAACACGGCGGATCTGTGCAAACAAATCCCTGCATCTTACGGTGTACATTCTTCCTTTTCCCCTACACATGTGCTCATGACTTGACGCGTTTCCCTTCTACTTCTCCCGATTTTTGGAAAGCATTTGTCATGGTGTTGATACCCTGCTCTGATTGCTGTTTTTGACGTGGGAAGCGAGAGATCCTGCGAGCAACATTGGATGTGAAAATATCATTGTCCTGGGTTGCTGTGAACGGCAAGGGTCTTATTGAACCAAACTGTTGCAAAAGACAGTGTCTCGATTTGTGTAAATAGTGTCTTTCCCTTCACTTTCTATTTTTTTTTTTGGCATAGACGAAATGAGTATCCAATTGACGCGGATAGACCACTAGTATTCCTGCTGGTTAAAGTCCTTATTTCCTCATGAATGGTTTATTCGTTCTCAACCGAGTTCTGTACAATCGTTAACCCACATGGTATGACATAGAACCAAGCAACGAAGAACGAAGGAACAACCAAGCAAAACATGCCAGGATACAGGTATGTCTAGATTATTCAGAACAGCAAACAAAGATCTACAAATACAGGATAGCCATATCACATCCACAAACAGATTTTCCCGCTCGCTGTACCACCGGCTATCCAATTCTTACTACGATGGAAAACTGCAACGGCGGGTACGGCAGTGATGCCGTCGCCTCCAAGTTGCGCGAGCTGGTCACCCGAACTACTGTAGACGTCGACAAAACGATTCATATTTCCGATGCAGAATCGCTGGATAGGCGATTGAGGATTTATTTGCCATTGAGGACGGAGACTATAAGATGTTAGGTCAGTCCTCGCTTTCACCTGATAATCATTACTTTTGGATAGGGGTCATACATGGTAACCCATCGTCCAGTTTGACAGTTGTGCCGTACCACCGTGTCGGGTTTCATTTCTGCATCTGAAAGGGTATGTCCTGGCTTCCAGGAGGCAATTCCTTTGGCACCAAAGTCATACAGCTTTAGACTATCATCGTAAGAAGATGTCGCAACCTGTCCGGCACTATTGAATGCCGCATGCGAAACTGACAATCGACTCTCGTGCTCTCCCACAGGAACAGGTTCGCGACGTGATAGCTTCCGAATATCCCAAAGTCGCATGGTCCGGTCTAAACTGGCCGTCGCAAAATAGTGCGAGTGAGTTGGGAGTAGCGAAAAGCCACCTATCTTTTTCTCGGACAGACTCCAGACGGCTACCGAGCCTTGCTTGGGTGTACGCATATCGTATCGGCCAAACTCACCCTCCAAGGTAGTCCAGTAGAGAGTGTTGGGATCATCGGCAGCCATGTCCAGACCAGACAATGGAACATCGTCTGACGTTGAATCTGGGGCGTACCGTTCTACCGATGTTGTCTTTTCCAGGTCCATTTCTCGGATAGAACTGTCGTAGCTGGCGGTATATAGATGCGTCGGTTTGGATGGGTGGATCACCATGGAACTTATTGTCCGGGTATGTGGCTTGAGGGTCGTTAGGACTGGGTCAGGGTCATCGTCCTCTTCATCTTCGTCTTCCCGCTTCACCGAGGTCGGCTTTTCCTGTGATGCGTCCAGGATGCCGAGATGACCCATCTTGTCTCCAGCAAAGATTAATGGCTTGGTCTCCGAAGGGTGGAATGTCATGGTATACACTCTCTCGGGGGTGAGCTTGATTCCTATACCACAATTAGCATACGAAAGCACACGCTTGCGCAGCAAGTGTAAATCATACGGTTAGGCTCCCAAGCCTCCCACAGCTGCAATTCACTCATTTCCTTTCTCAAAGCTTTCAATTCCTTATCCGTTGTCTTCTTGATATCATCATCGCCAAACGTCCGCTGATAAGGCACCGCGACGCCCTTCGTAACAACATCCACACCAAGCAAACCATCCCCACTAAGCTTTTGGCCCGAAACAAATATGTCATTCAGTGAGAATGAATCCGACTTTCTCACCCTCTTGGCCCTCTCCGCCTCCTGATAAGCCTGGTGCTGCTCCTCAGCTTTCCGTTTCGCCACCTCACTATCCGCCGCAATACCCCTCAGACGTGAGGACATGCGCCGCGGCGCAGGTGACTCCTCTTCCTTCTTGACCTTCTTCGGGGCCGGTTTTTTCTTCGTCTTTGCCTGGCTCCCCGTCGCGCGATTTGGCAAAGTCGGCGTGAAGACGGATTGCGCATTTAGCGATAACTGCTTGAGAAGCGCATCGCGCTCCGCGATATTCGCAAGCCGTTGCTTTTCGAAATCGGATATCTCTTCGTTACCCATGTTGAGATGCTGGATATATATATGTTGCGAGTGTTTGCGCTGCTCTGAATTCGTCCGATATAGCAATTGGTTTTGCGCACCTTGCGCCAGCGCGAAGAAAGTTCAGAAACGCGCGCAGGCATCGCGCTGTCACGTGAGTGTTTGGAGCGGTAATTGGCTTTTGTCTGCGGTAATCTCCGCCGAAGCTGAGGTAAAAAGTTGGGACATAAAGTTTCATCATCGCTGGATTTCTCGACTAATAGACGCTTGTTTATTTTTTCTCCATCCATTTTAATAGATTATTTGCAAAGCATGCTGAAAGCTTTTTCATTTCTGCAATAGAACTTTCCGTTGTTTTTTGTCTATACGATCGCTATGAGTGGTCATATTCATCGTTCGTTGCTAGCAGTGACAACACGCAATTCACTCGCTCCGTTCCTTTATCAGACTCGCACGCTCTCTGGCTCTTTCCCTCGTCCGCTACGATGCCGTACACAGACATACTCTACTTCGAGCACCAATACCCCCGAAGACCAGTCCCGGACAGAATCTTCCCAAAATGACAGCAGCGCAAATACGCCAGCAGACTCACAGCCCCAGGCCGAGCACAGCAATGAACCAACAGAACGACGCAGTTATTTGCACAAACGAGCTGCCACGGCCTCGAGAAATGCTCCCCGTTTAAAACCGAATCCTCTTACCATGACCCGCGGCGAGAAACAAGTGTTCAGCGATCTGCTGGAACAGCTGGGGGCTGTTCAGAAAGATACAACGACAGCCGAAACGCAGAAGCCGGAGCTGAGTGAGGAGGACAAGAACGAAATGGCGCAGATCTCGGAGATTTTCGAGGAGGTGCTTAAGGACATAAAGCAGAAGAAAAAACGGAAAACTGCGACGACGGGTTCCGCGGATGGGCAATCCGCAGACACAGATACCCCTGTTACACTTCGGAATTTGGAGTTGCAGGAGAGGCTCCGGAAGTCTGAGTACAGTAGTGAGGATATCACGGAGCTACTGGAGAGCAATCAGATATCCATGGAGGAGGCGATTGAGTTGGTTGTGAAGAAAGAGGCGGGAAAGATTGAGAACGCTCTCCGGGCAGCCATTGACGGGGGCAAAGAAGATACGGGAGTGTGGGACATCTGCAGAGAAAGAATATTCTCCATGCTGCAGCACCTCGGAGATGTCCGTCTAGCCCAGGGTCTTGGTATGGTCCAAGATAAGAACCAAGCGGCCGATACCCCTACTGCTACTACGGATACCTCTCATCTGGAGGTTCCCGAGTCGGTCGCGGTGGAACCCGTCGTCACGGCTCTATATCCCAAGATGCTCCTCGTGGCTTTCCGTCTTCTCAACTTGCACTTCCCCAATTCCCCGCTTATCAGTCAATTCCGAGCCACGATCAAGTCGCATGGCCGTGCCTCTGCCGTTCTGGGTAGCTCGACAGGACTCTACAATGAGCTGATCTACTTCTACTGGCGCGGCTGCCATGATATCCCCGGGGTGGTTTCTCTCCTGCGGGAGATGGAGGTGATCGGCGTAGAGCCCAACGATCGCACGTGCGGACTATTAACTGGAATCGTCAACCAGCGTGACCGGGACTTGAAGCAGCATTGGAAACGGGTGCGTAATGAGAAGCGCGGTCCGCGCCGTGAGCCGTGGTGGGATCTGGCACCGAACCAGAAGGCCGTCCGCGAGTTACTCGGACCAGATGGATGGATGCACCGGATTGAGCGACGAGTACAGGAGAAAAGACCTTCACGGTAGTTGCTTGTCGCACATGTCCCGAAAACATGAACATACTGTATATTAAGACAATCACATAATAGAAACATATAAACACCCACCAAGACCGGACATAGTAATAGTACAAATCATACAGGGCTGCCACCCATTAAATCTTCAATCCCCAGCTCCTCCCCAGCCCTATAGCTGTCGACCCCACAAACCCTAAACACTGCTTAAATCCGGTCAACTTCTCCCCGATAGCAGAGCTATCCTCAACACGCCGCTCATGGAACGCCTCCGTCTCAGAAAGACCAGGACTCTGATCCCGGGTCATAACCACCTCCGACGAAGCATAGATCGCCGCAACAGACAACCGCTTCGTATACCACGACGCATCAACCGAGGCATCGCCAGCGAGCGTCAAGATCTCCGACGAAAGCGCATGCAACTCCGACAATGACAGAGGGATATTACCCGCCAGCGACATAAGCGCCAGAGCCTAGAATAAATCAAAATATCAGATATCAGCCACAATCCATAACCGCAATCAGAACCATTGCGTCTCAATCACCCGGGGTAGATAGCAGAAATGTGATAGACACGGGAGCAACATACATCCTGCCATTGATGCCTTATCTCGGTATTCATTCTCAACCTCTCCATGATCAAGAGCTTCGTCTTCTCCTCCACGGTCAATTTCAATCCGGCCTTCACCCGCTCATCCTTTTCGAAGAGTCCATTGTCCACGCTTGCGCGCAATAATCCTCGGCGGCTTGCTAGCCAGAATAAAACCAGGTCGAACTCTCCGCGCGGGAGCAATTGCACCGAGACGTCTAGGAAGCCGCTATCGCGGGCGCCGAGGGTGAGGGCGTCGCGGGTGAAGCCGTGGGTCGGGACATGGCGGAGCGCAGCGGAGAGGATGGTAGTTTGGGAGTTGGTGTATTCGTGAGGTGGGGGGTCAGGGTGGTGTTCAGAGTGATAGGATCGTCTGGTTGGTTGTGAAATGGGAGAGGCTGTGAGGTGTGCTGGAGTAGGGTGACGGCGGGCTGGTCGGGTTTGATGATGGAGTTGGCGAGTGCATTGGGGAATTATGGAGCGGGTGGTGGTGCGGAGAGTGGTTAGTTGGCGCTTGGAGGTTGATAGGATGGCTGCGTGGCAGCGGGTTAGATGGTGCGGTTGTGCCATGGTTATTGGGTGTTCGTGTTTTGATGTTTGGTCGTTGCGATAGAGGGTTTAGGTGTTGTCGGAACTTATTTTGTTGGATTTTCTCGGGTGGGCTTAAGCGGTGGCCTGAGCGGAGCCAAGATTGGATGTTGACTAGAGTTAAACCTCTTCTTGTCAGATGATGTCCGATTGTGGGTTGCTTTCTGAGGTACCGGGGGTTTTGGAATGTTTAATTCTTTCTTTTAGGTCATTGTGGTTTGGTTTTCTAGGGTGAGGGCTATCGGATTGATAGGATGCTCATGTTCTTACCGGGTTTGAGGTGAGGGTGATTACTTTTACTTCTTGTGTATTGGAGGAATGACCATGGCCAATTGTATGTCTGTCTGCATGTGCGATTGACTGTTGGTTGAGTACTAGAATCTCTCGGATGCACCTCGATCTCCATGGGGTTATTCCTGGTTAATATGGCGCTGGATTAATATATGGTATATAGCATGTACAATTATCTAAAATCTAGAAGCCAAGGTCAACGGTTATCTAGCTGATTTCCTATTTGGGAACATCTTCCTATCACATCTGATATGAGGACTCAATCTATATCACAATGTATAGGGATGAGCGTAACGAGATATAAAAAGAAGAAGAAGAAAAATAAGAGCTTTTTGTCTAAGAAGGGTTGTTAAAGGTTTGACTTGCATTTTGAATCTCTAGTAGAAATTACTGCCAGCCCATGGTTATGCAGAGCTTTGATCCCAGTGGGATTAGGAAATAGACGAGAATTTAATAATATCCAAGGATGATCAATTATTGATTTCATCAGAATGACAGTCAAGCTGCATCTCATCTCATCTCATCTCATCTGCGAAGGGATCGATGTTGAACGCATGATTACGGAGTCTCTTAATTGTTTGTTTCCTGCCGCCTTTCATTTCATTTCCCCGGCGGCATAATTAATGTAAGTCTCTGCCTCTGCTTCTCTCCCTCTCCTCTCTTCCACTTGTCATTGTCTTAGTTCCCCCCTTCTCTTTCCCCAATCCTTAATACCCACCCCCGCGTGGAAGTAACATTGACCGGTCGAGGAGAGTGAGAACAGACCGCAAGAAGATTAAGAAAGAAAGGCCAACTTGCAACCATCACCCCTGCCGATATTACAGTGTCGACTGAACTTTCCGGAGGGTCTCCGTTTTCGTTTCCAATCGATTATTATTGAATTTTAATTTGTTTTTCTATTTTCCTTTTTACTCCGGTCCCCTTTTTCTTCTCGTCCTTCTGATTTGCTCTGGAATCCGGTTTGGGTGTTGAGCATTCGCCCATTCAGCGTCGACATTCTCCAGTGACAAACAGTCCAGACCTTCCAAACAACACAACAACACATCTCCTCCTCTCATTCTCCTCCCCCATTCTCCCCTCTTGATTGCAGCATCACAGATCATGGGTGGGTGACTTAATTCTTTTTCTTTGGTGTGCTTTCTTTATTGGTGGTTTCTTTTCTTTTTTAAAATTACTTTCTGTTTTGTCTCATGCATTTGCTTATCTGCATAACTCTATGGCCGTCTGTTGGTTCCATTTTGTTTTATCAGGATGAGTGATTACTATCATTCTGGGTTACTATCAAAACATCCCATCAACATCAGCACCCCCATCCCCATGCCCTTATGCCACCTTGTTTACATTCCCACTCCTTCTGTTTGTCTTGTAATCTAGAATGATGGGTTTCAATGGGTTTCTAGAACCCAATTGATCCTCCTATGCCCACTGGAGACTGACACCTGCCATACTTGCCCTGGTTTCTGTCTCTCTCCCCCTCCCCTTCTTGGCCATTTGATAGCTGCAGCACCACCGGCATCAGTCATGAAAGGTCACCTCACTTCCGGGCTTCCCACTACTGTAGGAACCGGCCGTGCCTGTTTTTGACTTTGTCCCTTCCCCCTCTTATGCCGTGCCTTGGACTAGTAGCCTTACTCTCCACCCATCATCGTCCACCCCCTCCCATCCCGGTCTTTAAGCCGGCTCCTCGGAGGTCGAAAGAAGGGTCAGTCCATCTAAACCTCTTCTGACTTACTTGATTACCCAAAGCTATCCACCGGGCAGAAAGGCGTGCATTTCGCTTTCCCACGGGAACGCCAATCATACCGCGTGCTCCTTTCATCTTGTCCTCCCCGTCCCGAGTAAAGGTCTGACAGACTGGACTGAATTGGACGGGCGCATTCATTCGCATTCATTGCTTTCCTCGTTGCCCTTTTTGTTTTTTTTGTTTTTTTTTTTTTTTCCTAACCCTGCGACTTTGCTTTTTTATTCTTCCCTCTCACCCCGCCGTTACCCTCCTTTACCTCTTCTCTCTCACTCTTACAACATCTTTCTCTCTTCTCTTTCCTCTCTCTCTCTCCTTCTTACTCTCTAATCGTTCCTCTATTCTTGAGTTCCCCATCCACGTCATTACTGGTATTTCTTTGTCTTCTGGCTTGGATTTCCTCGTGTTCTGAGGATCGTCAAACTTGTTGCTTACATCTAAGGTATAATCTGCAGCTGACGTTTACCGACCATATCAAGTAAGTATTGTCCCTCCACACCGTTCGATCGAGCATCGTTTGATATCTCCTTGGTGATGATGGTTTTATTTGCTTAATGGTCTTGCCTTTTCTCATTTTTGTCTTGCCCTCTGTTGTTATATTGTCTCGTTTTTGCGCGATATTTGGTCCACTCAAGAAACCACAACCTATCCGGACCGGGTTGGGGGGGGGACCATGGCTCGCTGAGGGTTCCAACTATACCAGCCGGTTTGAGACAGTGCGCGTTTGGACTGCAGATATCACCGCGTTTGGTTTGCACGGTGGCAGTTCACTAAATCACATGAAACATTTATATCTGGTGTTTTTTTTTTTTGTTCTCATTCCTTTGATACTTTTTTTTTTCCCCAACCCAACAATCAGAAGAGAGAGACACCCTGGTGGCAGTGCATTAGCTTCAGGTCTGAAGGAAACTCCCCCCACCCGTCTCGCGGGTCCCGTCCTCCGGGTCCTCCCATTATTAGTGACCACTCCATTGCTTTGTTAAGCGTCCTCGGCCACGTCACCTGACTTGGGCTTTTCCTCTTCCCGGAATTCAATGGTGTCAAGGCTGCCTTCGGTCCCAAGGTGTCGGAACACCCAATTGCAACCCTGGAAAGCCACCGCGCAGATCTCGTTCTCCATTCACTCGCCGTCATACTTTTCTAGCCATTCCTATCCCTGACTCTTTCTTTTTTCCTTTTCTTTCCCTTTCTTCCTCCCACCTGTGTCGATGCCGGCCGATTACTACGATACTGACCACGCGCAGCGCGAGAGGTCTCGTTCACCCCGTCGTCGTTCGCGCAGCCCTCGACGTAGCCGTCGCTCTTATTCGCCTCGGAGTCGCTCTCGGAGTCGTGACGATTATCGCCGCAGTGAACGCCGTTCCCGTTCGCCTATGAGTGCTGCACCAGGCGCCTCTGGAGGACATTCTGGTTCTGGTTACGGTGGACGCAGCAGCTACCCGCCGCCTCCGAGATCGTTTGAGGACCGCGCTGTCGCCAAAGAACAAATGATGCAAGCAGTGCGCGAGTCTTCCCAGCAAGACCGTCGGGTCTATGTGGGAAACCTTTCCTACGATGTCAAGTGGCACCACTTGAAAGATTTTATGAGACAGGGTGAGCAGGGTCATATTGTGTCGGATGTGTGATGCGCTTTTTGTTGGATTGGAATCCGTGGCTGACTTGGAGGGGGACTATCTTTCCGCGCCGTACAGCTGGTGAGGTCATCTTTGCCGACGTCTTATTACTTCCCAATGGAATGTCGAAGGTGGGCGCCAATGCGTAGTGTGGCTGGTTCCTTTTCCCCTTTGTGTTTCTGGCTTTTTTCCATTTCCCCCGTTGGTTCGTTTTGATGGACTGTTTGGGTTGACGGGCTGGGCCTGGCCGTCCGGGATACTGTAGGGATGCGGGTAGGTTTTTGCACGATGCCCCGTTCTGTCCATCTAGGAGACCTTGCTGATCGTCGATTAGGATTGTGGAATACGCAACGAGGGAGCAAGCGCAAAATGCGGTCAACACGCTCAGCAACCAGAACCTTATGGGTCGTCTAGTCTACGTTCGCGAGGTATGTCGAGCCCTTCCATGCCTCCACAGCGGGCTCCCCCATGTGCTGACAGATCTCAGGACCGTGAACCCGAACCTCGTTTTACCGGTGGCCCTTCTCGTGGGGATTTCGGCGGCGGTGGTGGCCGCGGCGGTTTCGGTGGTGGTGGTGGTGGTTACGGCGGTGGAGCTGGTGGAAGACAGCTCTACGTGTCCAATGTTTGTTGCCCCCCTCCTCGTACCTTGGATGTAATGCGAGATCACGCACGGCAAGAGATATTGACTTAGGCACGTTTAGCTTCCATTCAATGTTGGCTGGCAGGACCTGAAGGATCTTTTCCGCCAAGCAGGTAAGTGCAATACAGAGGCTTCCCTCAAAACGGCCTCGTTTGCCAACCCTCACTCCCATCCTGCATCCGTGATTGACCCAAGAACACTTTACAGCTCAGCAAGGCGCCGTCATCCGTGCCGATGTTCACACCGATGCTACTGGACGTCCCAAGGGCTCCGGCATTGTCGCCTTTGAATCTCCGGAGGATGCCCGTAATGCTATCCAGCAGTTCAATGGCTACGATTGGCAGGGTCGGGCTTTGGAGGTTCGTGAGGATCGCTTTGCTGGTGCCGGACCAGGCGGATTTGGAGGCCGCGGTGGCTTCGGTGGTGGCTTTGGCCGTGGTGGTTTCGGTGGTCGTGGCGGCTTCGGCGGTGGCCGTGGCGGCTTTGGCGGATTCGGAGGTCGTGGTGGCTACGGTGGTGGCTACGGTGGACCTCCTGGTGGTGCTGGTGGCCCTGGCTTCGAGGGTGCCCCTTCGGTTCCCCCCAACCCGTTCACGGATTTTGCAACCTCCGGAGGCGAGAAGGGCCCGGTTATCTATGTCCGCAACGTAAGCCTCCTTTCACGCCCAACTATCGTCGCCGATTCGTGTACTGATGTGTGGTAATCATAGCTGCCCTGGTCTACCTGCAACGAAGATCTGGTCGATCTGTTCTCGACTATTGGAAAGGTTGATCGTGCGGAGATTCAGTACGAGCCCAATGGTCGCTCTCGTGGCACGGGTGTCGTCCAGTTTGACAACGCAGAGACAGCAGAAACTGCGATTGGTATGTTTTCCAGGCTGCATCTTCCACTGCAAACACTGACATTTGTATAGCCAAGTTCACCGGTTATCAATACGGTGGCCGTCCGCTCGGCATCACTTTTGTCAAGTACATGAATGCAGGCGCTGGCCCCGTAGACGCCATGGAGGGTGCCGAGCCGACTGGCGGTATCACCCAGGACCAGATCATGTAATAGTATCGTA
Source organism: Aspergillus minisclerotigenes (assembly GCA_028505775.1). NCBI lineage: Eukaryota > Fungi > Ascomycota > Eurotiomycetes > Eurotiales > Aspergillaceae > Aspergillus > Aspergillus minisclerotigenes. The sequence continues at coordinate 481,366 of JAHXGP010000012.1, forward strand.
TTCTTCCCCCTTTCGACGGACCGATGAGGTCGAAAAGTTTGCGATGTAATTACACCCCGGTCAAATGATTCCATGACCAAGTATTCGTGTGGACGTGCTGATGCTATTCTACCGTTTTTGATGCCTCTGTTTTTACCTTGTTTGTTTTCTTCTCTGGCGATCTGGTTCTGTGGGACAAATCGGACCTTGATTCTGCTTACTTTATGTTCTTCTACGGGTGAGTTTGTGATTGACCATGGTCTGGCTTTGCTCTGTATCCCACATCTTGGGTGGGGTTTCCAACTAGAAGATTTCGGTTCTGGAGAGGCTCCTTACTTCATTCTCGAGTTGGCTTTGGTAGAAATTGCAATACCCGGTCGTTTAGTGTTACGCCAATGCCAATATTCTCGCCGTTCGCGGCGTTAGTTTGACAATCGAATTGCTCACTTTACCCACAACTCTACCATCTGGTGTCTGCCATCATGATATATCTCAGAAGGCACTGCTGAAACCTACGTCAGAGCGTCACAATGGCGTACCTACATCAAAGAAAGTTTCCTAATCTATAAACGTGCAAGTATATATAAACTACATAGCTGGTGTTCCGAAATCATGCAACAACAAGGCTAGCAAGACGGTCACTTCCATACTTTTCCAATCTCTATAATTCTCAGTACGTTGCTCCCTAATCAATGATGATCGCAGAGCTGTCCGCAATACAGAACCCGTAGATCACCACTCCTACATCGGTATCCTCCACCATATCACCATATATTTGCTACGGTGTCTAACCTCATACCGAGGCTTACCTCCAACTTACTGAACCAGGTATAGGACTAAAAGATCCCTACCTTGCCTTCCAAGTCATTGGAATATATGGTATACATACCACACTACTGTCTACAAACTGAACAAATAGAAAAAGAGACTAAATGACCAAAGAACTTCATCCCAACATAATGATATTTCTCACGCATAACCTAAAGTTTTCTTGTATAACTCATAACCACTCATTGAACGAAGCGCAAAGCAAAACAACCGATCTAGTAATTTGATCGCGTAAAAGCCAAAGCCAAAGCCAAAGCATCACATCCGAAAGACCGTCTCGGGAGCTTTCGATAGGAAAAGATAAAAATGGACTCGAACTTGATGGAAACGAAAACGCCCGGGGAATAACAAAAAGGGGGGATATAATATGATACAGACGAAGGGGAATATTGATGAAACTGAAACTGAAACTGAAACTCAGGCCAGACGAGACAAAAGGAAATTCGAACAAAGGAAATGCATAACCATAACATAACCACGCACCCCTCCTATGAAACCCTGACCCACGCCATACCTTGTGAATTCCGTGGATACTGATCCTGTACCTGTTACCTGTACGCCTGCTTATCCGATCATGTGTCCAACCTTGTGGACTCGAACGCCAGAAATGATCATTCTTTGTGTTTTCTTTGTGCTAGGAAAACTGATTGACCGTTAAAAACAAAGGGAAGCCGTCACAACAAAGGAAACAAAAAAAAAAAAAAAAAAAAAAAAAAAAAAAA